>JANQBM010000222.1:34666556-34696051 GCA_025594535.1 Erythroxylum domingense
AGGAAAAGAAAGACATAATTTGTGCGCAGTTTACAGGACAACTTTGAGGTTGTGTTAACATAGTTGAGTTATGATTTGTACATAGTCGTAGTTCTCTTCTCTTTACTGCAAAAGGAAATTGGAAAATCGACGAATAAATGGAAAACATACCTGCTAGGGTTCTAGCTTAGGCTTGTTTTGTACGCTGCTTTTTAACGGTCACCCAAGTCAAAAATTGTCAGGTGTTATTACAGGGGAATTTTCCTGTTAACGAAACAGTTATTGGAGTCATATATTAATGTTATAATCAAAGCAGGTAAGCAACAGTCAAGTCATAACTCGAAATCGTCATTTTCTTTTTCACCTTGGCATCTAGGTTTTAACAAGTAGTTAATGCATTTTGAGTGACCACTAAGCTCACATTTCCTTGTATTTGTCGTCTTATCAATCTAATTAGCGTTGACATGATCTGATTTCTGAGTCACTCTTAGATCGTATCGTATTGTATTGTACAAACACAATTCTGAAGTTGACTGGCAAATCAACTTATGTAGATTTTCATTATCCAAAAATATAATATAATAAAAATAGAATGCTTTCTAAAGGATGCCCAGTCCAACTTCCGGCCTCAACTTTTCACCTCTTAGAATTTAGAATAGAAACAATCTTTAATTAAAAAGAAAAAGAAAACAAGAAAAGTCCAAGATTAGGGTATGACTTACTCGTGTCCGTGCATGTCCAGGATTCCCGAGTCACGCATCCTCCAAAATGGTTCGGAAGTTAAAATCCAACGGGTATTGATTTCCCAGCAAACACACCTAGTTTCGCCACGTGTAATTCTGACCGCACTAAATCATGAGCCTAGGCACTATTATAAGGAACCATTTTGGGGGTTCTTAGGGCTTCAGTAGTGGTAGTTCACTGACGAGACGACTCTCTCCAAGTTTTCTGGAACTAAACCCTCTCTATAACTGTTTCTTTTCTCTTGCCTTCCTCTCCATCAACCATGCCTCGCCGTAGCTCTGGAGGTCAGATTATTCACTCTTATGCGCCCTTTACTCTTAGATCTCAAGTTTTGTTCTTATCTAGTGCTCGTTTTTTCGCTTTTCTTTCTTTATGGGCTTGTGTTGTTCATTTTTGTTGCTTCTGGTGTATAGTTGTGTTTGTTTAGGAGATTCTTAGAATATGGAATTCCGGTTTTGTTTCTTTTTCTGGGTTTTTGTTGTTTCTGAAATCCACTTAGTATCTTGAGACCATTTTACTGGATATTGCATGGTTTGATTTTATATGTTAACCTAAACTTCAAATTCGTTCCTTTATCAAACCATTATCCGCTATATTGTTTATTTTTTTGTTGGTCTTTGGGAATGTCTTAGATATGTGGAATTTGGAGTTGCTATATACTAGTTGGTAGTTTTTATTAGGGATTGAATTTGTGGTTATTTACGCCAGTATTCTGCAAAAATGGCTGTGGTTTTGACTCTGAGGCTAATTGAATAGCTTACTTATTTCCTTTTAGAGTTTGGATTCTGTTCCCGTGGTCAAGGAAGGAAAATTGAAACTTGGCAGTTAAGAGTCCATGTAGGATTGGAAGTTCGAATAATATTTGAATACTTCATAATTGCATTTATATCTGCTAATATGTAGTGCTTGTTGATTTTTTCCTTTCATTTCTTGGTTGTTGTATTGCCATCTTTTGATGTTATGCTGTGTTGTTTACTGCTAGATTTTCTATTCAAGTCTAGATGTTTTATGTGATCAAATATTATGCAGGAAGACCTGCCTGTTTTATTGCAGAAATTCAAATTGTTGTTTTATATTAGCTGTGATGAAGCAAGAAGATATCAACCGATGTCAAATTCAGGAATGGTATCCTAAATTCAAGTCTGTCTCTGTTAGAACCATAATTCATGAACTTCCGGAATCTTTTGTTGAATATCTTCAAGATGATTCTCGGCCTTTTCTCTTACCTCTCTCTGTTTCAAATGAGGATGCTCTGCCTAATAGGATTAACAATCCTATAGATGAGGAAGATTATCAGGTGGCAGAAGGATCTGAGGATGAAGCAGAAGAGCCCCCGTCCCCTCCTTCTTTCCCGAAACTTGAATTGAGCATCAAGGAATCAATTAAAACCCTTGGAGGTGCAGTTTTCCCCAAGTTGAACTGGAGTTCACCAAAAGATTCTGCTTGGATTAGCACATCTGGAACACTCCGCTGTTCATCATTCAGCGAGATTGCACTATTGTTGCGGTCTTCTGACTCATTAGTGCATGATTTGTGTCATGCTTATGATTCTTGTAGTGACAAAACCGTGTCAAGACCACCAAAGTTCTTCCTTGCACTCCGCAGGTGGTATTCATCATTATTGCCTGCAATGGAATTTCGTTGCTTTGTATGGGGACGGCGATTTGTTGGTATCTCGCAACGTGAGGTTACTACATTTTATCCAGAACTCATAGAGATGAAAAATGGTGTCCAAAAATTGCTTAAGAAATTCTTTATTGATATTGTAAGGGTGAAGTTCGAGTCAGAAAATTATACATTTGATGTTTATGTCACCAAGGATGAGCGGGTCAAGATACTTGACTTTAACCCTTGGGGTGCATTTACCCTTCCACTCCTGTTTACATGGGAGGAGTTGGAGCGGGAGGATGGTGAGGGAGGAGACGGATTAATTTTCAGAATAGTAGAGAGCCAGTGTGGTATTCGGCCAGGGCTGAAAACGGCAGTTCCGCAAGATTATCTGGACATTGGCCCTGGAAGTGGTTGGGACCGCTTCTTGAAGAAGGCTGATGAGGAGTTGCGTATGCAAAAAATGCCTTTTGGAGGCGATTCTTCAAACTTGTAGTTCTCTCATGTCTCAATTTCCTTAAATATTTGGACTAGTATTTTTATTTAATCCTCTTTACGGACTTGTGTTGGTGTGTGAAATTAACTTTTTTCCGTCCTGAAATTCACTCACCTTGTGAGCAGTAGGCATTCTGATTCCTACTTTACAGGGGTCTCATGGTAAATGTTATGAACACTATACCAATATTGAAGTTGGAAGTTGGTACCGGTATGGATTTAATTTTAGTACGTTATTATAATGGTACTAATCAATATCGGGTATTATTTCGAATAATTTTTTAAATTCATAAAATAATCTTTAAATTTTTTAAAATTACAAAATAATTTTTCAATATATTGTACAGTATAATTTATAATTTGACATCAAATTTGTCTCAGAAAATTATAATAATAAAATTTTTAAATAATAATAATTTATTTATTTTTATTAGTATTATTTTTTACATATTTCACATATAAGTAATATCTCAATTAATATAAAAAATCATTTAATTATCATACAAATATAAAATTAAGAACAATACATAAAATTTAAAATATTAGGATTCCATCATATGATAAATAATAATTACATCAAAATATTAAATAAAAAGAATAATAAATATTAATGACTCTCTAACAATTACGACTTACAATTCCGAAATAGAATATCCAAATTATAATAAAGTCGATAGAGGCTTGAAATAAAAACATTTAAAATTATATTTATATTGCATATATATAGAATTTAACATATATATATCAAATATAAGTGAAATTAAAGGAATAAAAGAAATAAAACTCAGAACTTCATTTAATGAAATACCTGCTCAAATCGTATTGATCTCAATTCTTATTTAGTATAAAATCTTCATTATTAAGAAAAGTCTTATCATCACCATCATTCAACTTTATTGCACCAAATAATACGTCAATACTTTCTCTTCCAAATGTATTAAAGAATTCACCTCTAAAAATGATGGAACTCTCTCTTGCTTGGGGATACACTTGTTATGGAGAAGGCACTGCATGGCTCTAGTAAGCTCCATATCTGCACACCCTCTAGACCTTTAGCTTCTTGTTTTTGATAAAGGCCAAGGGCACTTTGGTCTTTCCTTAAATCTACCTTTTAGGTCTAACCAACTGCCAAAGTTGTTACTTGCTTTTTTTAGCTCTGCCCTCTTATAAACGCTAACTCCTTCTGCCATTTACAAAGATGAATTCTCACCTTTATCACCTCACTCCTCACCTACCCCTCCACCATCCTTAGCTCTACCCCCATCTTTAAACAACACTCCCCACCACCAAACCTTGCCTTCTAAGCCACAAAAAAGCTGGAAGCAGGTAGTTGGAAATCACCTTGCTTCCAGCCTCATTTACAAACCTCCCAAAGAGATCAAAGGAAAGCTCATAGCTTATCCTGAGCTTGAAATCTTAGAAGAGGGAGCTCGAAGCTGTGAAGTCACTTTAGTTGGGATCTTTTTCGAAAAAAGACCTCCTTTTCCTCTTATTCATTAATGGGCACATAGAAACTGGTAGATTAAAAGTTTGACAGATGTGCTCCTGTCTAAGGATAACCTCATTCTCTTCATGTTTTCTACCACCTCTGAAGCTCACAAAATCTTGGAAGAAGGGCCTTAGCATTACGAAAACTAACCCATTTTTCTGCAAACTTGGCAGCCTAGTCTGAACTTGGAATCCATCAAAATACAAAGTGTCCCTCTTTGGATCAACTTTCCTAATGTTCCCCTTGAATATTGGACTATTCAAGGAATGAGCTCCCTTGCTAGTTTCATTCGAAAGTTTATGTGTTTTGTTGACAATATTGCAAAAAAAAAAAGCAGAATAGGTTATGCCCGTATTTGTGTAAATGTTGAACTTTCTAAAGAACTCCCTAATGAGATCCCTATAATGAGGCTAGTTGAAGGAAATAAATTATGGGAGGATAGTATTATGATTTCCTGTCATTAGAAACCTCCCTCTCAGCTCCATGGGAAGGTATGGAAAGCTACAGGGAGAACAATAAAAAAAAGTACCTACCAAAAGTTAATATGCAACGTGTTGCCTGAAACTGATGAGTCCTTAATGGTGGAAAACCATAATTTTGAGTGTTTGGTTGGTACTAAAGTTCCACCTATAGAGGCTAGACTAATCCCTTTAAAAATGTCTGTTACATAATCTAAATCTGACTCTAAATTGAATGAAGCTACAAAGAAGTTTGACGCTCCTCCTGGTACTCCATCGGGTCCTAACAATGCCAAATTTGAAGCATAAGACTCCAGTTAAAAACACTAATGGAACTGAAAACAAAATGCAGTAACCACTGATCATTTCCAAACAATGGAGAAAAGAAGATCCCAAAGGAGCAAGGGAAAAAGCTCCAAAAATAAATATTGGCATGTCAATAATAGTCTAGAATGTCAGAGGATTAAATTGCCCAACAAAGCAAGCTACTTTAAGGGATTTTGTCTTTAGGGAAAAGCCTTTAATAGTAGGGTTATTAGAAACTAAAATAAAGCCTGAGAATGTTTGTAAATTGAAGGTGTTAAGACCTCAATTGGATATTCTCTCCAACCACTCTCAGAATGCTTTTCGCATAATCATTATATGCTTTAAGGTTGATGTTATTCAGGTAGCTATACTCCACTCAACAAATTAGGCTATGCACTTTAGAATTCACTTCCTTCAAAAACAAATTAATATCACCATTTCCTTCATATATGCCAATAATTTTGGATTTCAGAGGAAGATCCTATGGAATGATTTGATAAATCTCAGCTCTACTATTGATACACCTTGGTTGATATGTGGTGATTTAAATTCAATATTATATAGATTAGAAGACAAGGCCATTGCAGTATAAGGAACTTTCAGATAACTTCATAGAAAGTGTGGACCACCTTGGAGTTACTGATTTGAAGCAGATATGATACAAATTCACTTGGACCAATAAACAAAGCTCTAACTGGTTTATCAAGAAGAAACTAGAAAGAGCTCTTGTTAATGCCAATTGGCTTGCTCAGCTTCTAAATAGCCTAACTAATTTTAAAGAACCCATCTACTCATATCACACTCACATTAAGATTGAAGACTTAATCCAACAGTCTAGAAGGTCTTCTTCTTTTTGCTTTAATAACTTCTTGGCCAAGGATCCTGGATTCATAGAAGCTTGTAGAGCAGGGGCTGAAAGTATGTTTAGAGGCACCAAACAATTCAGCTGTGTTGAAAAGCTTAAGAAAATCAACAAAGAACTTAAGGCCCTCAATTCTTTAAGGGGTTCCAGCACTGATTTTACTCTACAGATAGGTAGGATTGAATTAGCTGATATCCAAAAACTCTGTGATTCCTCTCCTCAAGATTCCCTTATTTGAGCTAGAGAAAAACAAGCTCTTACAAAATGCATGATTGTTGACAGCGATAACTTCTCATTACTACAACAAAGAGCAAGGACAAATTGGCTCAAAGATGGTGATAAATGCTCGAAATTCTTTTTCAATACTATCCTGACAAGGATGAACCAGAATAGGATAAATATAATCACCAATAATGAAGGAATTTAGTTGCACAATCTCAATAATATCCAGAATGAGGTTGTTGACTACTTCACTTCATTACTAAGTACTCCTAGCACAACTCAAGCCTCTTGTTCTGAACTCTCTTATTTCAAAAAGGATAAGTCATGAGGAGGCTGCACTATTATCTAAACATGTGGTGGACAAGGAGATTGAGGACATTATCCTTATGATGGATGGCCTTCACACCCCCGGGCCTAACGGATTGAATGAATACTTTATCATAAATCTTGGAATATCTTATAACCTTTCATCAAGGAAGCAATTAGGGAATTCTTTTCTAATGGAAGGTTACTCAAGGAAATTAATAAAACCTTCTTATGTTTGATTCCTAAAGGTTCTAACCCTTCCTATTTTAGTGATTTTATGCTAACTGCTTGCTCAAATGCTCTCTACAAAATCATCTATAAGATTCTTGCTTTTAGATTGAAGCAGATTTTCACTTCCCTATTAGTGACAATCAAAGTGCATTTATTGGTAACAAGCAGATTGAGGATAACATTTTAATAGTTTAAGAGTTATTAAAAGGTTATTATTGATCCAATTCCACTCCAAATTGTACTGTCAAAGTATACTTTTGTAAAGCCTTTGATAGTATTAGCTGGAGATTTCTTTGGAAGATGTTGAAGGCTCACGAGTTTCCTAGAGTCTTTATCAACTATCTTGAGGAATGCATATCAACTGCTAGCTTTTCAATGCTAATTAGTGGAAGTCCCTTGACTTATTTTAGGGCTGCTAAGGGACTCAAGAAGGGGGACCCTCTCTCCCCCTACTTGTTCATTCTATGCATGGAAACTTTAAACTCTATCATCAAGCAGGAATTGGATGCAAACTCCAAATTCATATATCACTCTAGATGTAAAAAGGTTGGACTAACCAACCAGTCTTTTACTGATGATCTTCTTTTATTTTGTAGTGCCAAATTGAATTCCATTAAAACTTTTATGAGTTCATTAGATCGATTCAAGAATCTTTCAAGTTTGCAAATCAACCTACAAAAAAGCCAATTCACCATATCCAAAGGTGCTTCATCCTTAAAACCCAAATTGCAACTTCCACTGGAATGATGATGAAGTCTCCACCATTGTTGTATTTGAGACTCCCGATCTCATCAAAAAGGTTTAAATTTGTTGACTGAATTCCACTTATCAAAAAAAATCCAAAAAAGGATTAACTCCTGGGTCAAAAAATTTCTATCATATGCATGGAAGCTCTAACTTGTTAAAAATGTGCTTAATTCCCTTCACATATACTGGAGCTCAGATGTCTTTCTTTCCAAAAGTGTTATCAAATCAGTTGAAAGATTACTAAGGAACTTTCTATGGAATCACTTAAGTGGTGCTAGAGGGATTGGCAAAGTTAAATGGGTTGAGCTATGTGCTTTTCAAGAGGAGGGAGGTTTAAATATTTCTTCAGTGAAACTAATTAAGCAAGCTCTTATAGTTAAACGGCTATGGTGGATTCTAGAAGATAAATAATTGATATGGATCGAGTGACTTCATTCTTATTTCCTCAAAGGAAGGTGCATTTGGGAAATAACCTTCCTTTGAGGAAATAAACATAAGTTTTTCACATTCCTACTTTCTGAACCAGCTACTTCATTTAAAAACTTAGTCCTGCATGATGTTCTCTATAAAATTTGGAATGGAGAAAAGAATTTGCTCTGGTTTTACAACTAGTATGACCAAGGTTCCCTTTTCCAACTCCAAGGTACTACTAGCAGTCCTTTATCATTTCCCCTCTCCACCAAACTTATCTCCTTTATCAAGGGTAACTCCTGGCATTTTCCTGACAGTCTCAGCTACCTACACCCTCATTATCCTCCCAATTCACTCAGTTCTTATATCTTTTTTGGAAGGATCAGCTAGTTCATCAACTGTCACATAAACTCACTATCAGCTTGCTTAGACTGAAGACTCCTAAGGTTACTTGACACATAATCATCTGGCATAAAAGTTCCCCCCCGCCCCTCAAGATTCCTTTCTTCTTTGGATCTCCATAAAGAATAAGCTCAACACTACTAATAGACTCTCCTACCTTGACATCGGCAGATCCTGCCTATTATGAATCTGGAGATCATCTTTTCTTTTTATGTTCGACAGTAAAAATGATTTGGCAACAATTGAAGGTTACATACTGCTGGAATATATAAGATAATTCACTATCTAGCATCATTCACTGGCTGACAGCTCATTCATCCATTCCTAAATCCAAGAGAGGGATTTTCATATTAGCTATAGATCTAACAGTATAGTCCATTTGGAAGAAAAGAAACTTGAGAAGATTTGAGACTAAGAGAAAAGCACTAGGAACACTAATCGCTAAATTCATTAATGGAATTAAGGAGCTAATATTTCTAAACAACTTAACACCAACTTGCAGATCATCTTTAATTCTTTATCTGAATATCTAACAAATGTATCTATTCTTAAAATCTGGTTGTTGGTAACTTTCTCATATGTGTTATCGAATGTTGTCAGGTATATGCTTGAACCTCATTTTGTGTTGTAACTTTATTCTTTATTAATACCATTATTCCTTTTTTTTTAAATTCCCTTCCAATATTATCTTCCTAGTCACTCTCATTTATCAAACTCGATTCTCATAAACCAAATCCGCCAAAAGATCGATATGATTAAGGCAAATTGGATCTATTAAATTATATCAAACAAAGACCAAGTCGCTCAATCTTTTGTTCTTGAATCTATTCTTTTTCTTGGAATTGATAAATTCAAATATTCTTCAATTCTTTTCACACCTATTGCACCCATACGTTTACTTAAAATTCAAATTACAAATCTTTGCAGTTCTGGAACACCACTTCTGAATTTGTCCCACCAAGTAACAGTAAGATAATAGAAGTAGCATTATAAACAAAACAAAGTGATGATTAATTTTTAACGAGTAACAAAAGTGAAAAAAATATATACCTGGATTAAGTTTATATATTTTGATGAATAGAAATTGACATCGTAAAATCACCAGAAGCATCCTTATAAATCTTCATTTGTGATCTTAGGAGATCTTGCATCATCACATAGGAAACAATTATTGTAATAGCTAATAGCATTCCCTTATTAATTTTAGATTTCTTTGTAAAACTTTGTCTAACATAGACACTAGGATTAAAAAATGTCACAACTGTAAACAATGGAGAGTAAAGTTGTCTTCCCCATCTCTCATTGATGACTGCAAGATAAGGTATGTATAAAGAAGACCTATTTTTGATATTGACCTTGATTACTTCCTTCGCCCTCTTCATGGCATAAAAAAATAACTCATTTTCATCTTCTCATTATTATTAGCAAGATAAAGTATCCTCACCAAAGACTCAAAAACTCGGATGAAAAATTGACATTTGGTCTAAAATTCATTATCTTTAAGTATAATTCTAAAAACCTCCAATCCAGTATTAGGCCTAGCATGCTGAGATGCAACTTATTTATCACTTGTAAACATTTGTCTCAATACTTTTTTCATCATAATAAAACACTGAACTGATAAAAAATGAGTTACAAATCTTGTTATAGTAGAACGATACAAATTCCTTTCATTTGTGAAATCTTTTCTCATTAAATCCAGGACCTATGCACGATTTTAGATGAACTTGGTCATCATTTTTGCTTTTTGCAATATCCATATTATGAGTCGCTTATCTAGATTGTAAGGCACTATAGCTTGAAGACTGAGCTTTAGCAGTTATTCATGGTGTAAAAAATTAAACATCTTTTTTCTTCTCTTCCTAACATCAAGTGTAACATTCTCTTTTTAATGGGTGGGAATAATACCACCTTTAACATTCTCACTATCATCCTGACCACCAACGAAAGAACTTGTAATTTTGTAATTCAATCTTTCACATACTGATACTCTTCAAGCAAAGTCTTCATTTGTTATTCCATCATAACTTATTTTTTTACAAGGCTCCACATTACCTTTGACCTCAACTAAATGCTTATTTAACCTGGTGATTCCTCTACATTTCAAATGCTTGTTACACAAATGATACGATTCTTCATTCTGGAAACCAATCCAACATAAGCCTAAGCTAGATCATTGAATCTTCTTGAAGTGGTTGAATTATTAGGAGTACTTAAACTTCCTTCAATTTATTTGTAAAAATAATTGAAGACATACATCAAAATTAACTTAATAACTTCATATCAAAATAATGTTGTATGAAAAAAACATGAAGAAATAGATTAGTAATAGTTTCTTAATACCTCATGTTTCTTTTTAAACTCAAACATAAAAAAATGTACATTAGTTGCTACACTTTCACAACTATAACTCATTTTGTTTGATTTCATAATTTAAACACAAGATCAAAGTTATAAACTATTTTTTGTAATTATATAATTAAAAAATAAACTCACAACTATAACCTATTTTATATGATTATATAATTTAATCATAAACTTAAAAATCAAAACTATAACTTATTTTGTATTATTATATAATTCAATTATAAACTCACATCTATAATTCAATTTGTGTAATCACATAATTCAACCATAAAATCTTAACTAGAACTTATTACGTGATTCAATCATAAACTCTTAACTATAACTTATTTTGTATGATTATTCATTAGTTGATTAAATAATCCAGTCATAAATATAAACTTATAACTGTAATTCAATTTATATAATTACAAATCATATAATTCAACCATAAATTAACTAATCAATTTTGATGATTATAAATTTCAATTTATAATATATAACCCAAATTATAATAAAGACCAACATTTCATTCAAATTTTAATGTATCTTAATATCAAATTTCAGACACGAATAACCCCAAATTCACAATTTAATTCCAAATTTCAATTTAGACAACAAATGAACAACCTTAAACTCAAATTTATAATCCAAGTGAACATCAAGATAATTTTTATGAATGATGCAAATTCAAACTTCCATTTCACTATTCCATAATCACAAATTCACAACTCACAATTCACAAGCCATACATGATAAATGATAAATCACATCCATAAGCTTACAAGCCTGCAGGCTACAACACAAGCAATCACACACAAGCGCAAGGTTCCATAATCCACAAACACATTAGCAAAATGCAACCTTGGCTTAAACTTATAAGTGACAAGTCACAAGGGACAACATTGCAATTTTAGGATACAACATAACACAAGAGGGAGAAGATTGATGACAATTGGTGACGATGGTGCAAGTGGTGACGACTGGGGATGATGGGGCCAGTAGCTAGTGTAACTGGTGAGTGGCTGTTGACTGGTACAACATTGCAACTGGCGAATGACGATGGTTGGTGCGACTAGCGACTAATGATGACTACCGATTGGTAACGACTTCTGATAGGTGATTTGTTGGACCCCGTTTCCAGAGCCCAACTATCCAAAATATCAAAAGGCGTGAACATATTATCCTATAAGGTTATTTCCATGGGATCTCTCTAGCCAAAACTGGTTCAGACAGCGAAATCACAAATTGACTTCTTCAATCATATTGTACTTATCTTGGGATAATTAGCATAACTTTCACTAGAGATATCGAATTAAGGTCATCTTAGGACGGTTTCAAAGAGAAATCTGAGATCTACATCTTTTGTGAAGACTTTGAAGAAAGATTTTGTCATCTAGAGGGTTAAAATTGCTTCGTCTGATGCTTCGTCTGACGCTTCATTTGATGCTTCATATGATACCTATGCTTCGTCTAAAGGCCATATCTTTTGCGTCTGAGGTCCAAAATTTGCATATTTTATATCGTCGGAAAGCTGAGAAAAAGATCTACAACTTTCATGCAGATAACTATTGCTAATTCAACCTAAATTGATACAGTTTTTCCCTTGAGTTCAGAACATAATTTCTACACCTATAAAAGCTTGCAAAAAGTCATATCTCTTCATATCAATTCAACTACTAAGTAATTTTATTAAATTCGTGAATCTCACCTAAAATGATTAATCCTATACAACCTTTCCACTCTCTAACTTGCTATTCTAAAGCAAACAACAATTTTTGCAGTCTCATCAAAGAAGAACATGCACATACCCATTCCACTTCCATAGCCATCATACTCAACCTGTAAAATAACATCATCATACACAACAACAAATCCTCAAATTCTCATTCTCATTACTAAGCAAAGTAAATATTTGAACAAGCTTTACTACATATCAACATACACATCACTAACTTAAAACAAAATTCCAAGGATGCTCATGTTTGATATGCCTATAAAGCTATCCAAAAATGTTCACTAACTTAGTAAAAAAGTCTCTAACTATCCAATACCTTGCAAAGATTGCTAACCTTCTCATTCTGTACCTGAGAAGTGGAAAAAGGATGGGTTAAGCTACACGACTTAGTGGCTAATGCATTTATAGCCATCGGCAATCGACCACAATTCAAGCATATGCATATGTATAGCTAGCAATTCAAGCATTTATCAATTTAACTCAAAACTAACATCACAATACATAGATTTTAGCTATTAAACACAACACTCAAATGCATCATACTTGACAATTCAAAGATGCAATGCACAAACAAATGGCTCAAGAGTTCCGTGGAACGAAAAGGAGAAACCAAAATGAGTCCGATTTCTCAGGATCTCGTGGCCTCAAGTGGGCAGCCAGGAGAAGGCTATGGGTCAACGTGCACGTGACTAACGAAACAGGTTCCTCTCTTTCCCATTCACAAACAAATTTTCTGCTCAATACAGTCAATCATAAATCCATAATCTCATGCTTCTTTTACTTTTTCTTCTTTTCTTTTATACAAATACCATAATCATAAAAATAATGCAATAAACACAAATTAAGCTCACACATAACCTACCCATAGTCCATCTAGGTTAGAAAACCCAAGACCTAGTTTAGAAACCCTCGCAATCAAATGGGTTCCTTCTTCCTCTTCTTCCAACACAACACCCACTCTCTCTCAAATCCCTTCATTCTCAACACAACCCATTTCTTTAATAAAGCAAGAAGAAAAGATAATTAACCTACCTTAACAAGCTTGATTTCTCTTCTTCCCACGTTTTCTTCATTTTCTCTAACTTCTATGTTTTCCCTTCTCTTCTACGACTCTCTCTTCTGTTCTTCTAAATTTTAAGACAACGTTTTATCCTTGGTCTCCCAATTATGCCCTCATCATTTAATACAATATCCATTTACCCCTTCTTTTGTCTTTATCTACTAACTCCTTAAGCTAACTCAATTCTAACATTCCCATATTAATTCTAACTTAATTCTAATATTTCCATCTAATTCTAATCGTTATTCATTCTTGCTAAATTTAATGACCCAATTCTAAGATAAATAAGTAAACAAACAAATTGTAATTAAATAATTAAACAAATAAATCGATAATAAATTTAAAAAAAATTTAGGGTCTAACAATTCTCTCCCCTAAAAGAATTTTGTCCTAGAAATTCTTACTTGAGCCCACGAAGAGATGTGGACACTTCTCCTTCTTTGCGTCCAAAGGCTCCCATGTTGCCTCATCCGTCGAATGGTTCTTTCATAAGACTTTAATCAGCTTCACAACCTTGTTTCTCAAAATCTTTTCCTTTGAATCTAAGATCTCCACTGGTTGCTCCTCATATGTCAAATCCTCCCTTAATTGGACCTCTGATGATTGAACTATGTGTGAAGGATCTGATCGATACTTCCTTAACATCGATGCATGAAAGACATTGTGAATCTTAGACAATTCCGGTAGCAAGGCTAACTTATAAATAAAGGCCTAATCTTCTCAATAATCTCATAAGGGCCTATGTATTTCGGACTAAGCTTGCCCTTCTTACTAAACCTTAAAACCCCTTTCCATGGAGAAGCTCTAAGAAGCACTTCATCTCTAACTTCAAATTCTATCTCCCTTCTATGTGCACCCGTAAAACATTTTATCTTATCTTGAGCTGCTTTAAGTCTCTCTTTCACCAATTTAATCTTATCAACTGTGACTTGCACCAATTCAGGCCCTAAAAGCCTCCTTTTACCTTCCTCATCCCAATAAATAGGAGTTCTACACCTCCTACCGTACAAAAGCTTCATAAGGTGCCATTTAGATTCCCAAGAGATAGGAATTATTATAGGCGAATTCAATTAATGGCAAACGATCATCTTATGAGCCTTTGAAATCTATAACACAAGCTCTCAACATTGCCTCCAAAGTTCGGATTGTTCTCTCCGATTGTCCATAAGTCTGTGGATGGAAAGCGGTACTAAAGTGCAACTTAGTTCCCAAAGCCTCTTGTAAGCTTTCCCAAAATCTGGAGGTGAACCTGGAGTCTCTAGCCGAGACTGCAGAACTCAGAATCCCGTGAAGCTTGATTATCTCATCTATATATTTCTTGGCCAAAGCATTCAAAGAATCCATCTGTTTAATTGGTAAAAAATGTGCTAACTTAGTTAGCTTATCTATAATCACCTATATTGCATCATGCTTCCTGCTAGTTCTTGGCAATCCCATCAAGAAATCTATCGTAATCTTCTCCCATTTTCATTCAGGAATCAACAAAGGTTTAAGCTTACCGACAAGTGCTTGATGTTCTGCTTTAACTTGCTGACACACTAAGCATCTTTTAATATACTCTGTAACATCTTTCTTCATTCCTTTCCACCAAAAGTGTTCTTTTAAATCTCTATACATTCTCGTACTTCCTGGGTGCATTACATAAGGTTCAATGTGTGCCTCATCAAGAATCTCATCTTTTAACTCTATATCTGGAATATATAGTCTGTTACCTACCACCATCAATCCATCTTCCCTTACCTCTATTTCAGAAGGTTTAACATTTTAATCTCTTCTCTAAGTTTTCTCAAATGCTCATCTTGCTTCTACAGTTCCTTAATCTTCTCATTCAATATTGGCCTTACTCTAAAATTAGCCAATATACAACTATATTCAGCTTATCTCAATGTTACTCTGAGTTTGGTTAATTCCTTTAACAAAGGAAGATACACTGTCTCCACATGTGCCATAGTTGATTTTCTATTCAGTGCATCCGCTATTACATTAGCTTTCCCTGGATGATATTCTATCATCTCATAATCCTTTAGTAGCTCTAACCATCTTCTTTGTCTCAAATTCAATTCGTTCTGGCTCATTATATACTTAAGGCTCTTGTGGTCTGTAAACACCCTAGTGGTGACTCCATAAAAATAGTGTCTCCATATTTTTAACGCAAAGATTATAGTAGCTAACTCCAAATCATGCGTAGGATAATTCATCTCATAAGGTTTCAATTGCCTAGAAGCATAGGCAATCACTTTATCTCCTTACATCAACACACACTCGAATCCCTTCCTTAAGGCATCAATATACACTATCTATCCATCACTACTAGAAGGCAAAGTCAAAATTGGTGCAGTTGTCAGCCTATTCTTCAGTTCCTCAAAACTATTCTGGCACTCCTCTGTCCACACAAACTTCTGATTCTTCCTTGTCAATTTGAAAAGTGGAGCTGCTATCATAGAAAAGCCCTCCACAAACCTTCTATAATACCCATCTAAGCCCAAGAAACTTCTCACTTCAACTACATTTTTAGGCGCTTCCTATTTCACAACCACTTCTATCTTCCTCGGATCCATATGTATTCCTTGCTTCGAAATCACGTATCCAAGAAATGCCACTTTCTTTAGCCAAAATTCACATTTTTCGAATTTGGCATATAACTTTTCCTTCCTCAACGTCTTCAAGATAGTCCTCAAATGTTCCTCATGCTCCTTGTAACTCTTGGAATAAACCATTATGTAATCAATGAAGACTATGACAAATTGGTCTAAGAAAGCTTAAAGACTTTATTTATTAAGTCCATTAAGACTGCAGGAGCATTTGTTAAGCCAAAAGGCATAACTAAGAACTCAAAATGCCCATACCATGTTCTAAAAGCAGTCTTTGACACATCATATTCCTTTATCCTCAATCGGTAATAACCTGATCTCAAATCTATCTTAGAAAAGACCTTTTCCCCTTGCAATTGGTCAAACAAATCATTTATGCATGGAAGCAGATATCTATTCTTGATAGTGACATGATTGAGCTTCCGATAGTCCACACACATTCTTAACGATTCGTCTTTTTTCTTCACAAAAAAGGCCGGAGCTTCGCAAGACAAAGAGCTAGGCCTAATGTACCCCTTCTCTAACAACTCTTCCAATTGCTCCTTAAGCTCCTTCAATTCCACCGGAGCCATTTCATAAGGCAGAATCGATATTGGTGTAGTACCTGGAAAAAGCTCAATGGGAAACTCAATTTCTCTAGGAGATGGTAGTCCTGGTAATTCCTCAGGATAGATATCCAAAAATTCCATGACCACAGGAATATCTTCTAACTTTCCTCTATCTGCCTTCATGTCTACCACATAGGACAAAAATGCTTCACACCCTTTCCTTATCATCTTCTTTGCTATTAAAGCCGAAACAATTCTAGGCGGGCTTGCTTTTCTGTCCCCCATAAACACTACCATTCTACCTTCTTCCAATTCGAACTCCATTGTCTTCTGTTTGCAATCTAGATGAGCGTTATACTTTCTATCATATCCATGCCCAGTATCACAACTAATCCCCCATCTTCAATGGCATTAAATCCACCACTAAGTGTTCCCCACTAATACGTACTTCACAATCTCTATAGACTTGACTAATAATAATATATTGGCTGATTGGAGTACTAACCATCAAAAGAGTATCCAATGGGCTCAGTTTTGTACCATACACAGTTCTACTTGATGAAACAAATGAATTGGTAAAACCCGGATCAATCAAAACTATAATATTATCATCAAATAATGTAACTGTACCAGTTATAACTTTTGGAGTGATTTCTGAACCCTCCCGTGTCATTGCAAATACTTTAGCTGGTGCTTACCCCCTCAGTCTTCCTGGAGGGTTCATCTTCTTGGTCACATTAGAACTGCCCATTTCAGTTGTCGTCTTCTGTCCCCCAGTCTCAGCCCTCCTTGAAGCTTATATCTGAGTTTTCTCCTGTCGTGCATACTAAGGGCACTCTCTAACCATTGGCCCTTTTTCCCCATAGTTGAAGCAAGCTTCTGTCAATCGGTAGCACTCCCCTCTATGGAGTTTCCTACAGTGATCACATTTGGAGATGGATGACTTATCTCCTTCTCCCCTTCTGCTGCCTCCAACCGTTGAGGCCTGTTGAGAAACGATTCTCAACTGCCTAGATCTACTTGTACCACTGCTCCTCTCCTCAGACTGCATAGGGAAAGTCCTGGCACTCCTTTCTGACATAGGAGTACCACCTCCCTTCCTGAATTATTCTCTTCCCTTTCTCTTTCTATTCACTGCACTCTTGATGTTCTCCACATTCTCGACCCTTAGCGCTGCTTCATCCACCTGCTGGAAATCACAAAAGTTCTTTGCCGTTACCTTTTCTTTGATGGCCAAATGCAATCCCGATTCAAATCTACTGCACTTAGCCGCCTCACTCATCATCATCTCAGCTGCATATCTGGACAGTTGCGTAAACCGACGCTCATACTCACTCACTATCATCTCCCTCTGCATAAGACTCAGAAATTCCCTATGCTTTTGTTAGATATACACTTTAGACAAATACTTATTCTTATACATTGCTAAGAAATCTTTCCATACGACACTGATGGTTTCAACTGACTCCCCAGCACACTCTCCCACCAATGCAGAGCATCTCCTGTTTCCTACATGTATGCATGATATGTATATCACTTAATGCAATCAATTAATTTACAAAGCAAATAGTTTATCACACAGCATAACAATTCATACCCCTATGCATTCTAAGCCTAGGAAAAATCTAAGCTCTGATACCACAAGATGTTGGACCTCGTTTTCAGAGCCCAACTATTCGAAATATCAAAAGACGTGAACGTATTATCCTATAAGGTTATTTCCATGAGATCTCTCTAGCCAAAACTGGTTCAGATAGCGGAATCACAAATTGACTTCTTCAGAACAATTGTAGCTCCATGTCTTTAATTTATTTTGAAACAATAATCGCCTCATTCGGAGCTCTACAGATCAAGATATGATTAAAATGCCGAAGTATGTTTAGTAAAACAACCAATTCATGCTCTTTCGGTTGTTTCCCTCACTTTCTCTCCATCGCTACTTTTCGAATCAAATCCAATGGATACCAAAATTTTATGGACAGGTAGAGAAATATGTTAGGAATCTATTAGTTCAATAATCACTCCATTTTGAGATCGGGTGATGAAGTTATGGACAAAAGAGTCAAACCTGATTATGTCGTCAATCATATTATACTTATCTTGGAACAATTGGCATAACTTTCACTAGAGATATCAGATTAAGGTCATCCTAGGACGGTTTCGAATAGAAATCTGAGATCTAAAACTTTTGTGAAGACCTTGAAGAAAGATTTTGTCATCTAGAGGGTCAAAATTGCTTCGTCTGACGCTTCATTTGACGTTTCGTCTAGTACCTATGCTTCATCTAAAGGCCATATCTTTTGCGTCTGAGGTCCAAAATTTCCAAATTTTATATCTTTGGAAAGCTAAGAGAAATATATACAACTTTTATAAAGATAACTATGGCTAATTCTACCTAAATTGATACATTTTTTTCCTTGACTTTAGAACACAATTTCTACACCTATGAAAGCTTGCTAAAAGCCATATCTCTTCATATCAATTCAACTACTAAGTACTTTTGTTAAATTCGTGAATCCCATCTCAAATGATTAATCCCATACAACCTTTCCACTCTCTAACATGCTATTCTAAAATAAATAACAATTTTTGCAGTCTCATCGAAGAAGAGCATGCACATACCCATTCCACTTCCACAACCATCATACTCAACCTGTAAAATAACATCATCATACACAACAGCAAATTCTCAAATTCTCAATCTCATTAAGCAAAGTAAATATTTAAACAAGCTTTACTACATATCACTATACACATCACTAACTTAAAACAAAATTTCAAGGATGCTCATGTTTGATATACCTATAAAGCTATCCAAAAAAATTCACTAACTTAGTACAAAAGTCTCTAACTATCTTAAAGTTTTCGATGCCTTGCAAGGATTGCTAACCTTCTCGTTCTGCACCTGAGAAGTAGAAAGGATGGGTTGAGTTACACGGTTCAGTAGCTAATGCATTTATAACCATCGGCAATCGACCACAATTCAAGCATATGCATATGTATTGCTAGCAATTCAAGCATTTATCAATTTAACTCAAAACTTACAACACAATACATAGATTTTAGCCATTAAACACAACACTCAAATGCATACTTGCTAATTCAAGGATGCAATGGACAAATAAATGGCTCGGGAGTTTTGTAGAACGAAACGTAGAAATCGAAGTTTAGCCGCGAACAAAACAAGTCCGATTTCTCAGGATCTTGTGGCCTCAAGCGGGCAGCCAGGAGAAGGCTATAGGTCAAAGTGCATGTGATTAACGAAGCGGGTTCCTCTCTTGCCTAATCACAAACAAATTTTATGCTCAATATAGTCAATCACAAATCTATAATCTCATGCTTCTTTTACTTTTTATTCTTTTCTTTTATACAAATATCATAACTTTTTTCAAGGCATAACATATTCATAATTCATCATGTATTTGCAAACATTCACAACGATTTTAATTTCAAGCAAATCAAATTCAAGCAAATCAACATACACACACATATGCAAGAATTTGCCCAATTACACAATAATTATGAATACATTACCTACCTAAATCCTTTGCAAAAATCAAACTCAAGATTGTCTTTCCTCTTTCTCTTGGGTAGGATTCTCTTGATTTCCTAAAACAACCAAGGTTCCATTCAAAACAACATTATAATAAAATTTATAAACTTCAATAATCATAAAAATAATGCAATAAACACAAATTAAGCTCAAACATAACCTACCCATAGTTCATCTAAGTTAGAAAACCCAAGACCTAGTTTAGAAACCCTATAAATCAAATGAGTTCCTTCTTCCTCTTCTTCCAACACAACCTCCACTCTCTCTCAAATTCCTTCATTCTCAACACAATCTATTTCTTTAATAAAGCAAGAAGAAAAGATGATTAACTTTCCTTAACAAGCTTGATTTCTCTTCTTCCCACGTTTTCTTCTTCTTCCCTAACTTCTCCCTTCTCTTCTTGTCTACGACTCTCTCTTCTCTTCTTCTAAATTTTAAGACAACTTTTTATCCTTGGTCTCCCAATTATGCCCTTCTTATTTAATACAATATCCATTTACTCCTTCTTTTGTCTTTATCTACTAACTCCTTAAGCTAACTCAATTCTAACATTCCCATATTAATTCTAACTTAATTCTAATATTTCCATCTAATTCTAATCTCTATTCATGCTTACTAAATTTAATGACCCAATTCTAAGATAAATAAGTAAACAAACAAATCGTAATTAAATAATTAAACAAATAAATTGATAATAAATAAAAAAATTTCAGGGTCCAACATGATTGGTGGAGGAGAGGAGTTAGCAAATTAAGGGCTGCAGCGCCTGCGAGGGAGGGTTTGAGCTGGATTTGGAATGGCCAAATGGGTCTCTTCTGGGAAACAATTTGATTTTGTTAGTTTTTTTTTTGCATTTCAATCCTCTAACTTTCTAAAATTCATAGGTACCGATTGGTGCCGATATTTGACCAATATTTTCAGGAGACGTTAATAATGGTAATAGGAACGAGAATAAATATAGTGAAGAATAAAAATGAATATAATCATTATAATTATAATAGTTAGTTAGAACGGAAGAATAATTATTATTACCATTGATAATAGTTGGTTTGTTAAAAATATTGAGAAATAAAAGTTTATTAAATTTTTGTTTTACATCAAATTTTAATATATTTTAATTAGATATATTAATGTAATTAATTAATTAATTATATTGTAATATTATTTTAATTAATTATATTGCAATATTATTTTAATTAATTAATTGATTATATTTTAATTATATTTAATTGTTAAAAAGATAAAAAGAAGAAGAAAAAGGGAGTGTTATAGGCGCCAGTGACACTTGTTTCGTTACTCAAGAATGGTTTTCACTCCTCTTATGTTTCAGGAGTATCGAGTATTCTTGAAAGTTGAATATCAAAATACTATCTCTATAATGATAATATAAAACTAACCACCTTTTTTTCATTTCTTGCCCACTAAACTCTTCTCAAATTCATTAACCAAGCACCTCTTGAATACTAGTCGATATTGGATGTTTCAATTTTGTTTTGTTTTTTGACCAATTCAATGACTACTACTCGATACTAAATAAAACAACGCCAAATTCACCACCTTGTTACTATTTTTTAACCAAAGGGGTAGATTAGGGATGTCAATAATTACCCGATCCATCCAATCAAACCTCACCTATAACCGGGTACAGATCATCTGTACCCCTTATTCTGTACCCTCTGTGCCATTTTGATCTCAGCCATTCAATTTATTGCATTGAATGGCTGAGATTAAATGGGTATTGGGTAGGTACAGAATAAGGGGGACAGAAGATCTGTCCCCCCTATAACCCGCTCATTTATTTTCCAAAACAACACCTTTTTTTACTTAGAAAAATAAATAACTCCTGGCCTGACCCGGACATTCCTAGTGCGGATAGAGCTACAATCATATCGTCACGTGTACGGTACCGCAATTTGATTACCTGTACGGTACTGCAATTTGATTATAATTTTTATGTAGACCAATTCAGGGTTATTGGCCGTCAGGTGGAAATGTTACTAAAGGGTAATAAGAGCCCGAGGACCTGTTTATGGATATTACGAGATGATAAAAAGTAAATATATTTGTTTAACCATAAATTTAAAAAACAACCTTGTTTTCAAGGCGAAGTAAGAGTAAGAAATCTGAGGAATCTTATAGAAACCTAAGGAAGAGGTCCATCAATGGCGTCCCGCTCACTTCTCTTCACTCTCAGGCTGTAAGCTCGATCCAACCCTTTGTTCGGTACCTTAAGGGAAAAATGTTTTCTTTGTGGAATTTAAGACTCAGCAAGATCCAAAATTTGTCGTCTTTTCTCAATCTTCCTTTAATTTCCGAACTACCAAGCAAAAAACACAATCAAGTATGCATCTTTAACTAAATTCTTTCTGCGTTTTCGTTCTCTTACTACTTTCTCTTTTTTAACTGCATCGACAGCGAACTTCGATGTCTTTTTGCCTCGGTGAAAGCTACTGTATTTGGTGGACGATTTCTCTCTTCGGGTGCTCCGCGAAGCGAAGAAGTGTTGGACGAGGAATTGAATGCAAAGGAAGTGGGTGATGACTTGAAGAGTAGAATTTTCAGGCTGAGACTTCCAAAGCGAAGCGCCATTAACGCTATTCAGAGATGGGTTAGCGAAGGTAAGACTGTTACGGCCTCTGAGCTTCGGCAAATCTCCAAAGAGCTCAGGCAGTCTCAGCGTTATAAGCATGCTCTAGAGGTTAGCCGTTTGCTTTTTTCCTTTGTTTTTATGCCCTATATCACACCTACTTTTATGATCGCCAGAAACTTTTGTGTTTGTGATGAATTTCTTTTTACTGTTTCAAGGGTCGTTGCCTAGTTGTGTTTCTATGATGTTGGACCTGAGGATGCCATTAGTAATTCATTATCATAAGTCACGAGCTCTTGATCATTTGTGAGACTAGGTTGGTGGAAAAAAGATATTTAAAGTGACGATAGTTATACTCCCACTACCAAATGTTTTCGGAATGTATGAAAAACATGAAAAAGTGAGAAAGTGGACGTTAGGGGTTGCAAACTACGACGGATATAACTGAATTCAATTATATTGGCCTTGAATAGCGGTTTGATGTTCAATATACTTGAATTTTATATTAGTTGTCTTGTCACAGTGGATTGGAACTCGTATACTTCTGAGGTCATTTGTTACGGACTTCTACTATCATAATTCTGAGTTCTGTTTTAACCATGGCTTATCTTATACATCAGATGTATTTTCTTTCTTTATTTTATTGAACAAGAGCAAATAATGTCCATGAAAATGCTTTCCAATGTGAACAATTGAATATCTGAAGATGATACATAGAGAACAAGTTTCCTGAAAGATAGATTGGCAAGTGCTTAGAATATAGAAGTAGCACACAAGTTTTTTCTGAGAAGTGTTTTTTCAGCTGGAAGAACAATCTACTTGTAATGCCCTCCTAGAAAGCAATATCAAAAAGTTGGTGGGGTTTAGGTTCAGAAAAAGAAAAATTTTATATAAAGTACAAGGAGAAGATCAAATGCAAAAGGTGCAGTTTGCTGGAGTTTATTTTGTATGTGAAATGACTTTTTGCCAAATCCGACTTTTGTTACAACTCATAATGATGTTTTAAGCAAATGCTTGTTCAAACAAATGCATAATTTATACAGCTATCAAATCTTTCACAGCTATGCTAGAAATATTAACTAGTTTCCCTCATTCCCAAATCGAGAACCTTCTAACGTCTTCGAATGAAGGAATGAATTCATTTTACCCTAATGGTTAAACGATCTCGTCTTGTTCTGATTGTGTGTGACACTGTATGGTCTCTATGGTTAGTGTTAGTGCGTTTTTTGTTTGTGCGACATCGTTTGCTCTTCTGGGTTAAAGTTAGGCTGTCTCACGGGAGTGAGATTTCTTGATGTACACTTCCACATTTTTTATTATTTCTAAATGAATTTTAATTTCTCAAAAAAAAAAAACTAGTTTCTCTCTCTTTCTTGCTCTCATGGTGTGCTTCTTAATTGAATATGAATTTATAGATATCTGAGTGGATGACTACGCATGAAGAGTTTAAATTATCCGACTATGACTATGCAACCCGTATTGACTTGATAACAAAAGTTTTTGGTGTTGATGCTGCTGAGCGATACTTTGAAGGTCTCCCTCACTCGGCCAAAACAAGTGAAACTTACACTGCTCTCCTCCACTCTTATGCTGGGGCAAAACTAATTGAAAGAGCTGAGGAATTTTTTGAGAGAATAAAGGGTTCAAACCTGTCCTTTTCTGCTCTAACATACAATGAGATGATGACTTTATATATGTCAGTTGGCCAAGTGGAGAAAGTTCCTTTACTTGTTGAAGAACTGAAACGCCAAAAGGTTGTTCCTGACATCTTTACTTACAATGTATGGATAAGTTCATGTGCAGCTGCTCTGGATATTGATCAAGTTAGAAAAATATTGGATGAGATGAGCCATGATCCTACTACTAATGATGATTGGCTGAGATATGTTAACATTGTTAATATATATATTAGAGCAGGTCTTCTTATGAATACAGAGTCTGGTACTGTGGTTGAGGCTGGAAAACCAATCACACAAAGAGAATGGATAACATATGATTTCCTCATTATCTTGAATGCAGGTTTACAAGACAAAGGAAAAATAGATCAAATATGGAAATCCTTGAGAATGACCAAACAAAAAATGACAAGCAGAAACTTTGTTTGTGTTCTTTCTTCATATCTAGTTCTTGGACATTTCAAAGAAGTGGGTGAAGTTATTGACCAATGGAAGCAATCTAGTACTACAGGCTTTGATATCTCTGCTGGCAATAGGCTTTTGGATGCATTGGCTGCTGCTGGACTACCTGAAATTGCAGATGACTTCCGCATGCTTTTGATTGAACGGAACTGTGATCCAACAAGTACATCAAGGTAATTGCTTGTCTCAGTTTGTCACCTAGAAGCAATGGTGCTCTTGTGAGCTATTCTATGTTGCATGCAAGGAAAAAAACATTTTCAGTTTCGGTTGGATTGCCTTGAAGTTACCTGCCTTTTAGACTAAAAGGCAGCATCCTGAGTGTGGCATTATGAGAATTCTTCAGTTTTGACTTACAAGTCATGTTTCTTTCCAAATTGGCTTCCCTTTTTGCCCATATTACCAAAGCCACCAAAATGGTACAAGGCGAACCTTTGTAGAAGCAATAACAACACCGCTATAGAAATGGTCCTCGTGCAGATGGCATTATGTTCTTATTTGTTGGCATTACTATCCCGAGCATGTACGATACACCCTAATTGGTCTTTCGGACGATGGAAATGTATGTCGAGTCACTGAACACTCTTAAAGTAGGATTTGTTTATTTGAAAGTTAACCTTTCTCATTTGTCCTGCATATTTAAAGCTTTACTTCTTTCCATTCTATTCAGATTCTTCGTTTACAGAATTAGATGTAACTGATGGAGACAAATCAATTTGGAGTAATGTTATGGACTCCTCTTCAGTTCTATGTTATGTACCTTGTACAAACAATGGCTCTTAGCTTAGCTATGGATGAAACGGCCTACATCAACAACCTACTCCGTTTTTGTACCTGTTTACTAGTTGCCACAGCCTATTATTTTCCCTTCTTTGTCAAGGAGTAGGACGAAACATAAGATGATGACGAACAAAATTATGCTCATCCACCAAGTACTCGTAGGAAACTAAAACCAAGAGACCGCACAAACCATTTGGAGAATGATAATCTCAATAGGCGCTTTCTTTAACATTAAAGTAACTATTAAATTGAGACTCTTGGACGCTCTTGCGTCATTTATCATGTTAATATTTATTTTTATTCTTTAATACGACATTGAGTTAATGGTCAGGTTGATATTTCTAAAAGTAGAGTATATTTGCCAGGGAAAAGAACAACTCCGGCCATTGCGTAAGACCTTTTTGTCTTATATATTGGTTGGTTGCATTTGATTACAAAGCTAAGAATCATTCTACACTTGTATTTTCTTAGTGATCAAATGTTGTTGGTCGTTTTACCACCAGTTTCTTTCCAACACAACATTGTGTTTGTACCTCTAATGGTATATGAAATGGTGTCTCTTCCTCTTTCATAGTTATTCCACTTGCAAGTATTAATCATATAGCTCAAGTAGCATGATTGGAACTGAATATAAGCTCCTCTTAAATGGTAGACAAAGTGTTAGAATCTGGTCGGTTGAAGGAATTTAACAATGTGCTATTGCTCTCCAACGAGCTACTTTAGATGAGATTTTTTTGTAACATCATTCAAGAACGAGACTGTTAGACCGTTCACGAGATTGTTAGACCGTTCGATTAAAACATTTTGTGAATCCGACGACCCAAAAGTGGCCAATAAAAGGGTCCACAGTAGTAGTTTGGTGGGGCCAGTCTGACAACTTTCTTGATAATTGATATTTCTCGCTTTTGTATTTTTATGCCTGACCAAAGTTTACACTGCTGATTCACGAGTCACAAGTGGGGTCCAGTGTGCCCTACATAACTTGGTCCACGTGGCTGAAAGCACCTAGGGGTTCAGCTGCCAAGGTCCACCGCAGGTGGCCTAATGATGAGGCTTTTAGAAAATTCAGGCCGAAAGACAGTCAAGGAACAGGCAAAGAGACAGGAAGACCCTCTCTTCTTCTCTTTTTTATCATGAAATTAATAGGAAAAAAGACAAAATGTTTTTAGCAATTGAATTGAAAATTTGTTTCCTCAAATTTTCACTGACACTTCAGTTCTTAGTTCTTACTTTCCGTTCGGTGGCGAAGTTAAAACAAAATGAAGATGCCTGTACCCAAATATATAGAAGAATATCATCTTATATTATGCACAAGATTCCAAGGTCCGTTGCTTAAAGGAAGGAGGTCTAGATATTGCAAGGCAGTCAAATAAAGCAAGGCACCCAGAACTGGCAGTTTGTTCTCATTAAGCCTCATTAGATGCTAAATTACAAAACTACAAAACATCTAAACCCTCTCTGCTGCTTCTGGCTGGGCCCAAAGACGATAAATATAATAATAATAATAATAATAATAATAATAATATAGTATCCCAATTTCTAAACCCCCTCACTATTCCTTTTAACAGCCTTTCCACTGTCCCAGCTCCCTCGCTCTACCTTTCTCTCTCTTTCCCTTCTCTTTTCCCTCTAGCCAACAGCTGAATCACAAGCATGGCCATCTTTAATACCAAAGCTATAGTCTTTTTAAGTGTGTTGCTCCTTCTCTCCTTACCATTTTCATTTTCCTCTTCAATCCATGACCTCCTCGTCTCAAAAGGCTTACCAGCCGGTCTCCTCCCAAAGGAAGTCAAGAACTACACTCTCTCTGAAGACGGTCGCTTAGAGGTGTTTCTTGATGGTCCATGCTTGACCAAGTATGAGGATAGAGTCTTCTTTGACAGTGTAGTGAGGGCTAATCTCAGCTATGGTAGCCTCATAGGTGTGGACGGTTTGTCCCAAGAAGAACTTTTTCTTTGGTTACCAGTGAGAGATATCATCGCTAATGACCCAAGATCTGGCCTCATACTATTCGACATTGGAGTTGCTCACAAGCAGCTATCTTTATCACTCTTTGAAGACCCCCCTAATTGCAGGCCTCAAGGTACATACCTCTCTTAATCCCATATCACTTTTCCTTAAATTTTTTGAATTTATCAAGTTAAAGATTTTGATTTTCTTTGATTATGTTTTGTTTCTGCAATGTATCATTATTTTTTAATAGTTTTGGTTTCTTGGTTTTGGCACAGTTGATTGGCAGTTTTTGTTTTCACACATATGAAAATGTTTTCTGTCAGGAGCGTTTAGATTTTGGTGTTAATGCTGACATGTTTGGGCTGTCTGATAATTCTGAGTCACCCATATGAAAAGGCAGGGTTGGTTTTTCAATCTCAGAAACTGATTATTATAAAGGGCCACAGGAGGCTACATAACTTTGCTTCAGTTGTTTTGTTTGTTTCCGTGTTGTATATTTTGTCTGTTACCTACGCTTTTCTCATTGAATTTACATTCCCAGATTGCCATTACGTTTCCTAAGAATTATAACATTTCTATGCATTCATAGTTAGTCACCCTTTTAAGCCAACCTCTCTCTCTCTCTCTCTCTCTCTCTCTTGCTATTTGTTTCGTAGCTATGTACAGGATATTTAGGTACAGTCTGAAGCCACACCATCTCTTATTTATTTATTTATTTTGGATGAATGGTGACAATGAGATCGTGCAGGACTGTTGAAGATTAATCGTGAGGACGGGTTTGGGTTTGTGGAGGCCATGAGGTAGGTAGGAAAGCGGCCGCCCCTGAACCATCGTCTTCTCTATATACGGAAGTTGCCTTGTAGTGTTTATTTAGTAGTTTCTCTAATGGTACCCTCAGTATAATGTTTGGGGGTGAGACATAATGATTGTAAGTAAGCTTTGCAATTCTGGAATCTAATCTCCTAATCAGTCAGAAGTCTCTAGTTATCCTTAAACATTACTGATCGCCCGGATTTTCAGGTTGTAGATTTGCTTCTAAAGTGGAACGAAAAGCCTTTCTTGACGGAGCTATAATGTGCCAGCCATTCCACCTCATACTATTTATGGCCATTTGGCCTTCCGTCTGCATTAATCACTTTATTAGTCTAAAGGTAGCCGAAAGAAATGTAATAAAAATATAACGATGGACAGAATGGAAAAGCCCAAAGGTCTCAGTTCCATTGAGCTAATCGATTCAACGGAAGAGAAATGAATCATTGCCTTACAACAGTTGACCTTTCTCTTCCAAAGTATATTACAAAATGAGGTTGTTGATCTCCTTCCAGGGTATAAAAACTAAAACACAGGATCCAGCAGGTCATCTACCTTAATAAAGAAATCGGCCAACATCGACATGTCTCACCTGCTACAAGCTTTTTTACTCTTGCTCTCTTTACGTATGCATAAAAAATGAACAACGAAACTAAAACAGGCAGTGAGGCAGATCCTATATTTCATTTTTTAAAATAGTTATATATATTTTTAAAATTTATTTTATATAAATTACTAAATTTATCAAAAGAACTTAACAAAGGTTTAATAAAAATTTTAAAATATTTTTAATACTATAAAAATTTTAAAACAAGTTAAATTATTTTATTACCCTAATAATCTGGATAGATCATATAGGCCAATGACATGACCTTATCGAATGTTATTTTTCCTGCAGTTCTTTTCATGTAAGTGCTTGAAATTTTCTGGAAGTCCGCAAGTAAAAAAAATAATTTTAACGAAATACAAATAGGTTTTAAGAATTATTTAAACCAAGTTTTATTTATCGAATTTTAAAATATTTTTATAAATTAAAAAACTGACCCATTATATTAATTCTTCATCATCATCATCATCACCCAGTTTGAAATCCCGCAATGAAGCGGGGTCTGGGGAGGTCCGATAGTACGCAGCCTT
>JANQBM010000222.1:34835964-34866959 GCA_025594535.1 Erythroxylum domingense
GCATTTCCTACTTCGTTAAATACAACGACTTCTAATCTCTCACCCAATCACATCTCACAATACAAAATCACTTCATTGCTCTTTTTCTTCTCGATCATCGTCTTCCAAGGCGGCAAGGTCATTGTCAAATCGTCCAATGTCCCACTGTTGTCTAACTAATGCACGATCTTCTAGAATGTATTGGTCAAATGAACAAGTTCCTCCGAGGTGGGTTAAGCATATTATCTTGTTTCCTTTTCCCATACCATTGGTTTCATTAAAATATCACACATTTGAGTAGACCATTGACTAATTAAAGTTAGATTGTAGACTACCGAAGTATTTTATAGATTATTATGGAATAATATGAGAATATTGTGACTATCGGTAAGTTACAGGATGATGTTCGAGACAGAAAGCCCTTCTCTCTATAGGCACAACACTCAGATTTCCTCTTAAGAACCTTACACTCTCATAACTCTTTATCCCCTTTTGAAACAATTGTCACAACAGTACTTACACTCTTCCCCATTAAATTCTAATCTCAAAGACGAATTATTTTATATAGTCATAGATTGTCTTAGACTTTCTAATATACAAAATCCTCAGAAGAGACGAGTGTAGAGTATATTTGTCTCTGTATAATGACAGATAGTAAGATTACTCAAGACTTAAGCTTTCGGGAGAGGGAGAACTTAAAGAGAATGGAAAACACATAAATTAATAATTCATTAAAATCAAATGTTGAACTTCTGCCTGCTTACAATGGAAGAGAAACCTTGCTTTTATAGTTGAAGCAAGGATGAGAAAGTAAAATACTAAAAAACACATTAATTACAATTTTGAACAAGAAAGCAACTTTAAGTACGTTCATCACGCCTTTCACAAAGCTACTTTGAACAAGCAAATAACTTTCTAAAAAGTAAACAGTATCATTGTCTTTTGATAAGAGTGAGTAAGGAGAGAACCCAACAGTTATTGAAACACTACCAAATGACCCTATTCATCTGTCTTTAACTTTGTCTATGTCTAGTCTACCTTCTAATGTTAAGCGTGTTTTGTCTAATTATATTGAAATCTAGTTGAAATTACCCATGTTCTTGTAGAAAATTGTGTTTGTGAGTCTTCTTTACCTTTGTTGAGTCCTTATAGTATCTATTCTCGTGATCGTTCTTTAATAAGAAGTATACATACTATTTTGTCTACATTTAAACCAAAAGTCAAAGAAATAATCCAGAGTTCTAGATTGGAACAGTGTGGTCTTAGATCTACTACAACAGAACAATACGTTAAGCTTGAGATACTAAAGGAGTTGATCTCTCTTTGGAGAGAACACAACAATACATAACTACATATATGAGCTCTATGTCTTGTTCTGAAACTTCATGGAAGAAAGGGAATACCTGCTATAGCCAAGATATCTCTTCTAGACATTGCCTACATAATGTACCAAAATACTTTGATTGAAACTTTGCTGACCACTCTCAACAATGGAAGTGTCATTTTAACAATAGCACCTGATTTCAACATTAGCTTGGATGATCTCACTTTAGCTGAATGGCTGCAAGTTTAAATTCAGATCACTGGAGTAGATTAAGATCCCACAACCATCATGGCTACCTTACATCACCAGATGATCTATCGTCTGTAGAATCATGCCTTAGACCTCAACTTTCCCAATTCTACTTCAGATGCTCTTTATATAGTTACTGATTGTTCTAATGATCAGACTACTATCATCAAGATCCCGAAGCAATTACCAACTATGGAGCTTGAAAAGTTGATGTCTACTGAATGGATCACCAATTACTAGAAGGTGTTCCATGAACCTCATCGATACTCTTTTCATACAACCACTCCTTCGATTCTGAAGACATTAAAAGATGTGAAAAATCGTAGAGGTTAATAGTTTCGCAAACTATCCGATTTTACGTGGTCATCTCTGGCACAAATAAAAACAAAAATCAATCAAAAGCAAAATAACAAATGATACAAAAAATTTGGTAACGCAGTTCAACATTCCTTGCTTACATCTGCGGGGCCGTCACCTAGATTAATATTTTCACCGAAGTACAATAGATTTACCCAAGGCTTTACTGAGCCGACACCACTCAACCCTTGACACTATCTCTCAACCTCACTTCCCGTGAAAGATTTTCACTTCCAATAATATGACCGACCTGTGTTAACCTCAACAGAGAATTTTTCTCTACCACTCTTAATGAAAGACAATTAATAAAAATAACTCAAGTGATTAATTAACTAAGAAAAGAATAACAATACACTTGAGATAAAAGAAAAGAACAACTTCCTAAAAAGTTTAGCTCCACTGAAATAAATTTGGAAGTCGTCGCAACAACAATGAGCTGATTCTTGCAAACTCCAACATCAACTTACAGAAACTTCTGTAGAAATCACAGCTGCAAGAACACCCAATCAACGACAACATATCAACGAAAAATGTAGCACAAAACCATTCAACCCAGCTGTGAAACACTCAAGGAGATGAACGTTCAGCGTGAATAGCTCCCAGACAAATCACTGCAAAACTGATAAACTGGCAAGCCAGAAAAAACCACACGTAATACTCAAAAGCTATCCAACTGTGAGTTACTCCAACAACTCAATACCAAAACGTGAACATCAAAACTTCACCCTCATACGATTTATTAACAGCTAGCAAAACACACCACAAATATTTCACACGCAAGCTTCCAACATCAAAAACTTCCAAATCACTCCATACGGCACAAGACACACATATTTCAACCAAAAATTACTCAACCGTATATCACCATAAACCCGAAAATCACAAAAAAAACTTCAGTTATTTTCCACAAAAAACGCAGTTGACGCCACACCCCCAAAGAGACCAAACACTTGCCGTCAATTAAGATACCTAAGATACACACCATCAAATTCCCTCATGCAAGCCTTCCTCATTCAAATCAAAACTGCACACTTTTCCTCACCCATTCACCATCAAAACTCATTAGAAAAACCTCATCAAAACACTCAAATGTTTTTTTTTGCAAAATAGAGACAGCACCCAGTGACCCACACAATAAGACCAACACAATAGGGATTCACGACAACATCCATGAAGAAGAAAATAACCCAATAACTCACGTGTGTCCCTCAAAGAACTTAGTCAGGCAGCAATGAACCTTCACACACACTTACAATTAATTAATTAATCAACCCCTGCTGCCCACATACGGAAATAACACCTGAAGATGTTTTTAGCAACTCACGCATAGATCACAACCTATAGGTTATGTCTTTTTTCCACCTTCAGCTGTTCACCAAATTTTTTAAGCAACACAAGATAACACCTGAAAATTCCAGCCAATCAACCCAAAACTTCACACCCACATGATATGTCATAACACCTCTTAAGATAGACTTCAATCCAAGATAGGATTCTTCCACCATTAGAAGATCATCCATATAGTTTTTGAATCCAAGTTAATATCCAAATAATTCCAATTATCTTATAGGGTGCAATTAACAAAGAATGGCAAAACAAAATAAAAAATATACCATATCTCCTAACAATCTCTCCTTTTTTGGAATTATTTGTCACAAATAAGAAACTCCCCCTGAATAGCATAATTGGACATATAAGTATCAAATTCACAATTCATATGTACTCCCCCTCAATCCAACATCAAGTTCCAATGAACATCCGTAGAAACAATAATCCAATCATCCAAATTTCTCCCCCTTGGGAGAAAAAGATGCCAAAAAGCAAGACGAATAGTCACGCATATACCTTCAAATCACCCTATGAATGGAACAGTAACCAAAAATAATCTAATAACTCCCCTTTGGGACAACAATGCCAAAATGAAGAATGCCTTCAACATAATCAATCTCAGCTAATAAAGAAACATAAAAATCAACAATAGATGCAGCAGAAGAATCATACGCATGCCAAGATGACAATTTACCACCATTCAAAACACCAAAAGATATGCCCAAAAGAGAGAGAGATACTTGAGAGAGAGACTCATATTGATGAGAGAGCTGAAGAGCCAAATAGAAGTCACAATGCAAATTACTAAAAATATGGGATGACAATGATAATATAAAACTTAAAGAACTAAAGAAGACAAAAAAATTTTAAACTATTCTTTTCCCTTTTTAAAATTTTTAAAAAATGAATAACATCAAACTATACTTCAAAAATGTAAAGCACACAGTCCCTGTGCTCCTCGAAGAAATTCAAACCTGGGCTTATTCCTCGTCACATTATCTCGGTCATCAACTGTCTGATTGATTTCTTCTTTTGAAGTAACTGACTTATCCTCAGTTTGAACAGTTACTTTAAAAGTAGTAACTAACTGTAAATCTGGACACTTTCTTGTTTTTCCTTCACTACATCTTTGTGTTTTTCTTTGACCATTTCTAACCCAAGAGTTCTTTGGCAACATAGGAAATTTAATGGAGAGTGTCTAGATTTTCGGTTTTGACCACTTTGAAACATAATTTGTAACATTTTGTAGCATCTCGACCTTATATGCCCGATAACCCCACAAAAATGACATATGAGTACAAACCTTCGATTCTTCCTCGAAGTTTCTTCTTGGACAGATCTGGTTATGTCATCTTTCTCATCATTCATCTTGGAACATTCACCCTTATAGCCAATGCCTTGAAGATCCCCTTTATCCTTACCGATTTACATTAACTTGTCTAGTTTTTCTATGCCTCCATTCAACATTCTCAATCAATTTTCAGTACTTACTAATCTCATTGTAGCTTCTCCAAGCTCATCTAATGCCAACTTCAATTTCTTTTCTAACCCTTAGATGGTGTTCTTCATGGAGAGATTTTCTTCCTTCAATCTTTCATTCTTTCTATATGTTTTTACCCATTATTCGTACATTAATTCACAAGTCTCGTAAATGTTCTCCTTTTTATCACTTGAACTACTTTCATCATTGTCATATTCTGATATTAGGCCTTGAGTTAAGTTGTTTGTGTTTTTCTCGAAATTTTCTAACTTCCCCCCTTTTTCGTCTTCAGTTGCTTTCTTTTCAGTTATTGTTAATCAAGTAACTGAATTTTTGCTATGTAAAACAACTAACACAACACCATTAGTGATTTCTTCTTCACTACTATCTTCACTCTCGGATTCATTCTCACTCTAAATGCTAGTAAAGGATTTTCCTTTTCTTTTCTTCAAAGTATTAGCACATTCAGCTTGAATGTGCTCGAAGCTTTGACTCTCATGGCATTGAATTCTCTTCACCTTTCTTTCTCCCTTGTGAATTTTGGCTTGTTGTGTGAAGTTGTTGTTCAATGAGCTCTCACCGTTTTACCTAAACTCAGGTCTATCCTTTTTCACTCTCTTCAGCCCCTTACTGAACTCTCGTGTTAATAGCTCCATATCTTTATTTCCATCGGATTCATCTTCTGTATCATTCACACCATTTTCAGTTTCAACCTATAGTGCCAATCCTTTGCTTCTTTCTTGCTTACCCCTTAAAAGATTCATTTTGAAATTTGTAAGAATTCCAATTACCTTCTCCAATGACAGATCATTAATGTCGTGGGTTTCCTCTATTGCTGTAATTTTCGGAATAAATCTCGAATGAAGTGATCTCAACATCTTCTTGACTAGTTTCAAATTGGAATATTTCTTTCCGAGTTGAAGTGCTTGATTTACTATATCTCGCAATCTTTCATGAAAGTCCCCAATAGTCACATTTTCATCCATCTTCAATTCTTTAAACCTCACAGCTAATATTTGTAATTTTGATTCACAGATTTGGATCCTTCATGAATAGTCTTCAAAGCATCTCATGCTTCTTTAGCTGATTTATAGGCTGATATCACTGAGAAACGTCCTTCATCAATAGCACTAAAAATCGCATGCATTGCTTGTGAATTTCCAAGCGCACTTTCTTCTTCGACTCTTGTCCATTCAACCGGATCTTTTCGAACTGCCTCTCCTTTATCACCAGTAATCATCGGATGCATTCACCCATGTACTACCGAGTGTCAAGCTTTTGTGCCCTAAGCTTAGATGAAGACTTTCATACGTGCTTTCCATTCAGAATTGCTAGATCCATCCAATAGTGGTGGTCTGGTAATTGAAGCACCTCTCTTGTAGCCATGTTCGCAAAAATAAGATCTGTACCGAAATACTACTAAGTTCTAAAACGGTAACCCTCTCTGATACTAATTGAAAAATCGTAGAGGTTAATAGTTTCGCAAACTGTTCGATTCTACGTGGTCGTCTCTAGAACAAATAAAAACAAAAATCAATCAAAAGAAAAATAACAAATGACACCAAAAATTTGGTAACACAGTTCAACACTCCTTACCTACATCTTCGAGGCCCTCACCTAGATTAATACTTTCACCGAACTATAATTGATTTACCCAAGGCTTTACTGAGCTGACACCACTCAACCTTTGACACTATCTCTTAACCTCACTTCTCACAAAAGATTTTCACTCCTAATAACACGACCAACTTGTGTTAACCTCAGCAGAGAATTTTTCTCTACCATTCTTAATGAAAGAAAATTAATAAAAATAACTCAAGTGATTAATCAACTAAAACAAAAAACAATACACTTGAGATAAAAGAAAAGAACAACTTCCTGGAAAGTTCAGCTTCACTAAAATAAATCTGGAAGTCGTCGCAACAACAATGAGCTGATTCTTGCAAACTCCAACATCAACTCATAGAAACTTCTGCAGAAATCACAACTGCAAGAACACTCAATCAACGACAACACATCAAAGAAAAACGTAGCACAAAACCATTTAGCCCAGCTGTGAAACACTCAAGGAGATAAACGTTTAGTGTGAATAGCTCCCAAGCAAATCACTGCAAAACTGATAAACTCTCAAGATAGAAAAAATCAATACTCAAAACCTGTCCAACTGAGAGTTACTCTAACAACTCAATACCAAAACGTGAACATCAAAGCTTCACTCTCACACAATTTATTAACTGCTAGCAAAACACACCACCAAATATTTTACACGTAAGCTTCCAACAGAAAAAACTTCCAAATCACTCCATACAGCACAAGATACACATATTTCAACTAAAAATTAGTCAACCGTATATCACCATAAACCCGAAAACCACAAAAAAAACTTCATCTATTTTCCACAAAAAGTGCAGTTGATGCCACACCCCCAAAGAGACCAAACACTTGCCGTCAATTAAGATACCCAAGATACACAGCATCAACGCAAAACCATTACCAAGACACCACCATAAATCCCCTCACGCAAGCCTTCCTCATTCGGATCAAAACTACACACTTTTCCTTATCCATTCACTATAAAAACTCACCAGAAAAACCTCACCAAAACACTCACATATTTTTCTGCAAAACAGAGACAACACCTAGTAACCCACACAATAAAACCAACACAGCAGTGATTCACGACAACATCCACCAAGAAGAAAATCAACTCATGTGTGTCCCTCAAAGAACTTAGTCACGCAGCAGTGAATCTTCACACACACTTACAATCAATTAATCAATCAACCTCTGCTATGCACATACAGAAATAACACCTGAAGATGTTTTTAGCAATTCACGCATGGACCATAACCTATAGGTTACGTCTTTTTTCCACCTTCAGCTGTTCACCGAATGTTTTAATCAACACAAGGTAACACCCGAAAATTCCAGCCAATCAACCCAAAACTTCATAACCACGTGATGTTTCACAACATCTCTTAAGATAAACTTCAATCCAAGATAGGATTCTTCCACCATTAGAAGATCATCCATATAGCTTTTGAATCCAAGGTAATATCCAAATAATTCCAATTATCTTATAGGTCCAATTAACAAAGAATGCCAAAACAAAATAAAAAAATATACCATATATTGTAACAAGATGGAAGGGTGATGTCCATCTATGGAAGCACCAACGAAGATCCATCTGGACCTTCTACATCTGGTGCTATATTTCTGATTCAATCCGTATTTTCTCGTACGGAAGGTAAATTTGGCCCTCCTATCCATTATTTTAAATCTAATGTAGATCCAGTCTATATAAGCCATCATCGTGGACACTTTGTATGAGATGTTGACCCATCTATGTGCAAACCTGATTGTGAAGTTTGTCTCAACCCTGAGTCAAATAGTGATGATGATGATGAGCGATATGCCATACGAAAAAGGAGGAAGAAAAAGTCTAAAACTCGTTGTATGCCTTCTTAATAGTATCATCCACACAAGGATGATTCAAATCCAGATGATTCCAACAAATCTAGTGGTCTACCCACAGAAAGATTTAGACATAGATCTTTTCATGAGATGCTGAAATCTTTTACCTAATAGCCTAAGCCAGCAATTCCTATCATTACTCCTACTCCTATACCTTGTATGATGGTTAAGTTATACGAAGAAGAGTTTCCTTCTCTACATAGGAGTATAGATAAAACAACTAGGGTTATCTCTAGCCTTTATATTCGAGCAGTAGTTTGCAAGTTGCTTTAAAAAATAAAAACTATTCCAGTACAACATTGATTACTCGTTAAGCCAAGTTCACATCACCTGTTCCTGTTATTCTATGCCTACCATGTTCTATTAGCATCAATTCATCCAATTTTTTCGGGTCTCATTTATTAGATGAATGGATGCTCGTGAAACACGATAGACATAGAATAATGAGAATAGATTATTTGTTCCCTTAAAGGCATCTCCAACCCATTCCTTCAAAATGGAGCAGAGTTTCCTCTATTTTATAGATGCTATAGTAAGTTAGACTCTAATTTACAACTCCATTTTTCACATCAAAAAGAAATATTCTCAGCATATTGTTTTTTACCTTTCATTAATGATTATTAAAATTACTTTATAAAATTAACTCAACTTTACTTTTTCGAGTATATTTTCATTCACAATATTATTGTTGTTATATTTTTATGTTAATAAATAATAAATAATAAAGTTTCAATTAAACTATAATTTTTTATTTGATAATACTAAATGAAATAATACATAAGATATAACACTATTTTATATTATTTAATGATATAAACTGACAATATAATTACGTAATATCAAACATCAAAATTTATTGAATTTCATAAATCAAAAACATTTTGTATTAGTAGTTAATTATATTTTCTTGTATTTTTTAATTTAGTTCTACTGCTTGACTAATAATATTCATGTATATGTGTTTTAATTTAGTTTATGTTTGTTTGTAATTTATTATGTTATTCGACTATTAACATAAATATATTTGTGATAGTATATTTGATGTTTTCTAATGGATATTTTTAAAATTATTTATTTAAAATATTTATTCGTAAGTAAATAATTATAAAGTTATAAGCATATAATGAAAATATTTACAAACATGAGACTAAACCTTAAAATTATTATAAGTTATAATTATTTAAATAAACATATAATGAAAATATTGGAATATTGTTTAAATAACAAGACAAAGAATGAAAGAATTAAAAAAGAATGAATGAATGAAAAAAGAAAGAAAAGATTGAGAGAAAAAAGAAAAAGAAAAAAGAGCTGAAAAATTAGGAAAAAATATGAACAATAATGGAGAGATGCTACATTATCACACCGCATCTCTTCAAAATGGAGGAAAAAATGCCAGTGGATTGGAGTTAATTTTTCCTCTATTTTAATGTTTTTCCTCCATTTTGGAGACGCATTGGATATCGCCTACGTCGGAGGTTTCAATCAAACTGTTCACTCTGCATAAGGTGTCCAGCTTTTGCAATACGGTAAATTGAGTTTAACTAAATTCTTTATAAGGTTTTTAGGTTTATACCTAATTGAACTCACAAAATAAATTTAATACCAAATTAAAAAATGACTTATTATAAAAACTTAAAATTTGAACTCAAGTTATAAGTTCACATCTTTAAAAATTTTAAAAATTGTATAAAATATAATTATAATGCATTAATATTAACTTATGTCTTAACATATAAAATTATATTAAATTTAAATAAAAATACTTAATCATTTGTAAAATAAAAATAATTATAAACTCGTTTTACAATAAAAATATATTTTGTGACAAAATTCATAATAAATTAAGTTAGAGATCTTCAATATCAATTTTTTTTCTTTATCATCGTCACGTGAAGAATAATCATTATCTTTTCCTATAACAAATAACTACGATTGAATAAGTAATTAAAAATTATAAACAAAAATTTATATGGAATAAGTTCTTTTTTCAGTTGTCCAAATCTTGAAAGTTAATGAGAGATTTTATAGTATTTGGTTTGAGTGAACTATAAGTTAGACTTCACATTTTGTAGTGAATCTAGATGCATAAAAAAATAGCCAAAAAATCTCTATTCAATATACCTGAAATTAAAAATCTTTTAGAAATCACTATTCAGCATTTTAATATATCACTATCACTATCAGAATCCATAAAATATTATTTTTTGAAAAAATACGTTGGAACCTCCACTTCTTTTACTGTTACATTCAAAACATGCTTGTAACGAAAAAGCATGATCGATCTTAATATAGGCAAATTGTACTTTATACGTAAATCAGTACTTAATAATTTCATCATAGTTAAATGAAACTTTTAGAAGCCATCTCAAAGACCCTAGCTTAGCCTAATGCCCGATTAGGCCTCGAGATACAAACCTGAAGTCCTACTTGACGCCTGATCAGGCCATATGGCTTGACCTTAATCAAGCTAATTAGCGGACTTTGACTGACCCGACATTTTATTCTTATTTTATTATTTTTAATGAAAATTTATTTATTAAAAATTTAAAGCGATAAGTTTAATTGATTAGTAACAATTAAAATTTTATAATGAATGAATATATAAAACGCACATATATTGATAAAATGAATAAGATGAACACAAATTCATTAATAAAAGATGATGGGATTATAGGAATTGAAAGAAAAAATATTATAACTAAAGTGATTAATTCAATTAATTGAAGTTACAAATTTCAATTGATTAGCAAAAATTGAAATTTTATAATGAATAAATATATAAAACGTACATATGTTGATAAAATGAATAAGATAAAACTAAATTCATTAATGAAGGAGGATACGATTATAAGAAATAAAAAATATAATTAAAGTGATCAGTTCAATTAATTAAAGTTACAAATTTCAAGTGATTAATAAAAATTGAAATTTGATAATGAATAAATATATAAAACGTACATATATTGATAAAATGAATAGGATGAAACTAAATTCATTAATAAAGAAAGATAGGATTATAGGAAATAAAAGAAAAAGATTATAATTAAAGTGATTAATTCAATTAATTGAAGTTAAGAATTTCAATTGATTAGTAAAAATTGAGATTTATAATGAATGAATATATAAAACGTACATATATTGGTAAAATGAATGAGATGAAACCAAATTCATTAATGAAGGGGGATACAATTATAGGAAATGTAAGAAAAAAGATTATAACTAAAGTGATCGATTCAATTAATTAAAGTTATAAATTTTAATTGATTAATAAAAATTGAGATTTTATAATGAATGAATATATAAAATGTACATATATTGATAAAATGAATAAAATGAAACCAAATTCATTAATGAAGGATGATAGGATTATAGGAAATGAAAGAAAAAGATTATAATTAAATTGATCAATTCAATTAATTGAAGTTACAAATTTTAATTGATTAATAAAAATTGAGATTTTAGAATGAATGAATATATAAAACATACATATATTGATATCATAAATAAGATGAAAGTAAATTTATTAATAAAGGAGGATAGGATTAAAGAAAAAATTATAATTAAAGTGATTAATTGAAGTTGCAAATTTTAATTGATTAACAAAAGTTGAGATTTTATAATGAATGAATATATAAAACTTATATATATTGATAAAATGAATAAGATGAAACCAGATTCATTAATGAAGGAGGATATGATTATAAGAAATGAAAGAAAAAGATTATAATTAAAGTGATTAATTCAATTTATTGTAGTTATGAATTTCAATTGATTAATAAAAATTAAGATGTTATAATGAATGAATATGTGAAAGATGCATATATTGATAAAATGAATAAGATGAATCCAAATTCATTAATGAAACAGGATGCAATTATAGGAAATGAAAGAAAAAATAATAATTAAAGTGATCAATTCAATTAATTAAAGTTACGATTAGAATTCATTAATTGATGACATAACAAAAATGATTATCCAAAAATTTTAAATGATACAATTTACAAAAATTCAATATAAAATAATGAAATAATGTTCCAGATTAGGAGTCTAGGACTATAAGAGACTAAGAGTGGAGACTTAAGAGAGTAACTAATCGTTGTAGTCTGGATTGTTAATAGTTTGCATCACTTCTTCAATATATAGAAAAATTATATTTAGTAATTTAATATTAAATAAAGGAATAATAAGCAAATGATAATAATTAATAAATAATTAAAGATATCTTCATCTTCAAATATTTTATCAAAATAATGTCTACTTGATTGATAAGTATGGATACGTGTATGACTAGTCGTCGTTACATCAGTACCTATGGCTATATTAATATAGAAATTAAAAAATAATATAAGGTAAAATAATATAAAATAGACAAAATTGATATATCAAAAAGAAAAGAGTTTACCCTCAAAATCTTCATCATTTAACTAACTTCAGGCATATATAAGACAATACGAGGATAAAGTCAAGCATGATGAGGAGTCATAACTCGATCACTAATGTTAAAAGCAGACTCTGAAGTAACAGTAGATGAAGGAATTGCTAAGAGGTCTCGTGTAATTACTTACATGATTGAGAAATTATTTCCACAACTCTTTCCACCATAACAATAAACCAAACTGCACACCTTCAACTTCGGCCACATAATCTTCTATCAAACATTTATCTAACTTGATCATATTATACAAATTCCTAGCCTTTTTTTTTCTTGATTTTTTAGTAAAAGTATCAAACTACTCTTAGAAGATGAGCTTACCCTTGAACAAGTTGAATTACTATGATCTCAATCCTGAATTTTGTCCATTCTGAGTTGATAATCCTTAAACAAACAATACCATTGTTTAATGACATCTATATTCTCTAAAGCTCAATCACCATACAACACATTATATATAAAATTAACCCCCTCCATTTTGTACCTCGGGTCCAACACATATGAAACTACAACAATATATCCAACCATATACTAATAAAAATTTAACTTCTCCATCATCTGCTCTACCATAACCTGAATAACCTTGTTGGAATCAGTCATCCAATCGGATAAAGATTTCTTTATCTCACGTATAATGTTAAAGCAACAGTGCAAAGTTGGGTATTTTGTTCCCAAGAACAACTCCGTCGCAATATATAATAATTCCAACTTTAAAAAGAGTTATCTAGCTAACTACTATTGGTCTTTTGTAGGCATGCAAGTGTATTGAGAATCTTTTTGTCTTAATATAGTAAGCACATCAATATATTGGATTATCGACTCCAACATCTTAAAGGTTGAGTTCCATTTTTTGGGATAATCCAAAACTAACTTCTTTATACTTGGAATGCATAATTGTTGTGCAACTTCTTCAAATATTTTAATTCTTTTAGGTGTTGCACTCCAATGTAATATACTATTTCAAATCAAATCAATTGCTTACTTTATCATATCCAATCCATCCTTCACAATCAAATATGCGCAAAACAATGCATATGGACTAACCTTCCACTAACTAACATGCTCTCAACCCGTATCTTATGTTTCAACTTTTCAATCATAACATTATTTGTGCTATAATTTTTGACTATTATAGTGGAAAATTTGATGTCAATATTACAATCTATCAAACAGTTTCTTAACATGGTTGCCAATGTTTCGCTTTTACATGATGTCGACACCTAAATAAACATACCATGTACAAATATGACTAACATCAATTATAAAATAATGAGAAATTAACTGATAGCAATATTAAAGAATATAAATTACCTCAAAAGTTTATTGCATAGAATCCATTCATTGTTAACAAAATGTGTAGTCACCATTATATAACCCTTCTTTTGGTTATCGATTGTCCACATATCTGTTGTAATGGCAATCTGTTCCTCAATACTCAATAATGTTCTTAAATTTCTTTCTTCTTATCCTCATATATCTTCATAACATCCTTCTTCAATGTATTCCAAGTTGGAACCTCAAAGATTAATTGCAGTGAATTATAAAACATACTAAATCTTTTGGTATCAACTATAGATAATGGATGTTCATCACCAATTACCATACAAGTAATCAAAAATCTTAATTTATTGTTATTATAAGATGTTGCAATCATTTCATTCTTCCCTTTCATAAGGTTATAGGTAAAAAATATTTGTCCTCCTAATATAATCTTTTTTCTACTACATGATTCCATATGTCTCTTTAAATGAGAGGTTCCACCTTTTGTACTTTCGACCAACATCTTCTGACAATACTTACATTTGAATTTTTCTACTTTATCCACTGATCTAGTCTTATGGAAGTGATTCCAATCTTTACTTTTCAATTGACCTGAATTTCTATCTTCACATAGTACGAGATTAAAATGTTCCACTTCAATCTCTGATACTGGATTAAAATTGTCCACTAAAATAATATGTTTATCCTTATATATATATAATTCATATTCATAATCATAATTGATAATTCATAAACATAGGAGAGAATAGGAGAACATAAATCATAATCATAGATTTAAAGTTTATCAACTATTAGTGACTTACTTGGTCATACTGTGTAATTCACTGATCATGTCACACAATACACATAGGCATCTATCTATTTTTGTAGACTTAAATGGTCACATACATGCACCGTGAGTTTCGCAAATTTACAAGGTCACATAAGGCGTGTATATGATCATGTAAGTTCTCAAAACTCACACTCCTTTACACGGTCGACATGTGGCTGCGTAAGTTTGTAAAGCTTATAGTGACTCATATGGTCATATATTGATTTTCTTAATTATATGATAAGATGAAGCTACGAATATCAAATGCTAAGTCTAATATTGGTCAACATTTTTAATAATGCAATAATATAAATTTGATTATTGTCTTTATATTTTTATCAACGTTTTATGAATATTTAAATTATAGCTTATCTGATGTTAATGTTATACAACTAAATAATGATAATCCAAATTGTATATATCTTGCAAGTAAGTGGTCATGGTAAAAGTGTTTAGATTTTGTTATTGTAAAAATTTTATCAAACATCTTCTGTACACTAGGGTAAGACTTTTATCCAAAAGATTTATTATTGGGTACAAGAGGTGAGTTTATATAGTAATTCATAAACATTTCAAAATTTGACACAAGTTTCATATCTGTGTTTTCTTTTTTATTTTATAGGTTCTATGTGCCTATATATCGTGGGCATCTGATGCATCCTAGCAAACATCGTTCTTTCGGACAAAGCATTTGTTTGCTTATATCGTATTAGTTTATATTCACATCCCTAAAAACTCCTAGTTATAAACTTAGGGAGTATTATATATATATATATATATATAATTTATTCTTTATTATTCATATTTTGATGTTTTATAAATTATTAAAATACAATTGTGTGATATAGCAAATGCTTCTCTTTGTGAAGTTACCAATTATGCACTTAGTTTTGCACACTAAAGTCACATTTAACTTTATAAATCAATTTCTAAAGCATAACACAGTTTACCAATTTTTAAAACACAAATATACCAACTCTTAAATCACAATATAATATTTCAGTTTCCAAAACATAAATATACCAATCTAATATAATGTTTAAATCCATATCCAAATCACACTACAAAGTTCAAATCCATATCCAAACCACAACACAATGTTTGAACATGGTTCATTTTCTGTAGATCCGCCATCATCAACTTAGATTTTCTTGTAGTTGATTTTTTTCCCTTTACTTATAATCTTTCTTATTTGTGGTTACTATTTGAGCATTTGTATTTTGAGAAGATTGAGTTAGTTCAAACACTTGAAACTGAATTTTATCCATCTATAAAACCTCATAAAAATAATATTAATAAATTGGAAAATAACAAATAATTAGTTATCAAATATAATTTGGTAACAAACTATAAAATTAGTGTTACCACTAACTTCTCCAAATGTTACTCCATATTCTTATTTGGCTTGTATACACATAAATATTTATGATATTTAAAAAATTTAAGGCAAATTAAAAATTAAAAGTGAATATTCACTCACCATCCTCTTTTCCTTTCTAAAGATAGATGTTGCAAAATTGGATCTTGCAGATATTGATTATCTACCTTTTTTTCTTACACCATTGACAATGTTTGATGTAAGTGCCAAATTTTTTGTTGCTCTTCCTCATTTTCACTCCATTATAAATATACAATTCGTAAGAATATTTGGATTTTATAAAATTATAAATAAGTATAAAATTATAAATAAGTATAAAATTACCTACTTAATCATGTCCAATAATACAAATATGACATAGTTTTGTACATAAGAGTAAAGTTAACAGTTCCAACAAAGCTTTAATTCCACACTATTTTGTACACAATTATATACTAATCCTTGTCCTTCACATTTTCCCATAAAAAATTTAAACAAAAACATGGTTAACCAGACATTCGTGTAGTTAACCATATTGAATGAAAACTTTAATAGATACAATTTAATGCACGATTTATACCAATTAGTATATTTTATATTTTTACTTCAAAAATTTCTAACCACAACACAATTGACCATATGATTTTGTAGTTAATAGTGTTTAATAAAACCTTAATTGTATGTAATTTGAAGCATGATCATCTTTTAATTCATGTTTTCAACATTATCCATTCAAATTTTCTAACAAAATAGTTGAACATAACAAAATATTGACTCCTCCTATCTTCTCGATTAACCAATTTTATAAAAAGCATTTCAACATTGGTACTAGATTTAGTCTTGGTATGATACGGTATCGGTACTGGTCAATACTGGTTGCCATTTTGAGATAATTTTTAAATTTATAAAATAGTCCATACATTTTTAAATTGAAAAATAGTCACTTAATATATTGTATTGTATAATTACATTTTTAAATTGAAAAATAGTCACTTAATATATTGTATTGTATAATTTATAATTTTACATCAACCAAAAACCATAATAATAGAAATTTGAAATAACAACAATCTATTAATTTTTATTAATATTACTTTTCACATATTTGACATATAAATAATAACCACAATTAATATGAGAAAATATCAAATAAATACAAAATCAAGGACGATACAAAGTACTTAATATGTTACAATTTCATCATATAATAAATAACATTACATCAAACATTAAATAAAAGGAACAATATACACTATAGGTCTCTAAGTACTAAAATTTACAATAAGAATTTATATTGAGGAAACAACCAACTAGAAGCAAAACCTAAAAAGAAAAAAATTTACAATTATATTTATATTGCATATATAGAATTTAACATATATATCAAATCTAAGTGAAATTAAAATAAGAGGACAAATAAAAACCTAGAACTTCTTTTAATCGAATGTCTGCTTAAATTGCATTGACCCAAATTCTAATTTGGTGTAAAATCCTCATCAATAAAAGGAGCCTCATCATCATTATCATTCAAATTCATTGCACCAAATGATATGTTAATACTTTTTTATCTAAGATTATCTTTCAAGTCACTTTTACCTATCAAACCCGATTCCTCAGAAACTCAATCCACCTAAAGATCGACATAGTCAAGGTAAATTGGATATGTAGAACTATTTGTTCTATTAAGAGTTCTAATTAATAAATAAAAATTATTAAGACATGATAATAAATTATGTTTAACTTAATAATAATAACGACATACCTTTCCCAAAGCTTTAAGTTGTATCGAATAAAGACCAAGTCCTTCAATATTTTGTGTTCTAATCTAATCATTTTCTTGGAATGGATGAACTAAAATGTGTTTCAATCCCTTTTACACTCTATTGCACTCACATGTTGACTCAGAATTCGAATTGCTAATCTTTACAATTTTGGAATACCTCTCCTTAATTGGTTCTATCAAGCAACTTTAGGACAACAAAATAATATTATAAAAAAATAAAATAACGATTAATTTCCAACAAGAAACAAAGGTGAAAAATATATATACTTGGATTAAGTTTATCTCTTTGAAGAATAGCAATGGGCATCCTAAAATTATCAGAAGCATCCTTATAAACCTCCATTTGTGAGCTTAAGAGATCTTGCATCATCTCATGGGCAACAATTATTGTAATAATTAATAGCATTTTCCTATTAATTTCAACTTTCTTTATAAAATTTGATCTAAAATAGACATTAGGATTCAAAAATGCCATAGTTACAAATAACAAAAAGTAAAGTTGTCTTTCTCATCTCTCATTGATGACTACAAGAAAAGACATGTATAAAGAAGGGCTAATTCTCAATTTGGCCTTGATTGCTTCCTTCGCCCGCTCCACGACATCATAAAAATAACCTATTGTTGCCTTCTCATCACTATCATCTAGACAAAGTACTCTCTTCAAAGGCTCACAAACTCAGATTACAAATTGATATTGAAACCAAAATTCATGATCTTCAAGTATAATTCTAGAAATCGCAACTCCAACATTAGACCTAGCATACTGTGAAGTGACCCACTTATCACTTGCAAATATTTATTTCAACTCCTTCTTCATTAGAACAAAACATTGAATTGATGAGACATTGGTCGTAAACCTTGTTATAACAGGATAACATAGATTCCTACTATTGGTGAAATCATTCCTTATCAAATTTAGGACCCATGCATAATTCTAAATAAATTTGGTCACTTTCTTTGCTTTCTGCACAGTTTTATCAATGATAGGAAAATATCTATCATCTCCTATATTTTTCAACTTCATGTCACTGCAATGTTTAGCACAAAGAGTCTAATAAAAAGAATTATACCTGTTTTGCAATCTTTTCCTAGTTGCTTTGTAAGCAGAATCATTATTAGTAATGAACTGAATAATATTTTTTGACCCAAATTCATTTACAACTTCATCAAATATCTGAAATAGAGTATCAGTATTTCTAATAAGGCCAGATACATCAATATACTTCAAAAACATTGTCTCTTTAGTAGAATAAACTAAAAAATTGATAATGAGTTCATGTATTGTATTTTTCCAATCATCATTCATAATTGAATATTCATAAGTTGCCCGAGTCATTTTTTTCCTCCAAATAACTTTTTATTTCATAAACAAATCTACTTAGAAGTTTACCTTTACAGTCATCAAGTGAAGGAGCCTTATATCCTGGATCGTATGTAGCAATAACATCTACCATAGGTTGGTAATAATAAGAATGGTCGATATTAAATCATATGCCAAAATCATACCACCATCTATTCATTGCCATGTCCATATTCTGAGCTGCTCACTTAGATTGTAAGGTACTACAGATTGAAGGTTGAGCTTCAGGAGTTATTTGTAGCGAAAAAATAAGATATATGTTTTCTTCTTTTCCTCTCATCAAATGCAACATTCTCTTCTTGTTAGGTAGGAATACCACCACCTTTAGCATCCCCACTATCATCCTTACCATCGAGAAAACAACTTCCATAGCTAGGCATGGCAATTGGGCCAAAGCCTGACTCGACCTGAAGTCAACAGGCCACATTTGGGTTGATTGGGTCACAATCCTAGATTTTTGGACCTTATCAGGCCTCAGGTTGAGCTATCCAGGCCCAGTCCCACCCTAGATCTGACCGAAAGTGATAAAACGGCATCGTTTTGTAAAAAATGACGTTGTCTTTTAATGTTTTTTTAAACAATAAATTGAGGCCCTCTTTGAGCCTCAAGTTCGGGTCTCTCCATGGCCTGATCAAGCTGGAATTGGACCACTTTGTACATAACTAATTTCATAGTTTAGCCTTTTTCTTATATCTTTTTCATGCTAATACTCTTCAAGTAATGTCTTCATTTTCTATTTCACATAATGACTTACTCTTTAATTTGGTAAGTCTCCCACCATTCAAATGCTTGTTTCAATACACACAAAAATGATATGATTTTTCATTTTAGAAACCAATCTAGTATGAGCCTATGTTGAACCATCAAATCTTTGTGAAACGACTGAATTATCATAAATACTTAATCTCCTCCCCATTTATCTAAAAAATAAATGAAGTCATGTGCCAAAATTAAATTAATAAATTCATATTCAAAAATACAAAATTTTAATATAATATCATTACATATGTATAAAAATTTAATATTCAATTGTAAACATATCGAGGTTCTAGATATACTTTTTCCTACGTCTTTCTTTATGATAATACACATTGCAAAAATGAATTTTCTTTATGATAACATATATCGAAAAACTAATTTTAACACTTTACAATTTTATATTATGTTGAGTAATAAATATTCTCTCATAAATTTACATACTATTTTTTACTATGTATTTAACTATCCACAATATAAGATGATGAATATGTATTTACTAGTCATAAGATAGGATTAATATCTGTAATATTATTTCCTAATGACAGTAATGAATACTATAAAAATTCAAACATTTAATTTACTTAACTTAATGAGATAAATTAAATGATTTAATAATATATGAAAATATTTAAAAGATTAATTATATGTTAAATACCTTTTATATACAATCAATAATTAGTAAATTGTATGTTTCATATAAATTAATTAACAAATTAATAATTTAATGAATTAATTTTGATTTCATTTTCATGATTATTAAAATAACAAATAATATGATACATTCTTGAATTATACACTATTCATAATGCCTAAATGTTCTTCCATAATTGGTACACAATATTATTTTGATTTCATTTCTTCATAAATTCATAATGCCTAAGTATTATTGAATTATACACAATTCACACAACCAATTCCAACTTCCAAGCCCAAATTGCCTAATGAATATTTTATATTCCATTCACAATACACAAATGACACAACCAAAACATAATGCAATTGTAATCTAGAGCAGAAACAAACAACCTAAAATGTATAAAAAAAATTAGACAGACTCTAACCAAGTTAAGTGAGGGTCATGGATCGGACTATTTGAACTAAATGTAGATGAATATGGATTCTAGATTTGGATTCTGCACCATAGACTAGCTAACTGGAGTCACTAGACATATAGGTGGTGCGTAGGGCTCAGCAGCCAGCGAGCAGCAACAACAATGGTGGGCATGTGTGAAGAGGGTTAGTGGCTTACTGAAGATAGTGAAAAGTGAACTAAGGAGAGAATAGATGGTTTGATTTTAGTTTAGGGTATAATTTTTTTTAATTCAGTCCTTAATTTTTAAAAATTGCAAATTGATTCCTGAAAATTCCCAATTTAGATACTAATTGATTGACATCTGTAATCGGTATAGTACCAATGTTTTGAGTGTTGGATTTGGGGAGCCCATTTACATTGGATATTGTCAATATGGGCCTAGTAAGAGAACATACTCATGGGCTTTAACACCACACTTCATCACAAAACCTTAAGGCATTAGGTTTATGGGTCCTTTCCACTTATATGTCCTTCACTAGTTCCATCTCTTTCTAATATGAGATTCTTACTCACACTTGACATACTAACAATCTTCCCCCTCAAGTGTGAACTTCTATATTGGGCTTGGACTCTCCCTTGAGTGAAAGCTTTTTTTCTTAGAAGCTTGAGTATCTGGCGTCACCAAAAGCCCTTTTACTCTACTGATTTGGGCCCACTAGGAGTCTCTTTGCTCTTCTTCGTGGGGAGGAAACCACGAAATCTGACTATCGTCTCTATACTCGTCCTTTGCTGAACCATCGACTTTGATACCACTTATTATGCAGGAAGCGTTCAAACAATAATTATCACCACACATGCTAGTAATAAGACATAATATCTTAACGAGGCAACCAACTAACCAATTATCCAACACAATATGCAAAAGTAGAAAGAACTTTAAATTTAACGAGGTTCGGTAATGTTTCCTACATCCTCGGGCATCGCTGGAACAAATCCACTATCTTCAAAGAGAAATTACAAAATTTCTAGGCTATAATACAAATTCCAAAACTATTGGGTTAAATTGCAAATACCCAAATAGTTAGGCCAATGTTTTAATTACCCAAATTGTAGGGTATTACTTACAAATGCCCAAAACTAAAGGGAAAAATTCAATTATTACAAACTTCAGGGACTTATATGAAAAATCCTTGAACTATGAGGTTCTCTTTGAGAGATCCTACAAATTGAGGGGGAGGAAGAGAATTTTCAAAGTTACCATAAATAACAAAGAGGGTTTTGTCTTATATAGGCCCAACCAAGCCACCCCCATGCCATTTTCCACCAATGTGGGATTGGTGTAATTGGCATATAAGCCAAAATTTTAACAAATCTCTACCTTGGTGAATATGCCAATCCTCCATAAAGTTTCACTTTTTTCCCAAATTCTCTATCCAATTGCAACGTCTCCAAATTTGCTCCCAATGGCGCTATCAAACTCGAACTATATTGATCAAGTCCAAATAATGACTGAACTTGACCGTTGTCACAACCTTAGTCATCATATCTGTGGGATTCTCGACAATCCTAATATTATGAAGTAAGAATCTTTATTCACTAATAATCTCCACAAATTGATACCGAACATCAATATGCTCCTGCCGTACATGGTACACTGGTACACTGGATTCTTCGCTAAATGAATAAAACTTTGAATGTCAAAAAATATAGGAATTTTCTTTTGACCAACTCCGAACTCATCCAATAATCCCTGTAACCAAATAGGTTCCTTCATAACCTCTGTAACTACCACCTACTCTGCCTCTATAATGGATAAAGGAACCGTGGACTGTAAAGTAGACTTCCAACTCACAGGTGCTCTAGCAAGAGTAAACACATAGCCAGTTATTGACCGATGTTTATCCAAAACACCAGCATGATCAGAATCAACATAACCAATAACATATTGATCACATGTATCATCTCTCTTAAAGACTAAGCCAACATCTATGGTCTTTAGTAAATATTGTAGAATCCATTTCACAACCTGCCAATGTCCTTTACCAGGATCATGCATATATTTGCTCACTGTTCCAACTGCATATGAAATGTCAGGGCTCGTACGCACCATAGCATACATCAGGCTACCATCTGCATTAGCATATGGAACTCGAGACATATACTCTCTTTCCTCATCTGAACCAGGAGATAAAGATGCACTGATCTTCATATAAGGAGCAAGTGGGGTACTTACAGGTTTTGACAGTTCTGAAATGCCAAAACGTTATAATACCTTCTTTAGATATTGCTTTTGAGTTAAGCAAAATTTTCCTCCTTCTTTATCTCTGCTAATCTTCATGCCTAGTATCTTTCTAGCTTCACCCAAATCTTTCATCTCAAACTCTCGGTTCAATTTAGTCTTCAACTTTTCAATTTCTTCAACATTCGTATAAGCTATCAATATATGATCGACTTACAAAAGTAGATAAATGAAATGACCATCATGTAGCCTCCGAAAATACACACAATGATCAAATTTGCTTCTTGTGTACCTCTGACCCATTATAAACTGATCAAACCACTTATTCCACTGCCTCGACGATTGTTTCAAACCATAAAGCAATCTTTTCAGTTTGCAAACTAATTTTTCCTTACTAGCAACTTTGAATCCCTCTTGCTGAGTCATATCGATTTCTTCTTCTAAGTCACTACGTAAAAATGCAGTTTTTACATCGAGTTAAACCAGTTCCATATTTAACTGAGCTACCGAGGTCAATAAAATTCTAATGGAAGAATGTTTCACAACTGGAGAAAATACCTCATTATAGTCAATTCCTCCCCTCTGGGCATAACCTTTAGCCACCAACCTTGCCTTGTAGCGAACATCTTTCTTGTCAAGAAATCCATCTTTCTTTGCATATATCTATTTACACCCAACTGCCTTCTTACCCTTCGGTAGTTAATCTAGCTCCCAAGTTTCATTCTTCTAAAGAGACTGCATCTCTTCTTCTATAGCTATCTTCCACTGATCAACTTCAGAATCTACAATTGGAGGTGCATAAGCCACCATATCAACAAATTGAGCAGGTCTCTGAATCTCACGTCTTGGCCTATTTATTACAATGGATTCTTGTTGCTTTTGAGGTTCCTGAGTAGAACCTTCTTCGTCATCTCCCAAATCCTTCATTGTTAGAGGAGTACCATTATCTGTTTCTACAGATCTAACCGGGTTCAATGTAGTTGTTTCCAACTCCACCTGCTGTTGAGTACTCTCCACCTGTTGCGAAGTACTATTCACTATTGTTTGATTTTTTTTATTTCTTCAATGTAGAAGGCTCATCAAATGTTACATCTCTACTGAATACAATCCTCCTTGAACTCGAACTCCAAAGACAATATCCTTTCACTCCTGAAGAAAATCCCAAGAAAATTGTTTTCTTGGCTCTAGAATCTAGTTTTGATTCTCTCACATGATAATATACAGTGGAACCAAATACATGTAAAGAATCATGACCAAAAAAAGGTTGTCCAGACTAAACCTCCAATGGAGTTCTATCACCAATAGCAGCTAATGGTAGGCGATTAATGAGATGACATACATAAATCACAACCTCAACCCAAAACTCCTTGCCCAATCCCGCATTAGACAACATACACTGAACTTTTTCCAGCAATTTTCGGTTCATGTGTTATGCCACTCCATTCTGTTGTGGTGTACCTCTTACAGTAAAATGACATACAATACCTTCATCTTGACTCAACTTCAAGAACTGGTCACTTCAATACTCACCACCATTATCTATTTTGAGATATTTGATCTTCCTACCAGTTTGTGTCTCAACCATCTTTTTCCATTTAAAGAAAGCATTAAGTACATCATCTTTAGATTTCAAAACATACACGCAAGTTCTTCTGGAAAAGTCATCAAGAAAAGTAACATAGTAGCGCATACCTCCCATTCATGTAGTCTGAGAAGGTCCCCACACATCTGAGTGAATATAATCAAGAATACCATTTGTATTATGAATAGTCGTGCCAAAGTTCACTCTCTTTTATTTTCCTAAAACGCAATGCTCACAAAAATCTAGCTGGCAGGTCTTTACACCTTTCAATAAGCCTTTTTTTACCAAACTAAATAAGGCTTTCTCACCTGCATGTCCCAATCACATAAGCCACAATCTGGTGATCTCTGAATCTGCATCATTATCAGAAACCATGGCCACTGATCCAATCATTGTATTACCATTATAGTAATACAAGTTGTTCCTCCTAGTGCCTTTCAAAATTACAAGAGCGCTTGAAGTGACCCTCATAATTCCATCTCTTATAGATATAGTACAACATTTAGACTTTAAGGCTCCCAATAAGATGAGATTCTTCTTCAACTTCAGTATATACCGAACACCTGTCAAAACTCTAGTTGATCCATCAACATTTCTCAAACGAATTGAACCTATCCCAGTAGTCTGGCAACTGTTATTATTGCCCATATACATAACTCCACTATTACGCTCTTTAAAATTAAAGAACCATTCCTGATGTGGAAACATATGATAAGTAAAACTCGAATCCATAATCCATTCGTCAAAACCAGATATGGATGAATGACTACTTAAACAAAAATCTGACACACTGTCATCACTTATGTTCTCACCAACATATGCATTGGAAACAAACATTTCTTTATTTTTCAATTTTGGACAATCTTTCTTCCAATGCCCTTTCTCTTGATAAAAGGGACATTCATCTTTTCCTACTCTACCCCTTAACCTAGATTTTCCCCTTTTTACTAGTTTCCTACTCTAACTACGCCCTCTCACTGTCAATGCTTCTACTGACTCATCTGTATGTTCTCTTAGATCTTTTCTACGGATTTCATAGTTTGTTAGACCAGAACTGACATGGAGTTCTAGTGGTGTTTTAGTAGTTTTAATTGTTTGATTAGTAAAAGACTATTTTATCCTTAGGTATTCATCTTTTAGAGTTTATATTATCTTTGTAGTCACTTTGCAACAACTTTGGATCAGTTTGAAAACATTATTTCAGATTTCTATTGACTTTTTTTTTGGTTTTTCAAAGGGTTTCGTACAACCTTTGAAAAATCGAGCGCTATACACTATGTCAGGTAGTATCAGAGCAAGGATGTCGACTAAGAGTGATAGCAACAGTTTTCGTGATGGTGTTCAGGAGGTTAGGGCTACTTTTTTAGGAGACAAAGTGTTGCAATGCTTAGAGCAACGCTTGGAGAAGCAGATAGAACACATATTTCGACATTTCGAGGAGCATCTTGAAGAGATTATGGAACATCTAGATGCTCTAGGAATTGATAAACGCAGGAGGCAGGATAACCGTAGAAGATCAGGGAGATAGCTCGTGGTGAACGTATGGGTAGAACTGTGCCTACGAGGAGACAACCAATCTATGAGGAGGATTTAGAGGAAGAAGATTACTATGAGCTGAATAGATTTGAGCATTTTCAACAACACGATGGGCATAGGAGGAAAGACACCTATGGTGGATTTGAAGATAGAGACACAGGGGATTATAGAATGAAGGTGGATATCCCCTATTTTAATAGTAGTCTAGATATTGAAGAATTTTTAGACTGGCTTACAGAAATTGAAAAATTCTTTGAATTTATGGAGATTGCACCAGAGAAAAGAGTTTGGATTTTGGCTTGTAGACTGTAGGGGGGAGCTTCCACATGGTGGGAAAGGATTCAGTCACGGAGGGAGTGCGAAGGGAAGGGACTTGTGCACACATAGTATAGAATGAGGTTTCTGCTGAAGCAAGAATTCTTACCACTGGATTATGAGTAGATTCTATTCTAGCAATATAAACAGTGCAGCCAAGGCGGACGAACATTGCACAAGTATACTGCAGAGTTCATGAGGTTGGAAGAGAGAAACAATCTTCTAGAATCTGAAGGACAGCAGGTTTCTCGATATTTGGAAGAGTAGAGATTAGCAATTCAGGACAGAATCGGAGTACAGGTTATCCGCACACTGTCGGAAGCAAAGAACATGGTCTTAAAGGAAGATATAATGCAGTAGGAGTGTAGCAGAAGCATTGTAGAAAGCTATAGGACTCTAGCATCTATTGATAAATACAAAGCTGTGCAGGAGCATACTCCCCGTAGTCATGAGATACGGAGAATGGAGGATAAAGTTATGGTAAAAAGGCCTATGATTGAGGCGCGAGATAAGGAGATAAAGACATCTGAGAACCCCTATGCTGAACTAGTTGTGGGGAAGTGATTTATGTGTATCAACCTAGATACATATCTAATGAGTGTCGTTTGAGGAAGACAGTTAACTTTGTAGAGAGGTATGAAGATGATGAGGGAATCGCTTACGAAACAAATGGAGATGAGGATGATGAGTATGAAGTTCACGAGTAGGTGTATGTGGTGAGGAAACTGATGTTAGAACCTAAGCAAGAAGACTAAGCCCAAAGGAATAAACTATTCTACACAAGATGTACCATTCATGACAGGGTATTTGGAGTTATTATTGATAGTGGAAGCCGTGACAACATTATTGGAAAGGGGGCAGTGAAGAGGTTAGGATTACCAGTGGAAAAACATCCTAATCCTTATAGTTTGGGGTGGATTAAAACTACAATAGACAAGATAGAAGTCACAGAGAGGTGTAGAGTTCCATTCTCCATTAGTAGGTATAAAGATGAAGTATATTGTGATGTTGTTGACATGGTTGTTTGTCATTTGTTGTTTGGGAGACCGTGGTCGTTTGATGTGGATGCTCAGCATTCTATAAGGAGCAACCAATATCGATTGGGGAAGGATGGGGTCAAGTACACGCTGCTACCGCTTAAAACTAAGACTTCAACCTCTGAGGGCAATGCTTTCTTATCTATAACCAAGAGGTTCGAAGTGGAGATCATGGAAACACGATAAGTACATGTGTTAGCGGTCAAACATGTGTTGACGAGTGAGGTAGAGTTTCAAGTGGAGAAGTACCCAGAGATAATGCAAGCCCTACTACAAGAGTTCAAGGAGTTGATGCCAGATGTTATCCCGGATGGGTTACCCCTTATGAGGGATATCCAACACCATATAGACCTTATTCCCGGTTCCAATTTATCGAATTTGCCACATTACCTAATGAATCCGAAGGAAAGTGAGATTTTAAAGGAGAAGGTGGAGGAGTTAGTACGAAAGGGGCTTATACAAAAGAGTATGAGTCCTTGCACAGTCCCGACATTATTGACTCTAAAGTAGGTGGATGTGTATTGACAGTAGAGCCATTAACCAGATCACAGTAGCATATATATTTCCTATACTACGACTAGATGACATGTTGGATCATTTACATAGTGTGACGGTATTTTGAAGATTGATCTGAATAATGGGTATCACCAGATTCGCATAAGGCTAAGTGAAGAATGGAAAACGACCTTAAAAAAAAAGAGGGCCTATATGAATGGTTGGTGATGTCGTTTGTCTTGTCCAATGCACCAAGTACTTTCATGAGGTTAATGAATCAGGTACTTAAGCCTTTTATAGGTAAATTTGTTGTGGTTTATTTCGATGATATCCTGATTTACAGTCATTCGGAGGAAGGACACTTGTTACACCTACAGTATGTGCTATAGGCCTTAAGGGAAAACCAATTATACATCAACCTTAAGAAGTGTAATTTCATGACTGATATATTAGTATTCCTGGGATATATAGTGTCTGCAAATGGGATAAAGGTGGATGAAGCAAAGGTTAAGGCAATCAAAGATTGGCCAGCACTTAACAATGTGGGGGAACTAAGGACTTTTCATAGTTTGGTAACCTTTTACCAAAGGTTTATCAAAAAATTTAGTACTATTGCGGCACCCATAACAGAGTGCCTGAAGAAAGACAAATTTCAGTGGGGAGAAGAAGTAGATAAGAGCTTTACCTTGCTTAAAGAAAAGTTATGTACAGCGCCAGTACTAGCTTTACTAGATTTTGACATGCTATTTAAGGTTGATTGTGATGCTAGTGAAGTGGGAATAGGAGTTGTACTTTCATAAGAGAAAAAGCCAATGGCATTCTTTAGCGAAAAACTTAGTGATGCTAGGAGAAAGTGGAGCACCTACAACAAAGAATTCTACTCGATGGTGTGAGCGCTCAAAAATTGGGAGCACTATTGGTTGCTAAGGAGTTTGTGTTATATTCTGATCACGAGGCCTTAAAGTATTTGAATAATCAAAAGAAGATTAGTAGCGATATGCATGCGAGGTGGTGTCAATTTTTACAAAAATTTCCATTCAATTTAAGGCACAAGTCAGGAGGACAAAATAAAGTCGTAGATGTTTTGAGTAGGAGGGCATCCTTATTACTTACTCTCAGTAATGAAATTGTGGGCTTTGAGCAACTGCGAGACAATTATAAACAAGATGATGACTTTGTAGAGGTTTGGGACAAGGTTTCTCATGGTGTGCCTATTGAAGGATTTTATATCAACGATGGCTACTTGATGTATGACAACCAATTGTGTTTGCCTAGAACATCTTTAAGAGAGAAGGTAATTCGAGACTTACATACAGGGGGACTAGTAGGTCACTTAGGACGTGATAAAACATTGGCGGCAGTGAAGTAGCACTTTTATTGGCCTCAGTTAAGAAGGGATGTGTCCAGATTTGTAGAAAGATGTTACATATGCCAGAAAGCAAAAGGACACTCCAAGAATACTAGATTGTATATGCCGCTACCCATATCAGAGAATATATGGGAAGACTTATCTATAGATTTTATGTTAGGACTAACTCGTACTCAAATAGGGGTAGATTCAGTATTTGTTGTGGTTGACATATTTTCTAAGATGGTTCACTTTATCCCTTGTAAGAAGACCTCTGATGCAATTGATGTTGCCCGATTGTTTTTTAGAGAAGTGATTCGCCTACATAGAGTAATCAAGACTATTACTTCTTTAAATTTCCATAGCACAACCCATCCACAAACTGATGGACAAACAAAGGTTGTCAATCAGACATTGGGAAAATTAATTCGCAGTATTTGTGGGAACAAGTCAAAACAATGGGACTTGGCACTACCTCAAGCAAAGTTCGCATATAATAATGCCATCCATAGTGCGACAGGTAAATCACCATTCTTTATCATCTATATTAAGTCACCTCAACACACGTTAAACTTGCTTAAGCTAATAAAAGGTGAGGGGACCAATATTTCCGCCAAGCATATGGCTGAACAAGTGGTAGCTATACATTAAGAGGTAAAACAAATATTGGAACCGACAAACCAACGGTACAAACAAGTAGCTAATAAACATAGGCGACTAGAGACATTCGATGTGGGAGATCAAGTCATCGTATTCTTATGCAAGGAGAGGTTTCCCGTGGGATCATACAGTAAACTGCAGCCGAAGAAGTATGGACCATACAAGATATTAAAGAAGATTAATGACAACGCTTATATCATAGGCTTTCCAGATAGAATGGGAATCTCCAACACTTTCAACATAGCAGATTTGTCCAAGTTCCATAATTCTGATGATCCATTATACCTAGAGGACATTGTGCACTCGAGGACGTGTAACACCCCCTTACCTTAGGGTACGTACCGGGATGCCCGTAGGTCATTCATATACATAGCCTAAGATAAGGGAGCACTACGAGCGATCACTACTGAACTCCACATGGCATCACATACATTTAAATAATAAACCAGTAACTGTAAATTACAAGATTTTTAAAATCAAAATCCTCCCTCTTTCATTACTCATAATCAACAGTGTATACAGCAAATGTACAGTCTGTACATACAAAACCTAATACAGATACTAAGAAAGAGGAAGACAAAAACAACTCCTAACTAGGTCATCCCCAAAATCTGAAATCTCAGCTGACCCACCTGTGTGCCATGACCTCTCTTGCCAAGCTGGTCCACACAGTATCAGAGTAGTCCCTCCGGAGCTAGGAGCCTAGTCTCTCGGTCCTGAAAAATATTTTGCAATTTTGGGTGAGTTTGCGAACTCAGTGAGGAACCATCAT
>JANQBM010000222.1:34904712-34914876 GCA_025594535.1 Erythroxylum domingense
TTAACTTGATTATGAAGTTAATGAAATTGGGTAATCTAGTTTAAATGACATACGGCATTTTCGATGTGCACTGGCTAGGATAGAGGTCTTTTCGTGTTTAATGCTGCCATAGATTAAACTTCGTCGTAGCGTTTCTCGGAAGTTGTCTAGTAGTTAGGGAAATAATCTGTTAGGGCGTCCCGGGGTTATCGAATAAATAAGAAAAAGCTGGTTACTGAGTGCGTCACCTGTAGCTATAACTCTTCTATTCAAAAGAACAATCAACATCTTTAGTGTCTGTGATCGAATTGTGAAATTAAACTGAAATGTATCTTGACTAGGCTTTTATCCCATCGTTTTAAATCTTTTATTTTTACTGCTTTCGTGATTACTTTTTGTGTTCATTAAATCAATCTCAAATCATCTTCATTTAATTTTCCTATTTCTGCCAAGTAAACAAATCTGCACTGATCTCTGAGGTTCGACCCTGCTCATCATTATATTATATTATTTATAGTATTTTATGGGAAAGGAAATTATTTTTGTTGGTTTGACACCCACCATAAAATCTTCTAAACTTTCTCATCGAACTATTTTCATTACCACTAGTGAAGCTCCCTTTACTTGACTCCTGTTTGGATCTATTGCATCCTCATTTTATGGTTTAAGGAAACTTACATGAAATGTAGGATGTACTTTTAAACACTCAGGTAACTTGAGACGATAAACTACATTTCCCACCTTTCCAAAGATCTTAAATGGCCCATCAGACTTTGGCACTATCCCTCGATGCACCTACTTACTACTAATCTTCTTCCAAATTTAAGTAGTATGTTTGATAAGTATCTTATCCCCGATGTCAAAATCTTCTTTTATTTGTATATTTCTTCATCCATTTAGAAGCTTTACGAAGACTATCCCTTACTTCATCCAACAGTTCCTATTTTTCCTTCACAAATTAATAAGCAACTGGACACTTTCTTCCTGAAATCTATTGAGCTATCTTGAGAGGAGTAAGTGGTTGTCTTATGATAATCTCAAAAGGAATAACATCTCCTTCTCCTGTGTCAAGTATCATTACTTGGCACCATTAAGTTGATGGCTTTCAAATGCAAATAGATGCCCTTCTTACACCAAGAGTCCACGAATAACTTTGCATGAAGCATCCATATACATCTTGAATGGGAGATTATAGTCGGGTAACTTCAACACAAATTCTGTTGAAATGGTAGTCTTCAACTTCTCAAAGGTTTTTTAGCAAACCTCTGACCAACACCACTTTTATTTCTTCCTTAATAAGTTCTTTAAGGGTGCTGCTTTCTTCAAATATCCCACAATAGATCGATAATAGTTGTTCCCTAAGCTAAGAAAGCTCCTAAGTTCTTTCATTGTTTTAGGAACCTGCCAATCAATAATAGCTTATACCTTCTTTAGATCTATTCATACTTGGCTTTTGCTCATCAAGTGTCCCAAAAACTTGATTTCTGATTACACAAACTCGTATTTCTCCATCTTCACAAAAAGTTTATATTACCATAACCATTCAAATACCTTCCCCAATTGTTGTATATGCTCTGCCATATTAGTGTTAACCACAATATAGTCTAAATAGACCACCATAAAATTGTCCAAAAATTCATATAACACATCATTCATCAAATTGCAAAATGTAGTAGTGGCATTAGTCAAGCCAAATGGAATAAACAAAAATGCATACAAGCCATGCTGAGTTACACACGTCGTCTTCTACTCTTCACCCTCAATAATTCGTGCTTGCTAATACCTACTCTATAAGTCTAGGTTTGTGATCACCATAACCCTCAATAATGTGTCCATCAAAAGTCTTAAACTAAAGGAACAAGATATTTACTTTTAATAGTCACTTGTTCAAAACTCGATAGTCTACACACTTTCACAAGACTACATCTTGCTTCTTTTAGAACAAAATTGGAGCTCCATCAAGGGCTTTTGATGGTTGGATGTATCCCGACTCACCAAGCTGCTTTCGTAATTCTACCAACTCTAATGGTGACATTTGATAAGGGGCACGGGTAGGAGGAACTGCAACTGGTACCAACTTGATCTTATGATCAACTTTGCCATAAGAAGGAAGAGTTTTTGGTAACTCTTTTGGCATCATATCCTTGAATTCCCTTAATACTTTTTCCACTACATCTGGGACTTCAACCATATGGTCTTAAAAAATTTCCCACATGACCGCAAGGTAAGTGTCCATGCCTTTCTTAAGGCCTTTTTCAATGCGCATGGCAAAAACATGAGCTATAATTGTCGTTTTGTCCACAATTCCATTGCTAGGCCTATAACAATTGATGTAACATGAATTTTGATCATTCATAAAAATCACACCTCCAAGATGTTTATATAACACCACCTTTTTTATCTTGAGAAAGTCAATGCCTAAAATTAGATTGAAATCTTCGAGAGGTGTCGCGGTCTAAACAAAACAATATAAATAAAATTTTATCTAGACCAATTAGAGGTAAGCGCACCCCGTCGACAATTTCACAGGTTGTGAGGATGAGGAGTAATGTTAAGATAGACTAAGTCGGCTCTATAATACCTTAAGTAAAACTATTTTTGTTCATTGGTGAAAGTAATTAAGTTAATAGAGGGCCATGTAAACATAGGCAAGATGTGTCAAACTGCGTTACCAAATCTCAGGTGTTGATTTATTTATTTTGTGTTTAATTTTTTTATTTTTGTTCTAGAAAAAGTTGCTGACTTAGTTGCTTTATATCAAGCAACCACATATACAGTTCAATGTAACTGCAACTAAACTAGATTTTTCCGAAACAACATCCTTTTGGATTTTCATCGACTAATATATTGATGTACTCTTTGAAAGTGTTCACGAAGTGGATTGGGCTTGGGAATAATTTGGAGAAAAGTAGCATGCTTATTTTAGCAAATGTCTAGAATCCTAGTGAGTTGAGCAGATTAAGGAGGCTGAGTATCTACGCTCCTTCTCTGAGATATCTAGGGGTGACCATTACCTCTTCAAAGTTGAATTATATTGATTGTTCTCTAATCCTAAAGAGAATCAAAGCCAAAATACTCTCTTAGCAAAACAAATTTTTATCCTACGCTGAAAGGATCACTCTGATCATTGCGGTACTGAGTAGTCTTCATACCCACTAGCTAGCACATACAGCTCTTCCTTGAAAGATTATTAAAGAGATTGATAGACTGCTGAAAGCTTTTTATGGTCGGGAAGGTGTGAAATAGGGAAAAATGCAAAAGTAAATTGGAGTGACATTACAATCCCGAAGAAACAAGGAGGCCTCAGCATCCATTCTACCTCTTCTATGCAAAATGATTTTACTTAGCAAAGTATTTGGAGACTATTTTCACATAAGGAAGCTCTCTAGACAAAAAGGGTACGTGTAGTTCATCTTCAAAATCGAAACTTCTAGCAACTTGTGATTTCTAACCAATGGTACCCCTGAACTTTTAATGAGTTGTTGAAGATGAGACAACCGTTATACCCCCATATTAAACATAGGGTCAGCGGAGGTGGAAATACCTAGATTTTGTTTGATAATTTGCTAGAGACTAACAAATAACCCAACTTTCTCACATCTGAGAAATCGTATACTTATTGAAGCCAGAGTATCATATCTACTTTAAGATGGTGGATGTAGGGTAACTTTAAGGGGTTCTCCTCTCTTGCATGAGCATCTTCCTCAACTAGGGGATACTAGTTTGGCTTATTCAATTTGTTGGACCCCTAATCCAAGCGATCGTTCACCAGGTTCGTTCCTGATATTTTATGGGCCCTAGGCAAAGTAAAAAAAAGTTTCTATTTTTATCTACTTTTGGATCCTCATAAAGAATAAAATTAAACAAAGTATAAACTCTTTTTGTTGTTCTTTATGAAATCAAGAATAAGGCCTATTTTATTTCATTTTATTTTTTATAAAAATAAAAATCAGTCATATTTTATTATTTATAAGAATGGACCTTAAGCGGGTGCTCGCCCTGCCCATGCGCAGGGCGGCCCTATCGTTCACAAATGAATCTTGCCATCGCATTTTCATAAGGGACACAACGGAGGTCCCTTCGTATACCCTTATATGGAAGAGCTCCATGAACACCCCAAAGCTTCCATTATTACTTTGTTAATCATTAAAAATAGGCTCCGAAAAACGTGTCGATTGTTTAACCCGAATGATATTTGTTGCGTCCTTTGCCATAATGCTAACGAGGACAGAAACTATTTGTTCTTTAATTGTGTTTATTCCAAATCCATAAGGAGTAAGGTCCAATACATGGTGGGTGCAGTGAACCATATTTATGATTGGGAGCTTACATTGCGATGGTTTATCAATCACTCCAAACTAGGTAAAGAAAATGCTATTCTTCTCAAAGTCGCTTTTAAAACTACCATTTACATGATACGGAGAGAGAGGAATTGTAGATTGTACAAATAAGTCGAGGAAGATAAATACCACTTAGCGGACAAGCATCTAAATTGGATTTGAGCTACATTATTGGCCACAAAACTGATATTTTACTTACATCATGCATGAAAACTAGGTGGAACATTTGAAGGCAGTATTCTTAAAGACTCTACTCCTAGTAATTGTAACTTCCGTTAGTGTTTAGATAGGCAAGCATACTGTAACTTGACTATCGTTGTAAGTTCGTATATTTTGTGATAACTGTGCTACAGATAATAGAAAATATTATTTATTTTTCAAAAAAATAAATAGGAATTTATAGACTCAGATTATCCAAGAACACAAGAAGCTAAGTTACAATTCTACACTTGATAAAATATTTTAATTGATTTAATGCATTAAATTGTTAATATTTTAAGGATTAATTTGAAAAAAAATTAATATTAAAAGAATTAACATTTGGCGGTACAACAACAGTTAAAAGGGCTTTTCCCCATTTTCATGTAACTTACTAGCAGTAGCAGCATTTGCCTTTTATTGAAAACGAGAATAGCACATAAACAGCTATAACATAGCTATGGATCGGTCGAGTACATGAGATGCATTATTATAACGACCATAATTATAAGTGGCGTAACGAAGTGAACCATTGGATCATCCTCAGAATGTTCTAAGGAGAGTACAATGTTGGGATGAGGAGAAGAGGGGTTTTCTTAGAAACACTGAGACCAAATGACTCGTTCATGTCCAATTCCTCTGGAGGTTTACCATCAGGCAATTTCCAATCAAACCAGTACAGGAGATTGGCAAGAACAGTTTCTGATGAAGCCAGACCAAACGAGAGCCCAGGGCAAATCCTTCTTCCACCACCAAATGCAAGGTAATTGTAGTCCTGGTCTTTGAAATCAACCGGATTTTTCTCAAATCTCTCTGGAATAAACTTCTCTGGGTTGTCCCAAACTTCAGGATCCAATTGAATTGCCACTGCATTGATAAGCACTGTTGTTCTTGGAGGAATAGTGAAGCCTCCCAACTCAACTCTTGCTGATGTTTCTCTAGGAATTAGCAGAGCAAGAGCTGGATGCAGTCTTAAGGTCTCTTTGATGACACATTTCAAATAGGTCATTTTGTTAATATCCTCTGCTTCCACATTTGATTTGTTTCCTACGACTCTTCTTACCTCTTGCTGTGCTTTCTTCATTGCATTTTGATCTCTTGCTAGTTCTGCCATCGCCCACTCAATTGTTGTTGCAGTTGTATCGGTTCCTCCAAGAAACATTTCCTGAAAATTTTTGTGTTGATTGCATAATAAGTGCTTTAAAAAACCAAGGTAACGGAGAGTTAAATGCTTAATCATAACTAGGAGAGAAGAATAATTACCACAAGAATTGCCTTGATGTTGTCTCGGTTAAGCTCAATACCGAGCTTACCATTCTTCTGAAGTTGAAGGATAATATGGACGAAGTCTTTAATATCCAACTGATCTTGATCACAATCCTCCATACTATGATCTTCGATCACTTGATCGATATAAGCATCTACCTCTCTAAATGTTGCTCTAAACTGTGCAGTTATACCTGTCAGGTTATCCATAAATGCTAAGGTAGGAAACCTATCAGCAAAGTTGAAGTTTCCAAATTGTAACAACATCCTCCTGGATAACTCTCCAAACTCGCCACTAACTTTTCCATATGTTGCCTTTCGACCAATGACACATTGAGAAACTATGCTATTGACAAGACCAAGCAACTTATCGCTGATATTAACAGAGGCTCCACTAAGACATGCACAGCGAATGTTATTAACCAAATCGCTGACTTCCTTATCCCGTACGGATTGATAGGATTGCACCCTTTTGGCACTTAGAAGTTCTACAATGCTTAGTTTCTTAACTTGCCTCCAGTACTCACTATAGGAAGAGAAACTAATGCCACTGCAGCCATAGAGAAAGGTCATTGGAGCTTTTGTTTTGGGCCGATTCGCGAAGACTATATCGTGGGTTGTCAGCACTTCTTTTGCTGCCTTGGCGGAAGAAACCACGAGAGTTGGATTCTGGCTGATGTTTAAGAGCATTAGAGGGCCATATTTTAACGAGAGAGCTCGGAGAGAGCGGTGAGGCAGTTTTCCTAGTTGGTGAAGATTGCCAAGTATTGGCAACTTGGGAGGGGAGGGTGGTAGATTGAGTTTCTCGCCTTTGCCAAGCTTTTTCCAAAAGATAAAGCATGACGCTAACAAAAGGCAGAAGAGTAAAGGATTAGAAAATTCTGTTATTTCTAGTTCCTGCCACATTGGCTGCATTTTTTGTAGCATAGACATTTTCGTTAGCTACTCGGATTTCTGCTTAAAGGACTAGCAAAGAGTTTATTTATACTGAGCCCAAGCTGATGGCAACGATCAAGAGACGAAAACGTTTATTTGGTTGTAAGTGTAAGGGAAAACACGACAGGTAGCGAACAGTGTCCAATGGCTTAGTGACATGACTTACCCGTTTCTGATAAGTTTCTTTCATCCAAAACCGAGTTTGAACTGTTACCTTGAAAGTTCGAACATTTTATGCATTAATTATTCTTTCTGGTGAATAATTTATGCATTAATTGTTCCTCATGTCACCTTCATTTTGATTCTCTACATAAGCATACTCCTCGTGTTTTATGCAAGGCTTGTCCTGTTTTGATTGGATAGGTCATATTCTTCAAAAACGTGAGAATCGGAAAGTGAAATGTTTTACCTCGTTTATTTTATACAGAGAAACTGCTACAATATTATAGCTGTATGCATCTTCCACTCCTAAAATCTGAATACATTTTGGCAAATAATTTTCAACTTTGTATTTATTTCTCTCCGGAAACAAAGAAATGTTTAAGGAAATTCCCAAGCTGGTAATTGAATGTTAATTTGTGAGAACCAGGGCACTCAGCCTACAAATGTGCAACTGTAACATCACTTACATTTTTTTTTTCATTTTATTGATTAACAGTAATGAATCACATTTCATAAAAAAAAATTACTCTTCTTAAGACCTTAGTTACTAATCTTTGAAATAAATTAGATGAATTGTTGCACCATTAAAAATTAAGTAGCCTAATCATTCAAATTACAACATTTTATCCAAAATCCTAAATTGTTGGATTAGTAATTTTTACTTTTGGACTTAAATAGTTGATTTTTTTTTTTTTTTGCACTTTATATGAATTTTTGTGCGCTTCATATTTACGTAATTCGTTTCATATTTGCGTGATGTTCACAAAGAATTTTACTACAATATATAAACTTCTTCCCAGTTTCATGAATTGTATCTTCTCGCTTTTTTCTTTACCTAGAATTGCTATCTCACAATGAAAATATCATGTCATAAATTCAATATGGTATTATGTTTTAGAAAAAGGATGCAGCAAAGTGATGATACAGTAAAAAGAATTGGAAACTTTTTCTATTTTGTCAATTCCTACACATGTTCACAATTTTTTTTTTTAAAATGGAAGAAATATATTCAGCTCTCCAAGGGAAAACGTAAACATAATACAAGTTGCGTTACAAGTGAAGATAACTAATTCCGAGTTGTAGAGCCAACTTAAGTAGCTAAGGACCAATTCTAAGTGAGGCTCATCAACCAGTCTAATACCGACGAGAAAGCTAGAAAAGAATAAGCAGGTGAAAGACATTAGCCTAATGCCTATAGAAGTCAATATCTCCAGTGGAGTGAGCAGCCTCAAGGAAGGCTATCAGAAGATCTGACTACGCTCGAAGCCTACTTGATCTTCCATCCTTTTTCTTCCACCTTATTTTGATTGTAGCAAAATTCAGTTGTGGATGGAGTAGCTTGAATTTATTTCTATCCGCCTTGTGAGGATAGCCTCTCTTATCCACCCCATGTTTTGCAGCTGAAATTGAACACTTCTTACTTGCATCCTTGATTGCTACACAAATTGATAAAGTCAACCTTTAATAACACTACAATGATAATAAGATTACAAAGATCAAACGTAACCTTTAGCTAAACATACAATAATCTCCAGTTGTTCCTCAATGTCCTACTGGCACTTTCGTAAGCTTTATATACCATCAGAATCTCTCTGATCCATCATATAGTATCCACCCAAACATGTAATTCCAGGAGAATCTCAGAATGTTTTCTGACATTTCTTTTCCTTCATATAGCGTAAATACAACAGATGAAACCTTCTCCAAGCATCCGTTATGATGGAATCAACAAGATTCTGGCAATATTTTTTATCGGAAAAAAAGGCTTTTAGCAAGGCTGGCGGGCATTCAAAGGGCCATGAGGCCGATAACGTGGACTCGTTATTAGCTTTGGAGGACAAACTGAGCGAGGATTTGACCCAAGTATTGTGTGCGGAAGAAATTCTTTGGCACCAGCGTGCCCGTTGCCAATGGATCTCGAAGGGAGATCAGAATACAAAATACTATCACACCCTCACTCTTGCTCGCAGGAAGAAGATGAAGATCGATCGGCTTTCTACGGGATCCCTGATATCGGATCCAGTTCAATTGGATCTGATCGCCAGGAACTTTTTTTGTTCAACTCTACACTACCGATGAAGGCCCTTCCCATAGTTTCCTGCTCTCTGGTGCTTTCCCTCAGCTCACAGAAGCTGGAATTCGGGATCTTAAAATGCCAATCAATGAGCTCGAAATCAAGAATGCAATTTTTGATATGAATCCTAATAAAGCCCCGGGCGTTGACGGATTTAATGCTTTATTTTTCCAAAAACATTGGAGACATGTTGGTCCTAAAGTAGTAGAATACATGCAGGGAGACTAAACGCCCCCTGCATGTATTCCACTACTTTAGGACCAGCATTCTAGCTTTGATCCCAAAAATCCCTTCCCCTTCTGGTATGGCTCACTTCTGGCCTATTAGTCTCTGTACTGTGCTCTATAAGATCATTTCTAAAATTATTGTTAATCGTCTTAAGAATCAGATGACGCATCTAGTGGAGGAGATGCAATGCAACTTTATTCCTGGCCGACACATCACAGATAACGTTATAATAGCTCAGGAGGTGATACACTCACTACAAGAAAACGACACAATTGACGACATTTCAAAATCAAAAAAAATCACAGAATACCATTTGCGACGTTTTAAAAAACATCGCGGAATGTGGTGTAAGTAAAAGGTTTCTGCGACGTTTTCCAAAAAACGTCACAGAAAACATTGACATTCCGCGACGTTTTTAAAAACGTCACTGAAAGATTGGACTTTCCACGACGTTTTTGGAAACGTCTTCCGCGACGTTTTCTGGAAACGTCACAAAAAGTTACCTTCCGCGACGTTTTCAAAAACTTTGGAAAACATTTTGTGACGTTTTTAAAAACATCGCAGAAAGCATTCCGCGACGTTTTTCTTTTAATTATTATTTTTTATTTTTAAAATAATTTAAATTTAATAATTATTTTTTAAATAATTTTTTTTATAAATCTTATTTGTTTAATAACTATTCAATATTATTTATATACTTTATTTATTTAATTCTTCAATTTTTTTATTATATCATTAATTTTAATAATTATTCATATATGACAAGAATTTTATACGTGCAAACAATTTATTATTTAATTGCAATTCACAAACATGTCATAATACACTAATTAATATAAAAATCTAAAAAAAAAACCGGGTTTATTATTTCTCGAAGTAAATTGAGCATGTATACAGAAAACTGAGAATTGTTCTGTATTATTGATGCCATTTTACAAAAGAAAAAGAGAAAAGAGAAATTGGTAAATCACTAATTCTTGC
>JANQBM010000222.1:34970467-34980898 GCA_025594535.1 Erythroxylum domingense
ACACTCTCATTGGTTATTAACTTTCTTTCCAATTCACTTCAATTTCTCTCCAATTTCCAATGACTCACTTCCAAAAATTCTTAATTTCATATGTCTAAGTTTCCATTGCCATTAGACAATAAATTTTACTACTGGATGACCCCTATCCTGTCACTTGATAATTTTTCGGGTCCGGAAATAATTCCGGAAAATTTCCAAAAAATTCCTATAATTCTCTAAAATTAGGAAAACCCTAATGAATCTCTCCAATTTCAATTCTCAATCACACAAATCACATTTTCTATAACACACAATTATTCACAATTAAAAACCGGAAAAATGTCATGAATGCATGTATAATCATTTCATGTGCAAAAATTCACTATTTAGTATTCATGTACATATATGAATGCATGAATATGTCAAAAGTACTTTCAATAATTCTAACTCATTCCAAAATGACCAAAATACCCTTCCTATAAGTGAGGGGATGTTACATTCTTAGACTATCATATCTTTAACAATTGAAAATGTGAATTATTGTTCTCTATAAACATGTCATTACATAATCTTACTGAAGAGAAAAACTATACTCTCACTAACCTTCTTGTAGAAATCTACAATCATCTCTAAAATAAACTCTTAGAATTTATCATGAAAGTGAATCTTACACATCTCGTAACCTTTCAATTATACATCAAATGTATCAAAAAAGAAACCAGTTCTAATAAGATGTACTGTTATCATATTCTAACATTTTTAAAATTCATCTTACTTCCACTACTTATCTTGAGAACCATTCTTCTATAAGTATGCATTAAAACAAATATTTTATTCAATATGGTTGAAAGATGATATCCAACTCTTTTGATGTATCATAAATTTCTATTATCCAATTTACTTTTAAACTTAATAGATAATATATTCTTCAACTAAGCATCACATCACATCACAAATCATTAACTTTGATTCTTTTAAAGTCTTACCATTCTATATCTAATATGGAATCTTACTAATTTATTTAATTGGAATTATCAAAGGCAAGTTGTTAACTAAGCACAACTATAAAAGAATAAATATTACATCATATGCTATCTCTTATTGTATTTTGCTCTTTACACAAACCCTTAATATAATGAAATTTATTTATAGAGATATTCACTAAAGAATCTTATTCTCTATAGATAATCGAGAAAACTTAAATCTTACCATATCAATCTCATCAAAGTGCTTTAGCTTTCACAATGCTAAATTTTAACTTAGATTTAAATAAGTTACTAGTAATTATCTTTCTCCTATTATATAGCCTAAGTATTGATTTTAGTTTTTAATTAAAAAAGTAAAATTCAACAATTAAAATAAAATAGGAGGCAACATTGAAAACAGAAACTACAAAAATCACTTGGAAAATAATCAAATTCTAGAATTAGTGTCTAGGTAATGAATCCCCTTAAAACTATTAAATAATTAACCTTTTATTATGTAATCTTTTTACTGACAATTAGACTGTGAAATTCCTATCGTATCTAATAACTCTCTCTAGTCTAATAACAACTAATCCTAAGTTTTTCAATTGAATTACTCAGGATAAAGTTTATAGGATTGCTTTACCGAATTGTGAATTCTGTTATTAAGTTTGACCTTAATCTAGAGGATTTATATCGACCTATCTCTAGGTTTGCAATCAACTCCTTCCAATTACAATAGATCTATTCGTACAAGAATTTCTCAATCTTTATGTTATAAGATCATATTAGGATTTAATATTCCAGATCTATTAGAACATATATTAAACATGTAATTGAATCACAATAAAGGTTCATCATACCTAGTCACGAAAAAGCATTTAGTTAAACCTAATAGAACATGAAATCAAACATAAAATGGAACAAAAATGAATATAAAACAAATAGTTCATAACTTTAAATCTCCCTTTCTCTTTTATAGATGGTCTTGCAAGGTAGAGGTTTGATGTTGTAGCCTATTGGATTTTTTGATGATTTCTTCATGTTTTCCACTTCTCTAGGTTAATATCGCCCCTTCTAGATGTTCATGTTTGGAATCATCTCCAAAGGTCTACTCCCTCCTTTGCCTCTGAACACATCTTTTTATAATAATTTTGAGGGTTTTGGGAGATACATGGTTTGATAAACGGGCATGTACTAGATTGTGTATAACCTAAAATCTCCAAAATTCATGATTTTGCACGGCCTGAGGAAATTATAAGGCCAGATACATGGCCGTGTATCTCTTCTTTACTTTTTATGTTGTGTTTTCATCAAAATTATTCTTCGTTTATCCTATAACGACAATTATAACCTATAAATGAACTTAGAGCAAATTGATTACCAAAGATATAATAAAAGTATAAAATATCAAGTAAAAAATCAAATATGATGTAACAATCCAAACCACCCGCCCACAAATATTATCCGCTTTGGGCCTTAACCTAGTCAAGCCCTCAAGGTTTTGCTCTTCCCACTCCCGAAAAAACACATCTTTGAGGGAGAGGTATCCACACCCTTATAAGGCATACTTCGTTCCCCTCTCCAACCAATATGAGAATCTCACAATTTACCCCCTTTAGGGCACAGCGTCCGAGTCCAGACCACCCGCCCACAGATATTGTCCACTTTGGGCTTTAGTCCAGCCAAGCCCTCACGGTTTTACTCTTTTCACCCCCGAAAAAATACGTCTATGAGGGAGAGGTATCCATACCCTTATAAGGCGTACTTCGTTCCCCTCTCCAACCGATATGAGAATCTCACAATCTACCCCCTTTAGGGCTCAGCGTCTGCACTGACATACCAGATTGGGTGCTAGCTCTGATACCATTTGTAACAGCCTAAACCACCTGCCCACTGATATTGTCCACTTTAGGCCTTGGCCCAGCCAATCCCATAAGGTTTTGCTTTTCCCACCCCCAGAAAAACACGTATATGAGAAAGAGGTATCCATACCCTTATAAGGTGTACTTCGTTTTCCTCTTCAGTCAATATAAGAATCTCATAATCCACCACCTATAGGGCTCAGCGTCCTCGCTGACACACCGATTTGGGTACTAGCTCTGATACCATTTGTAACAGCCCAAACCACCCGTCCACAGATATTATCCGCTTTGGGCCTTGGCCCAGTCAAGCCCTCATGGTTTTGCTTTTCCCACCCTTGGGAAAATGCGTCTATGAGGGAGTGGTATCTATACCCTTATAAGGTGTACTTAGTTCTCCTCTCCAATCCATATGAGAATCTCACAATCTACCCCCCTTTAGGGCTCAGTGTCCTCGCTGACACACCGATTTGGATACTGGCTCTGATACTATTTGTAACAGCCCAAACCACCCACTCATAGATATTGTCCCCTTTATGCCTTAGCTCAGCCAAGCCCTCACAATTTTTCTCTTCCCACCCCCGGGAAAATGCGTCTTTAAGGGAGAGGTATCCATACCCTTATAAGGCGTACTTCGTTCCCCTCTCCAACCGATATGAGAATCTTACAACCCATCTCCTTTAGGGCTCAGCGTCCTCGCTGACACACCGGTTTGGGTACTAGCTCCGATATCATTTGTAACAACCTAGACTACCCACCCGCAGATATTGTTTGCTTTATTATGACATTCCCATATTGGTTGGAGATGGGAACAAAGTAAACCTTATAAGGGTATGGATAGCTCTCCCTCATAGACGCGTTTTCCTGGAGGTGGGAAGAGCAAAATCATAAGGGCTTGGCTGGGCCAAGGCCCAAAGCAGACATTATCTGTGAGCGGATGGTTTGGGCTTTTATAAATTGTTTCAGAGTCAATACACGAACCGGTATGTTAGTGCGGATGTTGAGCCCTAAAGGTGGTGGATTGTGAGATTCTCATATCGATTGGAGAGGGGAACGAAGTACACCTTATAAGGGTATGGATACCTCTCCCTCATAGATGAGTTTTCTCGGGGGTAGGTAGAGCAAAATCGTGAGGGTTTGGCTAGACCAAGGCCCAAAGCAGACAATATCTGTGGGTGGGTAGTTTGGGCTATTACATATGAGGTATAAATATCATTAACTATGCATCCATCAGATATCTTAGGGGGATTCATCACTGAGGTACTACTTGTTAGATATTGACTAATAGTAATATATTCTTTATCCTAGTTCATTATTAGACATTGACTAATCGTAGTATATTCTTTATCCCAGTTCATTATTAGATATTGACTAATTATAGTATATTCTTCATCCTAGTTCATTATTGTGATAACTTAGTTTAGTTTGTTTAATTAGATTTTCAATTAAATTCACAAATTGATTCGACGATTAGATAATAGAAAAAAGGCTAATACTAGTACTTATAATCTTCATAGGATCGACTTGTAGTTGCTAGTGCTAATTGTCGCTATACAGTACACTTCCAGTTAAAACTTATAATTCTTATAATTACAAAACAAATTATTCAATCAAGTTTTTGACATCATTGTTAGGGACTATACTATTAGGAAAGCCTAGCTTTTATTAATCTAACCATTATTTCTATTTCTAATTCTAATTCTATTTTTGTTTTTATTATTTAATTATTCATTTATGTGTCTATTTATTTATCTTTTCAATTGTTATATTTTGACTTTGTGTTTGTGGCTTATTGTTAGGATTTAAGATTCATTGTCATAACTACAAACTATAATGGAAGGATGGAGAGGACAACATTCTCATGAGAATTATAATATGTCATCGTATATGGAAACATCACAAATTTGGGACGAGATGTATGGTGACATATATTCAGAAGCTTAACCAATATCGATATCGTGTTATGACATTTTTGGGGGTAACCATTACAATCATGAATGTCGAGCATCAAATTATATGTGGGAGCATCCATATTGCATGCAAAATTGGCTTTAGAATACACCATATGATAATACTTATAATTCAAAGTGAAGTAATCTTTAAGCTAATGGATAGAACGATTACGCTTCAGCTGAATTTTTGTAACAACAATAGCAAATAGAACTTCTTATAAATACATTAATGTAAGGCCTTGCCAAAAGTGAAGATAGCTACGGTAAATTCAAACAGAGATTTTTTTTCTCCTGTATATTAAGTTAAAGACAACATATTATTTGAGCTTACTAATGCCTTAGAGTGACGAGGAGACAAAGGTCCACTTCATGAATGAAGTTGCAAATCAAGAAGAGATAGTGGAAGAGATGACAGAGAAGGTAGTTGAAGAAGATGAGAAGCTAATTGCTATTTTATAAGAGAAAGAAGAGTAGATGACAAAGAAAGTAAAGGTTGAAGAAGAGGAAGAAGCCTCTATCCAAGAATAGGAAGTAGAAGAGTGGAAAGAGGTGATGGAGGAGAAAACAGAGGAGAAGCCAAATAAGGAATCTATTGATGAATGATTGGTAGTCACCTTAAATACAGATGGTTTTCACTTCCCATAAGATAAACTGTTTGATTCAATTGAAGATTCATGGAGTTTTATTATTCCTTATTTCATTAACAATTTTCTATAAAAAAGGCATTAATAAAGTCAATTGGATTTATTAATTTGATAGATTATGTATTTATTATTATCTTACAACATGTGGCTTATTCATAGGCTACTAACCCTCTATGTAAAGAAATAGGTAGAAGCAAGTCACAAATTATAGACCCAAGTTAATGGCAAGCATGAAGGGTATGTCGAGCTAATGGTGTTAAACAAGTGCAACTTAGGAGGCAACCCAATAATTATTATAGGTTTCATTTTCATTTTGTTGTTAGTATAGGATTTTATTGATTTTTTATGTGTTTTATATTAAGATAAAAAAAACATCCAAAGTTGATTTTGCATATTTTTCATGTTTATGGTATGCATGTTAAGTTTCGTAACTTTGAGTGACCAATTTTTAAGTTTTTAAAACTATTTTTTGGTATATACACAGTCACAAAGACCTAAATGGTCTCTAGACACAATCGTGTACTTGTTAAAGCTACTAAAAATTTTAGAGTTGCACGTTCATTAGACATGTCCGTGTATATGATCGTGTAAGTTAGCAAAAACGTACATGCCTATGTTACTTATATTTTTTATGAATCTAGGATCTATATGGTCAGTTACATGGTTGTGTGACTGACCATGTAAGGCCGCAATGGGTTTTAAAAATCGTGTTCCTCTTCATTTTCTCTCATTTTCTTCACTCACCGTTGCACATATTGCTGCCCCTCTCAATATCCACCCCATTTTAGTGTTTTACTGCTCACATTGCTACACCTAAGTAAGTTCTTTCATTTATTTCGATTGATTTATGTTTAAATTTTTGGTTATTTTGCTAATTTTAGGTATTTTCACCCCTAAAATGCTAAGGTTAGGTTTGTGGTAGTTTAGCATTATTTCCATTGATTTTGTGCTTGATTTTAGTTAAAAAGTTAAATTTCATCCTTCTCACGTGAATTATTGGTTTAATTTGATGAACTGCATGAGAATTGGTTATGCGATTTTGCTCACTAAATGTTGAGCTGTAACATTTTTTGTGCAATTACGAATAATTTGTGGTTTTTCTAGTTAATTGTTGTTGTTTTATAGTTTTGTTTCATTTCAATTTTGAATTTTACATGAAATAGGTGTTTAATTTTGTCAATTTTGGGCAATTGTTAAATTATGTACTTTAATTTCACTTTTAGGTTTAAATTTGTTATTGCTTTGTTAGATTATTTTTATTTATTAGTTGCAATTATTTTAATTTCACTTTTGATATTAATTTAGTTATTTGTTTAAATTTATAATTATTTTTTTATTTTTATTTTTTGTTTTTGGTTTTGTTATTTGTTTTCAGAATTCCACAATTTAGCCAGAATATGAACCAAGTAAGGGGAAACATTTTTCCTCGTATTTTTATCTATCATTTAGACACACTTAATTTAGTTTCAAGCATAATGACGAGACAACGAAGAGCAAAGGAGACATTGCGAAAAAGGTAGAGAGGAGAAGGGTTGTCTAGGGACCCAAGTGGAGTTCATTAATCATAAGAGTGCGAATACATGGCACATTCACTATAATGACACCATATGCTACATTTCAATGCTAGAACCCACGAGGAGGAATATCAGAGGCTCAAGGAGAAGATGTGTGGAACCGATGGATGTATTAATTGGGAGGCGCTAATGCAGTTTGGGTAAGCCCAACAGGTTTGGGACGTCATCAATTTTGGTATGTGGTCTCATTTCTTCAAGATCATTGAGCCTTCATATTGGGAGCTCACGCTTGATGTATTCTCCACATTCTTTATAGAAAAAGGCCGCTATGATTGGGACCGAACAAGTACGATCCAGTACAAAATTTTAGAGGAGATGATCTGGATGAGTTACTAGAATTTCTCAGTGATAATGGGTCTTTATGACTAGGAGTTCATAAGGACAGAAGAATATACAACACTTAGGATAGACTTTTCGTATAGGATGTCTCCTCGACATGTTTGGTGTACCATTAGCATGGAGGATGAGTACAACCCTAATAAATCCAAAGCATTAACCCTACGATAGACTTTTTGTATAGGATTCTCCTCGACATGTCTGGAGTACCATTAGCATGGAGGATGAGTACAACCCCAATAAATCCAAAGCATTAACCCTTTAACACCCTGCACTTAAAGACCTCCACGAGATCCTAAGTCATACATTGAGTGGGCAGGGTGACGACCATAGAGTCAACGAGAACTAGGATGTTAAGTATTTATGGAGTATGAGTGAGCAGACCCCAATTCACCTGGGGCATGCTGTGGCCCAATTCTTTAGGCATCAAAGTGAAGAGAGAAAGACAGGGACAATCAACGTCAGGCCATATGTGACACGACTAGCTCTAAGGATGGCAGTCTTCGGGAGATTTTAGTACCAAATTTAGACATGATAAAGCATATGCATATGGTACGTAAGAGGTGAAGACCAACAGAAGATATCTACTGACTGATTGGACTTTCGGATGAGCAGGCAACTTTAAAAGTAGAAGGGGATCGCCTTAATATAGTATAGCAGCCATCAAGGTAGGGCTCACTTCTATCTCAGATGGGAGGAGCAGCTCAGGAAGAAGCTAGTGCAGGACTGCCCAGGGTGCTAACATCACTAGGATGTCCAATTGAAGATAACTCAGTTGTAGAAGCATATGGGGTAGATCTTAGGTGTTCAACGCACTATTCGAGTCCGAAAAGCAGTGCTGATAAAGCGAATAGAGAGACGAGAAGCCTATGGTAATGGATGGAGGAAGTTTTAGCACAGATGGTAAGCCATCTTGGGATATCCATCCCACCTCCACCTTCTAAAGTGGTTGCATCATCTTCAGCTCCGCAGCAGTATAAGGGTTAGAGAACTGAAGATCCTCTAACTACTGATATAACAGACTCATCGAGAGATATCTAATGCAGCGACAGTTTGGATGCTTCATTTTGGTTTTTCTTTTCTTTCTTTTATTATTATTTATGTATTTTTCTTATTTTATTTTTTTAAAAAAGTATAATTAATTAAATTAAGCCATATAAGGAAACCAAAATATGAGTTCCAGTACATGACAACTTATAGGTTATAAGAGAAACAACTAACCACAAGTTGATAATTCAATCATAGGAGGAAAATCAAGTTTATAAATATATGCTACACTCCCTAATGTAAGCTGAGAAATTGCAAATCCAATCCCTTGTGTATATGAATGCCAACATGTGTTCTAATCCTCTGCATTAGAAGAGTACTAAACTGCTAGTTAGAGAGGTGCTTATCATGGAAAATCTAAGTTTTTCTCTCATCCTATATAACAGTAACAAAAAATGATAAAGAGATGCAAAAAATCATTTAGCGATCTTATTGTGGAATCTCATAGTAGAGCACAAACCTTTAGTTTAAATTATGTGAAACTTTAGTAATCAAGCATATTTGCAACAAAGCTTTCTAAATGTTGAACACATATTTTCACTTAAAGAATAGATGATTAGAAATTTCCTCATCCCTTTTGTAGAGGATGCACCAGTTAAATTTTCAATTATATCAAGAGTGGGTAGCCAGTTAAATTTTCAATTATATCAAGAGTGGGTAGCTTATTCAGTATGGCCAGCCATAAGGTTGTAGAAGCTTCAGGATGGTTATAACCAAAACAGACCATATATGTCAAAGGAAGTGTTGGTCAATTACCTGCAATCACTTTTTTACAGGACTAATTGGTGAACTTTACATTAGCAGTATGTTTCCATTTGACATAATTCATATATGAAGTGAAACAAGTTTGGTTATTTTTAGTCTTTAAAGATGTTGGAATTGTAGTAAGGATAATATGATTCTTAGCTGTGAGAGCTTTAGATATAAAGCTCTATGATTCAATATATGATTTAAGAGATTTAACTTTACTTAGCTTAATTAGAGGGCCAACTGACAGCTAATTGTCAAACTAAAAGAAGGTGCTTTCCCCATTTTCAGTAAGGTGGATGAAGTGAAATCTCATCTTTTCCCTCATCTTGAGAATGGATTTAAATGTAGTAAATGCAAGGTAATCTACATTAAAGTCCCATAAGCTCCTATTCTTTATAAAATAAGTGTGGATACACCTGCATGAAAGTGTCTACTTATCTGTGATTAGTCTCCATAGGCTCTTGATAAGTAGGACAATATTGAGAGATTGGAGGGAGACAAAGATCACCCCATCTCATCTTCACCTTACCATCTGACCATAAAAACCATTAAGGATGTTATTAATAGCTTTTATCACTTTAGAAGGAAAAGCAATATGAGCTACCCAATACACACTAATAGAGTTCAAAATGGAGATGATAAGTTGAACTCTTCTAGCCAAAGATAGATTTCTAGAGCTCTAAGATGCAATTCTGAAATTGATTTTATAAATTACATAAGCATAATCCCTAAAACCCATCCTAGCATCTATCATGGGGATACCAAGATACATAAAAGGTAGTTGTTGCTTAGAGATGCCAGTAATGGTGGACAGATTGGATTCTAGGTTAGAGGCTTTATCGGATAAGAATAAACCACTCTTTGAACAATTAATAGTAAGACCAAACATCCTACTGAACATTTTAAGGCCTTTTATAAACACTAATATAGAGTAGGGTCAACTTTAGAAAGCAAAATGAGATCATCAATAAAACAAAAATGAGTTATTTTTTATTTTTTTAAAAAAACTTATTAATGCAAATTTTGTCAATTCTTATTAAACGACATCCTAATTTAGTTAAAATATATCTGAAGTACTTTAGATTATTATTGATTATTAAATTGAATTAATATACAGAAGGATGAAAATTAGCATAAACTTGCTTTTATGTCATATTTTTAGTAATCATTGAGATACATGGTCATGTATAGTGACCATGTAAGTCACTATAAACACGTGAAGCTTGGAAGACACTATTTTTGCTTGTATGAAGATACATGCCCATGTATGTTGACAAATACGACCATATATGTTGCCCATGTAAGCTCCTGCAATCTTGTAA
>JANQBM010000222.1:34980998-34994430 GCA_025594535.1 Erythroxylum domingense
ACAATTGCATGAGCATGAGATGTATTTTCCTAATTTCTCCGATTGATCTCACGTGTACCAATTTTCATGATTCAACCTGTTATATGGGAAAGGGATGTTACAATATATGTCAAAGGAAGTGTTGGTCAATTACCTGCAATCACCTTTCTACAGGACTAATTGGTGAACTTTACATTAGTAGTATGTTTCCATTTGACATAATTCATATTTGAAGTGAAACAAGTTTGGTTAATTTTAGTCTTCAAAGATGTTGGAATTTTAGTAGGGATAATATGATTCCTAGCTGTGAGAGCTTGAGATATAAAGCTCTGTGATTTAACATATGATTTAAGAGATTCAACTTTACTCAGCTTAATCAGAGGGCCAACTGACAGCTAATTGTCAAACTAAAAGAAGGTGCTTTCCCCATTTTCAGTAAGGTGGATAAAGTAAAATCTCATCTTTTCCCTTATCTTAAGAATGGATTTGAATGTAGTAGATGCAAGGTAATCTACATTAAAGTCCCATAGGCTCCTATTCTTTATAAAATAAGTGTGGATCCACCTGCACGAAAGTGTCTACTTATCTGTGATTAGTCTCCATAGGCTCTTGATAAGTAGGACAATATTGAGAGATTGGAGGGAGAAAAAGATCACCCCATCTCATCTTTACCTTACCATCTGACCACAAAAACCATTAAGGATGTTATCAATAGCTTTTATCACTTTAGAAGGAAAAGCAATAGGAGCTGCCTAATACACACTGATGGAGTTCAAAATGAAGATAATAAGTTGAACTCTTCTAGCCAAAGATAGATTTCTAGAGCTCCAAGATGCAATTCTGGAATTGATTTTATAAATTACATAAGCATAATCCCTAAAACCCATCCTAGCATCTGTCATGGGGATACCAAGATACATAAAAGGTAGTTGTTGCTTAAAGATGCCAGTAATGGTGGACAGATTGGATTCTAGGTTAGAGGCTTTATAGGATAAGAATAAAAAACTCTTTGAACAATTAATAGTAAGACCAAATATCCTACTGAACATTTTAAGGCCTTTTATAAACACTGATATAGAAGTAGGGCCAACTTTAGAAAGCAAAATGAGATCATCATTAAAACAAAAATGAGTTATTTTTTATTTTTCTAAAAAATCATTATTGCGATTTTATTTTATGTTATTTTTATTTTCATGTTATTTATTTTATTGTTATTTCTTTTATCTTTTTTATCCTTTTTTGTTTATATTTTGCAAATATGGTAGTATATAATATTTGATGGACTCCTCATCAAGTTTTAAACATTATAAATCTTATTATTTAAGGAAGTACCAAGTCATATCTTTTTTACTTTTGTGTTTTGTTAATATTTTATTTATTTATGCTTCTACTGTGTATATTAGAGACAATGTACAATTTAAAGTGTGGGGAAGAGATTTCATATTTCTTAAGTTTTTTGTAATTTTTTTGTCAATTCTTATTAAATGACATCCTAATTTAGTTAAAATATATCTAAAGTACTTTAGATTATTATTGATTATTGAATTGAATTAATATACAGAAGGATGAAAGTTAGCATAAACTTGCTTTTATAAGTCATATTTTTAGTAATCATTGAGATACATGGTCATGTATAGTGACCATGTAAGTCACTATAAACATTTGGAGCTTTAAAGACACTGTTTTTGCTCGTATGAAGATACATGCCCATGTATGTTGACAAATACGACCATATATGTTGCCCATGTAAGCTCCTGCAATCTTGTAAAGTCATAAATAGAGTTTTTTTTAGATACACGATCACCTAAACGACCTTGTATGTCCCAGAAATCCTAGTTTTTACTATAAAAAGATATTATTAAAAGTTGAACAAGGAGGAAAAGAGTTTTAGAGCCATTGTAGACACTAAAGAAGAAGCATTTAAGGATAAGAAAAAAATACAAAGATTATGTCACAAGATCTAATAGGGCATCCTTTAATCCAAATTGCAAGAAGATTTCATTAAAGACAAAAGGTGCATATAAAATGTGAATTCTTTTATTTATATTTTTCTTTTGAATATTTGATATTGAATTTTTTTTCTATGTTTAGGAACTGATTTGGTTAGCACCTAGGTGTGATGAACCCTTAGTTAGAATGAATAGTATGATATAATCTTTTATTTAATGTAATTTTATTGATTGATTTATTATGATTCAATTATGCATTTATATTCTTGAACTAATATATTCGAAATATTAGTCCAATGTTTAATTTTATATGATTGAGATTGAGAAATCTTTTCATCTGATTAGATTTACCATAGTTGGAAGGATTTGTATGGAAATTAGGGATAGGTCGACATAAATTCTTTGGATTAGGATCAATTCAAACCTAATAATAAAATTCATGAATTGAGTAATGCAATCTTAAGGGTGTTAACTAGAGAGTGATTTTAGCCAATCAACTTAGGATTAGTTATTAATAGTCTCGAGAAAGATATTACATCAGATAGGAATTTTCACAGTCTAATAATCAATACTTTAATTGAATGATAAATGGTTAGTGTTTAAGATATCTTAGAGGGATTCATCGTCTTTGTACTACTTATTTGGTATTGACTAATCGTAATATTTTCCATATCCCAGTCATTATTTTTTAACTTTAGTTTACTTTATTTAATTAAATTTTCAATTAATTTCTCAACTTTATTAGACAATTATATAATAGAAAAAGGTTAATACTAATACTTATAGTTCTCATGGCATCTACCCATACTTTCCAGTGTTAACTACCACTACATCGTACACTTGTGGATAGAACTTATACTTCTTATAAATACAAAACAAATCAATCAATCACCTTTTTAAAGTCTTTTTAGAATAATCCATCTATTATACTCTTAAGTATGCCTAAATAACCGCATTTGATCATCATTGATTTGCCTCTTTGATATTCAGAATGCTAACACTAGAGAGGTTCACTTATTGCTTTTCCATCATCTAACTATTTAACACTAGGAACTTAAAATTCTTATCTTATGACCTATACTGAATCATATTATTGATGGATTACAATATTAATGATGATAATTGGATTAGTGTGGCCTTGCTTAAACCATTAGATGGTAGATGCATGAGGTATAAATCTATTATCTAGAGCTAGTTTAATTAACTCAATTGAGGTTGGACATTGTGGCTCAAGATGTAGCCTAGTAGCTAGGATTGTCTAGCTAGTTATTTTAACAAATAATACATCCATCTAGTAGGAAAAAAAATCCCAACTTAAACTTCTGCAGTGGCCCCCTTTGGTCTCACTTATAATTCTTTGATGGCCTCCCATTATGAAATTTCAACTTCCTAACCTTCAATGGCAACTTGAAAAGTCCTTCAATTGTTTTTTAAAATGTATAGATCTCAGTACCTCTAACATAGGAGTATATGGACAAGAGTTTTGGTATAATGTTATCCTTAATGTTTACATAGAACTCTTTTACTAGCTCTAAGTAATATTCTCCTTATAAAGTCAAAAAATGATGTAACACCTCATCATATACCCTGGAAGTATTATAGCTTGTCTAGGGTGTATTAAGAAGTGAACATAATGAATTAAGTGCATCTTAGTAAGAGAAATAATGGTTCTTAATGTAAAAGACAAGGGTAAATGGATAATTTGTTCGCTTCAGCATGGACATACATACTTAGAAGTGAAAAATGAATGGAAATTTTTTAATACATTTGCTTGGGTTTATGAATGTGATGTGAAGGGAATTGATAAAAAAAGTATTCCATAAGCAAATGGGATGTCTTTGGTTAAATTGGATGTATTTTTGTGTTGCCCTTGCATGATAAGACTGAAGTTAGTTAATTTGGGATGTGTACCTTGCTGAATGGATAGGTTCCACTGAATATATTTCTGTAATTTGACCATATCTGGGCCTGTAGACCTCTAAATTGGATAATTTTAATTTAAGATTAAACTAGAGACATAGGTATAAAACTTTCATAGAGGAACCGAAATTTGATTATGCCTTTAATATTTTTAATTTTGGCTTGAAGTTGAGTTATGGTTGTTGTCCTTATTTTTGAACAGGCTGTAGTGTTTTAGGTATAACTCAAGTAATAATTAACCAAATTGCATGAAATTTACTCCATTAGAAATTTAAGACATAGGGGAATGAAATAAATTGATAAGATTATAGGATAACGTGGGATTTAAAGGAAGACGAAGGACCAATATGCAATTTTCCTAAAGTCAACTCATGGACTAATAAGATTAAAACATGTGTGTCCAATAGAATTGTAACACATAGTCCAATAGATTTGTAACACATGGTCCAATATAATTGTAAAACATGATCCAATATAATTTTAACACATGTTCCAATAGAATTGTAACACGTGGTTCAATGGGATTGTAACACATGGTCCAATAGGATTGTGACATATGGTTCAATGGGATTGAAACATGTGTCTAATATTAGAAAATTCATAAAAAGACATATGGAAAGAGAAGATGGAAGAAAATTTGATGGCTTAACTTCAAATTTTTCTCCTCTCCATTTCACCTTCTTCATCCCATCATTTTTCAGTTGGCGATTCAAGCAAAGCTAAAGAGGAAGGGAAGGAAAAGCATTAGAAGAACTACTTTGCCAATTTTAAGGTCATCACTTAGTTGATTTCTTTATTTGTGTATGATTGAATCGATATAGAGATTTATATGGATGTGGAATTGTTGCCGGGACGTTGCTTTGATGTTATTTTGGTATTACTTTGCATGAACTTGGTTGTATATGACAAGAGAGTATCGTGTAGTGGAATTCTGTCTAGGGTTTGTTTCGGTCAATCATATTGTTTGAGTCATAACTCAGCCTACAGACCTTTAAATTATGTGATTTTAGCTTCATATGAAACCTAAGACATAATATAAATATTTCTAGAAGAGATGTTGACTTAATTCTGGCATTATGACCTTGGAAATTGAGATAAAAATAGGTGACCTAATGTTGCCCCTGTTTTAGAGCAACTTGTGATATTTTGTCTAAATCTCATGATTTAGAAGTCCAAATGGTCTGATTGTTGGTGATATAAAAACTATAGATATAGAGGAAAAAATTCTAGAAGACGTAAAAAACTAGTTCTGACTTTTTCTATATGCATATTAAGGAACAAGTAGTGGTATGAATGGAGAAAGTGTTTGTCTACCACATCTTATCCGAACCTACAACCATCCATATAGATGACAACCAAATTTCTTTACATGCATTACACAGATAACAACCAAATTCCTATACATGCATTCAATGTATATAATTTTATTCAATGCTATACATTTACACATTGCAAAATTTCATATCATTTAACATTATCATTTAAAAGTAGTATTACACCTTTACATTAACATGATAATCCAAAAAGAAAACATACAATTTCTTTTATTACATATACAACCATTCTTTAATCGAAAGACACATCCAAAGGTACTTTTACTCCTAGCTGTTGGCCTTGGTCCTTGCAGATGTTCCTTGCACCTCACTCCTATGACTTGGACCTATATGGATTATCACCTATGCTAAGCTTAAAAGCTTAGTAGGGAAAACACTTGGTTTGGATGACCAATCACAGCAGTCATCTACCAAGTACACACATTCAGAAATATACCATAAATTTACATTCATGAACCAAACATTGATATTCATTATGTATGTAAACAATGATGCCATACTTAAGAAAAGTATATAATGCAAATATGCTTCAACATATTATTCATATACCGAAAATACCATAGATAAGCCAAATATTGATATTCAACGCTTATTGATACAAATTATCAATATAATTGCACATCATTACAATTCATCATTACAACCAATACAAATTCTCATCAATACCAATTATTCATGTTGTCAGGCTATATTTCTTATTTATTTCTCTTTACTTTATTTTCTGTGTTAGGCCTGCACATTTTCTATGGATGTAGATAACGGGTGTTATGGATATTCAAAGATATCAAACTGTGGATACCTGAAGGTATTAAACTATAGATAACCGAAGGTATCAAACTGTGAATACTCAAAGGTATCAAAATGTAGATACCCGAAGGTATCAAACTGTGGAAACTCAAAAGTGTCAAACTATAGCAGCTGCACTGTAACCCTATAAGCATGCTTATCTATCCAAAACCAAGACAATAGAGCAGGCATTGTAACATTTTCTTTTAATCATTCACCAATTTCATGATTAATATATTGACAAGTCATATGATATACAATTTAGGTCATAAAATTTGTATTCGTGTTCATGCATGCAAGTTATAATTCACCACCATTTGAAAGGTATCAAAATCAGACTTGTATAATCATATTATACACATATGAGTAATGAATATGCATACAAATCATTTATTTACATTTAAATTTTCTTGGAATGCATTATGCTTAATCTTATATTCCAATGTTTAGTCTCCCAATTCACATGTGGTAAGTCCTAGTTTATTTATTTCTAGGTATATGAAAATTTTCATACACGTTCATAAAGGTTCAGATAAGATGTGGTAGAAATCGGAAATAAAAACAATACCACGGTCGTGACAAACACTCTCTCCATTCATACCACTACTTGTTCCTTAATATGCATATAGAAACAGTTAGAACTGGGTTTCTAGGTCTTCTAGAATTTTGTTCCTCTATGTCTATAGTTTCTATATCACTAACAATCAGACCATTTCAACTTCTAAATCATGAGATATAGGCAAAATATCACAAGCTTCTCTAAAATAGGGGCAACATCAGGTCACCTTTTTTGATCTCAATTTCCAAGGTCATAGAGCTAGAATTAAGTAAGAATCTCTTCTAGAGATATTTAGCTCTATATTTTAGGTTTTATATGCAACTAAAATCATATAATTTAGAGGTCTTCATTCTAAGTTATGAATCAAACAATATGACTAACTAAAATACTGTAGACAGAATTCCACTACATGATACTCTCTTGTCATATATAACCAAGTTCATGCAAAGTAATACCAAAATAACACCAAAGCAACATGCCAAAAAAAAATTACACATCCAAATGAATCTTTATATCTATTCAAACATACATAAATAAAGAAATCAACTAAGTGATATTCCAAACCTTAAAATTGGCAAGGTAGTTCTTCTAATGCTTTCCTTTTTGGCTTACCATGCAAGAGGAACACAAAAATACATCCAATTTAACCAAAGACATCCCATTTGCTCATGGAATACTTCCTTTATCAATTCCCTTCACATCACATTCATAAACCCAAGCAAACATGTCAAAAATTTCCATACATATTTCTCATCTAAGTATGTATGTATATGCCAAAGCGAACAAATTATCCATTTACCCTTGTCTTTTGCATTAAGTACCATTATTTCTCTTACTAAGATGCACTTAATTCATTACGTTCACTTCTTAATACACCCTAGACATGCTATAATACTTCCAGGGTATATATTGGGGTGTTACAAATGATCTTAATGTAAATTTCAAAGAACATTCTAAATTTTAAGAACACTATCAATATATGTGAATATGGTCCTTTCCACAACCATATTGTTATTTCTTTGCTTGTTCCACCATTCCATATTCTCCTAATTGATCAACTTTGGAATATCCTTAGGAGGAAGTAGTTTCGAAAATAAAGAAGGAATTTGCTGCTCCTAACCTTTATGTTAATTTTTTTTAACATATAATAAACTATACTAATACTTCACAACAAATCAACAACTTTTCACAAAATGCATACCATAATACAACACTACTTCCACATTTCAGATAATCAACATAACCCACAATATTTATCATAATAATCCTCAATTAACATAATTCTACAATCCAAAGCCGACACTCTTCATAATTCGATAATAGTAATAACTCAATCTATAAGTTTTCTAACTACCTATGCCAATGCTCAAGTACAATGTACTAATATCTTGAAAGTAAAGAAATTGACTTACTTGGTAATGTAGAACCCAAGATATGTTCCCAATGTCTCCTAAAACTCCTTCAATGAAAAACCCTTAATTTATGCCTTTTGAGCGCAAAACTCTAATGAATAGTGGATAATTTGATGTTTTAGGATATGAGTTTTGTGATGTTGATAAAGAATTTATGTTAAAAAGGTCAGATTTTATGTTTTAAGTCAAGATTTGATTAAAAAAGATGGATTTTGGATGTTAGCTAGCAATAGACAAGAAGGAAGTAGGGTTTTGAGCTAAACAAAATCAAATATGACTTTTATAGTTATAGTGTAACCAGCATCAGATACATGTTGGCATCAGTATTAGTTATATTTTGTAACTTTAGTGTCTTTCTTGCTCTAGATACTTGCTAGACACACTTTGTATATCGACTGGGTCTGTTATATTTTCTAACACTGTCTTATGCTATTTTGACATTAGCCATTCCCACCTTATAAAATGGCATCCATTATCCTCTATAACCCTCAATTTATGCTTTAACTTGATTTTTTTGTCTTCTTTTTGCTAATTTATTTCCCTCACAACCTTTGACTCATTAAGCATCATGTATATACAAGAAGTAACTAATAATAATGTAAAAAAAAATACAATATAAAACTCACAAAACACCAAAATTTAACAAAGTGATGATGTTAAATAAAGCACAAAACTAAGGAACTATCTTAACCATTACCCTTAATATCAAATAAATATGATGTTTTACTTAATCATATTGGGTAATTAAGGTTGAGCAGTCTCCTCTAATTCCATGCAAATTTATTAGGTAAAACTCTAAAAAATCCCACAAAAATTTACCTACAAAAAACATTATTAAACAAATTTCAAAAGTAAAGAAAGAAAAACAAAGTACCTCCAAAAGAGTTTCTTCGACTTTCATTTAAGCTTGTTACTCATTTAGGATCTCTATTTGGAAGAGCTTGTTTGCCTTCCTGCACAGAACACAAAGATATAGAGAAATTAGTGGGATATATCTTATTATCTCCTAAATATACATAAGAACAATAAATAGATAATATCTTCAACTCCATGTTGAGTGCTTCTTTAGTAAAAGGTAAAATCTTAAGCTTTCCTTCTATCCTAAAAACACCATGACTAATGGTATACTCCTCTTTTTCTTTAAGTCCTAAAGTTTTTCATATTTTCAATGAATTATCACTATTAACCTTAGGAACTTTATGCACGCTACGGTTGGTTATACCAATCCTATAACAGTTATCATCTAGGGCAAGAGGTCTTTTAAAGGTTCTATATATGTGGAACAACTCTTTCTTTTTTCTACCTTAAGTGCAAGTTTTCTCTCAGCCACATTAATAATAACCCTTTTAGTAACCCAAAAATGGTCTCCTTAATATAACGGGGACTCAGTGTCATAATTCATGTCTAAAACTAGAAGTTAATAAAAAGATGGAATTTTCTATTTTCACAAGAAAGTCTTTCATTACGACAATCTGATACTCAATGAAATGATTTGCTAATTGCAGTGATATAGTCAATGACTTAAGCTCCCCTATTCCTAATTTTCTAAAAATTTACAAAGGCATTAGATTAATATTTGTGTATAAATTATATAAACATTTAATATGATAAGCACTAAATCAACAAGTAATAGTAAAGGTTCCTAGTTCTTTAAACTTGGAGTTAATTTATTATGAAATATTAGGCTACACGCCTTTTTCAATGACATTATAGCATACTCTTCTAATTCATTTTTTTTATGGAGATGATCTCTTTCAAAAACTTCACATATGATAGCCTCTGAGTATAAGGGAATAAGATTGGTGACACATAGGAATTCATAATAGGTATCAGGGGTTGCTCAGGATCGACACTAATTAAAGATGTAACTGGTGTCTTTTCCTTTTTGTCCACATCTTTTTAGTTCTTCTCCTTCACCTTTCTCGACTTTCTCACTCCCTTCTTTTTAGCAACATTATAATCAGGTTTTGTGTCACTCCTAAGTGTAGTTACTAAAAATTCATCTCTAGGGTTCACCTCATTATTACTTGAAAGCTTACCTAGACCTCTTTTACTTATTATCTTACTAACTGGCTTACTTGTAACCCCAGGTTATGAATTGATGTACAATTAGACTGCAATACCTTATCAAGTTTCCTTATTTGAGATTTAATTATTCAGTTTCTCTAATTTCTATAATTTTATATCTATGACAGACATGAACTACTTGATAGTCTCTTCTATATCATTGCTCTATGACAATGATAGTTGATAAAACTAAGACCTATTTTAGAACCTGGGCAGTTTAATAGGTCTACTAACTTTAAGTCCCTGCTCCTATGAAAAAATTGGGTGATTCCTCCTTATAGCTTACTTTCCTCTATAGGTAACAAGATAGTTCACTTCTTTATTATAATATAGGGCTAACTTATCATTTATGCATATATTAAAAAGATTCCTATATATGCCATATTGGTAGCATGCCTCCTTGTTGCCCATGTCTTAGTTCATAAACATCTTCATCTAGTTTGAAAGGTTAGCCACTTATGATGCTAAATCTAAAGATACTTGCACCTTGTAAAAGGAAGCCTTTAAATTTTCCCTTACCCCTTCACTAAGGTTTTAGTGATCTCCTCTTTAATAATTTTTGCATAATAGTCTCTTAAATTGTAGTGTCAATCAATGTTTAACATAAAAATCTTAGGCCCTTATAAAAGAACAACATCACCAAATGCAAATAGAACTCACTATATATGTATAGGATAAAGAGAGATCTATATCTTTCCTAAGCTTCATGGAACACTTCCCCTCTCTTCTGTTTGAAACTTTGAATATGCATCCTTTTGTTGATGATCTTATATGGAGGAAAAAAATCTCAGTACGAGGATATTATAAAGTTGGTCCCACTCCTCAAAAGAATTCTCCTCAATCGAGAAAAACCATATCTTTGCTTGATCACTCATTTAGTAAAAGAAACACTTTATCTAAAACATATCTTCTATAAGGCCATTTAGCGAAAGTATTTAGAATAAATATCTTTTATGAATGTAATCATATGTTCACTGGGTGACCCACTAATGATTGTCAACAAATGGAGATATACTTGCTTCAGCTCATAGTTCCTTATGCTTTGATTTAGTTTAATGTATAAGGTGCCCGCACTTATCATAGGGGTCTAGATGTCTCCCATACAATTTATTTGTGGCTATTGTTGCTTTATAACAACCAATGTTATGAATACCATATCAGTATCAATACCATATTTGGTTCTACAGGTACCATTTTGGGTAATTTTAAAAATTACAAAAATATTCCCCAAATTTTTTAAAATTGAAAAATAATAGTTCAATATATTTGTGCTATATGATTTTAATTTACATTAACCTGGTCTCCAAAAATCATAATAATATAAATCTTAACTAATAACTTTCTCTGTATTTTTATTAATATTAGTTTTCAAATATTTCATATATAAACAACAACAATAACAATAACCAGTAGAAATCCTGTTAATATATAAGGTCTGAGGAGTTCCAATATTACACAACTTCACCCCTAACTAGTAGAGAGGTTGTTTCCAAATGATCGATATGAAGAGAAAACAAACTAAGAATAATGCAGAGTACCTAAAATTTTACAATTTACATCATATAATAAAGAATAATTACATCAAAACATCATATAGTAAGAATTGCAAAGTTCCATGACTTAATAAGTATTACAATAAGAGTTCATATTGAGGAACATAACTAAGTAAAAACAAAACTTGAAATAAAATATTTACAGTTAAAAGTTTTATATTTATATTGCATATGCATAATTTAATGTGCATCATCGAGTGGTGACTCTTTACCATCCATAAAGGAGTGACTAAGTGGAAGTGGTGACAGAGAATTGAAGAAGGTTTTAGAGAAGGTAGTGTGAGTACTTCAAGGAAAGATTGGGCTTTGAAGTTAGACAATACACTTTGGGCATATAGGACAACCTTCAAGACACCCATAGGTACTACTCCATATAGACTTGTGTATCGCAAGGCTTGCCATTTACCTTTGGAGTTGGAGCATAGAGCCTATTGGGCAATTCAAAAGTTGAATATGGATGGGAAGCTTGCGGGTGAAAAGAGATTGTTACAACTTGATGAATTAGAAGAGATGAGATTTAAAGCTTATTAAAATGCTAAGTTGTACAAGAAAAGAGCAAAAAATGGCGTGATGCTCACATTAAAAAGAAGAAGTTTAAGAGTGGGAACTTAGTGCTTTTATTAAATTCATGACTTCAGTTATTTCCCAGAAAGCTCAATTCAAGATGGAGTGGACCCTTCAAGTGTTTCCCCATGGAGCTTTGGAGTTGGAAAATGACAAGGGTGAAGCATTCAAGGTCAATAGGCATAGATGCAAGCCACACTATGGAGGGACATACTCACAAGAAAGGGAAGTCATCTCTTTCCTTTCTTCCACCCTTTCATGAATGCATGTGGAGTGGTAAAGCTAAAGAACTTAGCATGTTTACCTATCTTTTGCTTGTCTTAGTTTGATTTGTTTGGTTTTGACTATGTTTGGTTTAAGTTTGCTATAATTTATTGGTGTTTGAGTTTTAACTTTTTTTCTCTTCAAATTTCTTGTTGTTTGGGTGATTTTAATGTGTTTGCCTGTTGCTTGAATGTTGGGAATGTATGATAAACTTGGAAGAGGGCTAAAAAGTTGGAAAATCAAGATTGGGTGTCTGTACAATGCCCACGATCGTAGGAATGGGTCTGTTTCCCATGAATGTGGGAAGACTCTTCAGAAACTTTTTGGAGCCTTAACCCACGATCGTAGGAAGCACAGGGATTCCCACGATCTTGGGATCCCTAGACGAAGGATTTTAAAAATCCCTCCTTCTTTCTTCTTTCTTCATTCTTCATCTTCTCACATTCTCTCACTCTAAAAATGACACCCACTCACCCAAACTTCACAAATCCCTCATCTTTCCCCCAAGTCTTAATGTTTTCTCCATTTTTTCCATCATTATTCACTCCCTTAACACTTATTTCACATTACCCACTAAAAAATCTAAGGTTTTAGTAAGTTTTTTTCTCTCTCTCCAAAACGTGTTAACCTCTCTCAAATGGCCCCAAAGAAGCTTGTAGCCTATAAACCAACCAACCAAATGCACCTCTAAGTCTTCGAAGAAGGTAAACATGATATGGCGACCACTTGTCGCGCCCCATTCCTTAATGTTTTGGAAGAAGAAGTTATGAGATTTCGGGATTTTAAGGATAGAGAGTTATTGCCTCTTAAATACTTTGATTTTAACTTGTTAGAAACTCTACAACTAAGGTATAACATTGAAAGATTGACTACAAATATTGGTTGGGGTCGTTTAATTCATTGTTATGTATTGACATACCCTATGATGATTATAGAATTTTCCACCACTGCTGTAACACCCCACTCCTGCTGGACCCGAACCCGATATCGATGGTGATACCCGAGTCCGTGCCCCTCGAGAGTGGCGTGTCACATCACTTAACAT
>JANQBM010000222.1:34994530-35009322 GCA_025594535.1 Erythroxylum domingense
AGAATTAAATAAAGTGACGATAAAGAATAAGTATCCACTTCCAAGAATTGATGATTTGTTTGACCAACTTCAAGGTGCCAGATGTTTCTCTAAAATTGATTTGAGGTCTGGTTATCATCAATTAAGAATAATAGGGGATGTTACAAAAACTACTTTTCATTTCAGGTATGGTCATTTTGAAATTTTGGTGATGTCCTTAGGGTTGACTAATGCTCTTGCATCCTTTATAGATTTGATGAATAGGATGTTTAAACTTTTTCTTGATAAGATTGTCATTTAATTTATTGATGAAATCTTGGTATATTTTAAGAGTGAAGAAGAACATAAGGTACATCTAAGAATGGATTTGCAAACCTTGTGGTAGCATCAATTGTATGCTAAATTTTCTAAGTGTGAATTTTGGTTGGATAATGTAGTCTTGTTTAGACATGCGGTATCTAAAGATGGTATCCAAGTGGATCCTAAGGAGATTAAAGTTATCACGGAATGGCTAAGACCTATTACTATTATTGAGATTCAGAGTTTCTTAGGCTTAGTAAGTTGTATTGGAGATTTATCTAAGATTTCTCTCGAATAGCTACACCTTTGACTAGGTTAACTTAGAAGAATGCTAAATTTGTTTAGTTAGAGGCATGTGAGGATAGTTTCCAGCAACTTAAATACAGGTTAACATCAGCTCCAGCTTTGACCTTACCTTCAAGGTTGGATGGATTTACAATGTATTGTGATGCGTCGAGGGTTGGTTTAAGTTATATCCTTATGCAACACGGACGAGTAGTTTCTTATGCTTATTGATTTTCTATAATTATTTTGGCCTTAGATTTTAAGATTAGATTATCCCTCCTCATGGGATCAACACTTTAAGTACTACGGGAATGACTTATGCTTGCAAATTATCGAGGTTATTAATTAGAACTTACACACATTGGACAAAAACTTGATCGTTGTTTTCTAATGTTTGTAAGTTCTAATTAATAACCTCATAATCCATAAGCATTTAAGTCATTCGCATAATACCTAAGCTGTCGATCCCACGAGGAGGGATAATCTAATCCTAAAATCTAAGGCCGAAACAATTGCAAAAAATCAGCAAAACCAAAACAAGAATGCAATTCAATCCAGCAAGTCAATTCAAGAATCCATTACGAAAATATTAACAATTTACCAATTGCAACACACACTTAAGAATCAACCTAAGGAACTACCAATTGAGAGAAAGGGGAATTTTTCCTATCTTTAATGATAACCTAATCAATTATGAAATATTGGATTATTGGTTCTAGACGGTCCTAGGATTGATTACTCTCTCTCAAGTTATAACCATTAAACCCTAAATTGTAAAGCCTAATCAAATTATGGTAATTGCAATCTCTTGATTAACAATCTATCCAAAACCCTAATTAGATCTAAAGTTTTCTAATAAACTATTGGGAACCTATGCGAGATCTGTCTTCACACAATTACCGATTTGATTAATTTCTCGTTCTTAATAAATCACCTAACTTTCGTTAGCCCAATTTAATAATTTTTCATTTGGTCCACCCTCTCAGTTTATCACCGAATTATGCAATCATAGAAATTAATCACAATATATCCAATGCAAATAACAAACAATCAAATTTTATTAAATCAAAGATAAAAAACCCAAAGGTGAGTTTAGAACATCTCAACATTCATAATCCTATCATCAAAATACTATTTCCAATTATATACAATAATAAAAATGGAAAATAACAAGAAATACGATTCTAAATGGAGATTGGAGGTAGCAACATCAGAAACTTCTGATCCGAGAAGTACGTCGACGTCAGCTTCTTCTCCACTTCTCTCTTCCTTCTTCTCTTTCTCAATCTCTCAACAATTCTCTCTAGGGTTTTTCTCCAAAAGTGGTCAATGCAAAAGCTCATTTCATCTTCTTTGTCTTATTCTTTATATACCTTTTGTGTTTTGAGCATCCCTAGGATTTTTTGGGATAGGAAAGGTCCAAAAACTCCCTCAAAACTTGACATTTTTAAGTGTCTGCATGTTTGCCTAATGTAAGCCACAATTATGGGCCACATCCGAGCCTTCTATCACGATCGTGGTAGGCAAGCCATGATCGTGGGTTGTGTCCTAGGGTTCTGTTAAGATCGTGGCATATGGGCCACAATCATGGCCTAACTCTAGTGCTTCTATCACGATCGTGGGCCAATACTTTGGCCCGAGTGTCTCCAAAACTTCTTTGTTCTTCGATGTTGACCTTGAAATACTAACAAATACATTAAGGTACCTCAAAGACATAATAATTAAGCTCAAAGACTTGTACTAACCCATAAAACACTTAAACACAATTAATTAACAAACTAACATAATTCTAGCCTAGACACATACTAAACAATTAAGTTAACAATTAAATACATATCAAACTAAGCCTTAAAATATGATGCAATTCACATTTATCACTTACTAACAACAAAAGGAGCATGAGTAGAACTATCCTACTAATGACTTGGAAATAGTATTTACGGTGTTTGCACTTAAGATTTGGAGACATTATCTATTTGGTGTGACTTGTGATATCTATACTGATCATAAAAATTTGAAATATAGTTTTTGGCAAAGGGATCTAATCCTAAAGCAGCGAAGATGGATGGAGCTTTTGAAATATTATGATTGTTCCATTTTGTATCACCCAGGTCAAGCTAATGTAGTAAATGATACTCTAAGCAGAAAATCATCCATTAGTCTTTCTCACATCAAATCTATAAAAAGAACCCTAATTAAAGAGTTGTAGAAGTTAGTTAACAAAGGATTGCAATAGAAGATATCAAGATCAAGATGTTTGTTAGCACAATTCAAGGTTAGATCAATGTTTTTGGGGAGAGTCAAGGTTGCTCAATCCAAAGACCATCAGTTTTTTAAGATAGTTGAAGAGATTCAATAAGATCGAGCTAAGGATTTTTATTATGGATAGTGATGGTATTTTGAGTATGGGTACTGGAGTATGTGTATCAGAAGTTGATGACATAAGAAAGGAAATTATGAGGGAGGTACATTTTCCTACTTATCGTGTTCATCTAGGCTCCATTAAGATGTATCATGATCTCAAAGGCACGTATTGGTGTAATGGAATGAAAAAGGATATTGCAGAATTTTTGTCTAGGTGTCTGACATGTTAACAAGTAAAGCTTGAGCACCAAATACCTTTTAGATTATTACACCAACTCCCCATTCCTGAGTGGAAATGAGATATGATTACTGGGGACTTTATGACTAGATTGCCCTACATTAATATTAGATATATTGCTTTATGGGTGATTATAGCTAGATTAACAAAGTTTACACACTTCTTACCTATCAAGAAGACTTATTTGACTAATAAGTTGGCCAGGCTATATGTCAACAAAATTGTGTGTTTGCATGGGATACCATAATCTATAGTCTCTAATAGAGATTCCAACTTTACATCAGTTTTCTGGCGAGAGTTACATAAAGCTTTGGGTACAAGATTGTAAATTGGTGAACAAAAATTGACAGGAAATGAGTTAGTATAAATCATTTTCGAAAGGATCCTTATTATTTAGTAAATATTGAAAACATCTTTTAGTAGACAAAGAGTTACGTGGATCCAAAAAGGAAAGATGTGAGATTATTAGTAAGTGACATGGTATTTTTGAAAATATCACCAATGAGAGGAGTGATGAGGTTTGGTAAGAAAGGTAAACTAGCTCCAAGGTATATCTGTCCATTTGAGATTAAATCTAGAGTGCGTGGAGTGGCATATAGGTTGGTGTTATCACCTAACCTATCTAAAGTTCATCCTGCATTTCATGTGTCAATGTTAAGAAAGTATATTTCAGATCCTTCTCATATCCTTCAATCATGTAATGTGGAGGATTTAACATATGAAGAACAATTTGTTGCCATAGTAGATTATCATATTCATCTACTCAGATCAAGAGAGACACTAATGGTGAAAGTATGATGGAGTAATCATACGATGGATGACTATAGGTGGGAGACGGAGCTAGATATGCAGAGTCAATACCTGCATCTATTTTAAAAATGAGGTGATAAAATTTAAGGACATTTTTTTTAATAAGGGGGAGAATGTAATGATCCAATTTTTTTAAATTACTTATAATTGACTAATAAGGAAAAAAAGCCTATAAAAGTATAAATTGAGCTTAAGAAAGCTTAAGTTCAATTATCTCTTAAACCCTTTTCCCTATAAGTTACTATTCACTCCTAACTTCTGACACTCATACCTTCATCGTCAAACCACCATTTCTAATCATCTAGGACTTTATGGAAAGCTCTCGGGACGTTTTATAAAACGCCTTACCTTATTCATCAAAAAATGACCCAAATTTGGAGGAATCATAAATGGAAATTTCGGTTCATTTAGGTAAGTCAATGATATACTATTTTTAGTCATTCTTAGTAACACCACCATCATGTCTAATGGCCCTAAAAATGTAGTAAAAGAGGGAAACCTGAAACTAATTGACCTATTTTACCGGTGAAGAGAAATTAGTCACATTTGAGCTTTAATCCTTGGATTCTCACAAACCGGGAGGATTTTAGTTGCAAGAAAAGTGTCATTGGATTCTTGGAGGTGAGTTTGTCATTTTTGGGTGGGTGGTGAAGATTACTGCTTCTCCAGCATCGGTATATGTACCCCATGCTCCGATGATAGTGATGATTTTATAACTAGCCCAGAAATGGCTGGAAATAATTTTAAAATTCTCAAATATTATGTTGATCAATTTTCATAAAAGTGGTATATTGAAATTATTCATAGTTTGTGAGACAAAAATTTAGAAAGGGTTAGGGTTATATTCCTATGTAAATGCACGAAATTGATTAAATTGAGTTGTTGTTGATTAGAATTGAGAATATCTTGATTTATTGAGTATAAATGAGGCTGTATGGGTTAGAAATTGGTATACTTGAATTGTAAATTAGATTATTATGGATTTTGCAATGTAAATGTAGAATCAGTTAGGCATGGACATGTAATTTGTAGGACTAAATTGAGTTGTGGTTACTGGTGGATATAGAAGTGTATTTTTATTGCAGGATGTTCGTTTTACAGGGAATACTTTGCCTAATTTTCAGTAGGCTCCTGATAAAATGTGACATCGCTATTTTTAAATAAAAAATAGGGCTCTTTAGTATTGATTCATGGTTTTATTCTTGAGGTATCTAAAATTGGTTTAGGTGTTAAATCCTATTAGTCATTCCTATTTTTCTTTCTATAAATCAATTAAGAGTAGAATCCTCCACTTCGAGACACTAAGTTCGGTGCGAAGAAGCACATTCTACCTGTGAGTTAATATTCATGGTTATTAATATGCATTAGAATTCATTATCATATTCATCATAAAAATCATCATCATTATTATATGCACACTTGTATACATATTTTTGTTATGCTTGTCTTGATATGTAATGATATGGAGGATTGTTGTGGTATAAGCTACCTGGTGGACATCACCAAGCTTTGTGCACAGTGAGTCAATTGGTCAGGTATGGATTTGAGTTTAGTATTTGATCCATGATTAAGATACGATAAGGTTAAGGAAGCTTGGTTAAGCTTACTCTCGAATGCCAACTAATATATACTCTATGATATGGTGGCATGATTATGGTGGTTCAGTCAAGCTTACTCTTAGAGGACAATCATATCGTAGTGAGAATATGGCGGTTCAGTTGAGTGTCACTCTTAGACGATAGTCCACTACATTTAGATTAAGTGACCTGTGTGGAACAAAAGATCCCCCATGGTTATAGTTTATGGGTAAGGGTATGTCATAGGGTCACTCGTCAGTCCTCCACTATTATTTGTGATTTTGATGATTATATGCATGATATTGATATGGGAAATGCGTGTATGTTTATGAACAAAATCATTATGTTATGAAGTTTGCATTTATGGATGTAATACATTATAAATATATATACATATATATGTATCATTTGAAATCCTTAGGAGTGCATATCATAATCATAATATTAGTTCACTTAGCGAGATCTGACTCCCCTCAACCATTTTTCATTATCTTCTTTTTAGATCTCTTGTAACAGGGTACTTTACCAGTCTTTTTATTCTCCGGCAATTCGGTGTATGCTTGTTGGTGAATTTGTCTCTAGAGTCGCAGTAGTCTTGTATATGTTGGATTTCCCTTATATTAACTACCTCAACATTGTAGCACATATAAGATTGAATGTTGTTAGAATTGTTTGATTGTTATTAGCATGATTTTGATCATTTTGAAATCTTATCGGTATTATGGATATAGAGATTTGAAGGCATTTTAGGCTTGCTAAGGGTCCAGTAAACCTAAAGTTTACTACTCCTTTAGTGATGGCCACAACCCATAATTGGGGTCGTAACCAAATGAATCGACAATATGCAAATATGTAAACGTTAAAAAGCACATTTTTACTACCAAAATTTAATATTCATACATAAGTGACTCAAGTCATAAGCCCATATACTCAAGAAAATAATAACAATAACAATAACAACATCCTAATAAAAATTCAGCTGAAGTTTGGAGAGGTCTAGAAGTAAGCAGTCATACCCTTAATTAGTAAAGATGTTATTTTTGATAGATCCATTAAATCAAAAATAAATAAATGATATACAAATATAAAATAAAATGAAAAAGAAAAATAATAAAAGATTCATATTAAAACAATAAAATAAAAAAATAAACATAAACATAAAAGATGATCATAATAAAATAAAAATAAATAAATACGTATAAATAGAAATATCAAATAAATAATGGAATAAATATAGAACAAGATAAAGAATAAAAACAAAAGATAAAATAAGTAAATAAGTAAATAAATACACAAAAAGAAAGAAGACAAGTAAATAAATAAAACAAACAAGCTAATATAAGAAAATGTTTAGGCTAAATACCTAAGAGGGAAGTACTACATATTGAATATTTAGACTAAATACAAGACATAAGACTTGAAGGAAAATATTTAAAAAACCTATGAGAAAGAGATGAGTCTCTTTATGTGAGATCCTTTACCTGTACCCTAGTATGCCAAATTTTTTTATTGAGATCACATCTTCGGTAAGTTCCAATAGAGTCATATCATTCTTGATCACCTACCCCTAATTCTTCTTAGGCCTTACTTTTTTTCCTCTTAAAGTCCCCAAGCATAATCTTCTCATATTTTCTTATGGAGCATCAGGATGTCTCCTCTTAACATGCCTAAACCACCTAAATCTTATCTCTCTTAATTTTCCATTAATATTAGCCACCTTTAATTTGTCTCTTACCAATACATTCTTAACCTTATCTCTTCTAGTAAGGTTGCACATCCAAAGGAGCATCCTTATCTTTGATACCATTAACTTATGCCTACGCACATGTTTGATGAGCTAACACTTTGACCCATTGAACAATGTCGACATAATAACTAAACAAAAGAATTTACCTTTGAGCTTTAGTAGGATCTTCTTATCACATAAAACTCTTGATGCACTTATCCATGTAAGCCATACTAATCTGATACAGTGAACTATATCATTGTTAATTTCTTTATTGCTTTGGATGATAGATCCTAGATATTTAAAATACTCTTTTTACAGTGTAACTTTTGAACTAATATTTACCTCCATATAAGAAGCCACCCTATGGCCCAAAAAGTTATACTATAAGTACTTAGTCTTAGCTCTTCTTAATTTGAACCTTCCAACTCTATGGTATCCCTCCAAAGTTCTAACTTGACATTAATACCCTCTTTTCTCTCATCCACTAAAATAATGACATCAACAAATGATCGTGGTTTTCTCAATTTGTGTAAGTTTTAATTAGTTAACCTTGATAATCTACAAGTGCACGAGTCATTCAGTAGTACCTAAGGTGTCGATCCCACGAGGAGGGATAATCTAATCATAAAATCTAAGGCCAAAACAATTCGTAGAAATTCAAATGTAACAAAACTAAAACAAGAATGCAATTAAATCAATTAAATCAATTCAAGAATCTGTCACAAAAATATTAACAATTTTACCAATTACAGCGTGCACTTAGGAATCAACCTAAGGAACTACTAATTGGGAGAAAGAAGAATTTTACCTATCTTTAATGCTAACCTAATCAATTATGAATTACTAGATTATTGGTTCTAGACAGTCCTAGGGTTGATTACTCTCTCTCAAGTTATAACCATTAACCCTAATTTATAAACCCTAATAAGATCATAGGTAACAATCTATCCAAAACTCTAATTGGATCTGAAGTTGTCCAAAAACTATCGGGAACCTATGCAAGATCTCTCCTTGCACAATTTACCGATTTGATTTAATTTCATTCTATTAAATTACCTTTAATTATTTTTCACTCGATTCACCCTTTCATTTTATCATTGAATTATGCAATTGAAGAATTTAAATCCTAATAAATCCAGTAAAAACATAAACAATCAAATTTCATTAAATCAAAGATAAAACCCCCGAAGGTGAGTTTAGAATATCTCAATATTCACAAATCCTATCATCATACTGTTACTCCCAATTCTATACAATAGTAAAAAATGGAAATTAAATAGGAAATACGATCTGAGCAAAGATGGGAGGCAGCGACATCGAGAAACTCCTAATCTGGGAAGTACGTCAAATCAGTTTTTTCTCGACTTCTCTCTTCCTTCTTCTCTTTTTCTATCTCTTGACAATTCTCACTAGGGTTTTTCTGAAAGTGGCTGATGCAAAAGCTCCTTCTTTCTATTCTTGTTGTTCTATTTATGTTCTTTTGTGTTTAGGGTTAAACTAAGATTTTTTCGAGATCTGAAAACTCCAAAAAATCCCTTTAAATGCGAAGTTTAGGAAAGGTAACGCATCTACCCGATACAGGTTATGACTGTAGCCCTGTAGACCACGATCATAACCTACATCTAAGCCTTATGTCACGATTGTGGGCCGTTATTTCAACTCGAATGTCTTCCAAAACTCCTCCATTCTTCGATATTGACCCTAAAACACTAGTAAACACATCAAGGTACCCCAAAAAACATAATATTTAAGCTCAAAAGCTTATGCTAACCTATAAAACACTTAAAACATAAATAATTAACAAACTAACACAATTCTAACCTAAACATACTAAATGATCGAATTAATGGCTAAACACATATCAAACTACACCTTAAAACACGATGCAATTTACACTTATCAACAAAAAACATAAACTAAGTCACATCCCCTTGGATATTCTTAGTGAGCTCATCCATCACTACTGTAAACAAAAAGGGACTCAATAAGCTTTTGTGTAGTCCAATATCGATAGAAAAATGCTTTGTATCTCCTCCTATCGTCCTTATTATAGTATTTACACCTTTATACATATCCCTAATAACCCGTATATAGGTCTTATAAACTCTTTTAGCTTCTAAACACGTCCATATAATTTCCCTATGTATCATATTATAATCCTTCTCTAAGTTAAATATTAGCAGAAGCAATAAAACAACAACAGTAATAAAAATTGAATAACAACATCAAATTGCAAAACGTAAGTAGCTATAAAATTGTACTGACAACCACACAAATGATAATGAAAAACAATTTATCTATTCATTTCTAGATATAAAATCATCATTAATAGTATTAAGATCAATATTGTCTGGCATATCCTTCTCGATACATAAAATAGCCAAACCATTCATTCTTTCTTAAGACATTGATGACTTTAAGTAGGTTTTAAATAATTTTTACTCTGAAAAACTTCTCGCAACTGATGTTATAGTCACAAGTACATTCAATATGATTTGATAAGCAATTGAAGTATTTGGATAACAATTTTCATTTAACTAATTCAAGAATTTCAACCACTAACATTGACTCATTTGGTAAAGTCATTTGTAACAATTTTAATTTAAAAAAACACCATCTAAATCTATATTTGACACATTATTATGAGAAAAGTAGTCGTAAATTTGCATAGCATTCTCTTAATTCATTATTATCCAACAATCTCAACTTCTTTGAATGAAATAAGAATCCAAATATACTTTCAAATGTTGTTAATTACTCAAATATATTCTTTAATGAAGCAATTGCATTATCCACAACAACTAGGAAGTAACTAACTCTAAAGGACTCCTCATTTGATTGTATTTTTTCATTATGATCATTTATCCAATTGTCTTTTCCTAATAATACAATATCTATTTGAAAGTTTAGGCCCTACATTCATCTCACGTGCAAGGCTTTTGGAAAAATTCATACTAAAATAAACCTTTCGTTTCCATATTTCTTAAAAAATCCCATCACACCTTCTAACTGCTCCATGGTAACGTTGATGTATATAAATTTGGACTGCAACTTTTTTCCACCATGTTAATAGCAAATAAAATATCATACCAAGTAAAAACTCAAAACTTTCAAGTGCATTAACCAAACTTTTCGTTTCACTCTTTAACTTAGCATTGTCATAAGATCTAGATAATTCCACCAAACCCAATCTTATTTTAGGAGCTTTAAATCTAATAGCTTTAACACTTTTTATTCGACCCTTATATCGAGTAATGGACAATGATTCTATAGTTAAGCCCAGAACTTTATCAAGTAAAAACTTCCACCTTTTAAAATAACTTGAAAATAATATATATATGTGTTGCATAACTCCTAAAAAAAGGAACAACTTTAACATAAGCACATGACATAGATAACACTCTTGGATTTATTTCAAGTAATCACTTTAAAATTTGATGATGCTTTCCCTTCATATTAGAACCATTATTATAACCTTGACCCTTCACATTGTGGACATTAAGATCAAGAGACTTAAATGTAATCAATACTTTATTGAGAAGTCCCATTCTAGATGTGTCATCTCCTTTTAAGAACTCTAAAAATTACTCTTTTATTTTTATTTTGTTACTTGACATATTAACACATCGCACTACCAGAATCCTTTATTCTTGATGGTTCACATATGGGGTACAATTAAGAATTATATAAAAATATTTCACCTCTTTAATGATCCTTATGATAGAACTTCTAAAACCATAGGCCAAAAGAGAAATCAACTCATTTTGAATTTGGTTACTAAGATAATGATGATAAATTTCATGATTTTGAATGCATCTAACATGATTTTGCATTATCATATAAAATTCAGCAATCATCTTAATCAATCCACAAATATTATCATTACTATCTTGATAAATTTTCTCATTGGATCCTCAAAAAGCCAAATTATATTTAGCAAGACATTTCACAATATAAACTATTGACATTTCACAACAGAAACTATACTTATAAAAACTTGTCTCCAATGTTCTTTCTCTGTTACGATTTCTTATTACAAATATTTATCAATTGTTTGATTTTTGCTCAATATTCCTCTTAGTTCATTCTAAGTCTTTGTGTTAGTCATATGCTCAATATTATTCTCATGTTCTTTAACCCTCTTACTAAAATGCTTCCAATCTCTAAATCCATCATTTGCTAATGCATTTTGTATCCTATTAGATTTGAACAACCTATAGTAAAAACAATATACTTTATCTACATGTTTAGAGTAAACCAACCTTTTTCTATAGTTAATTGCATGATTACTTAATTTTATATAATAATAAGATACAAAAATGTATAAAAGTATAGGCTAAAGGAAAAATAAGATTCAAGTCCTTTACAATACCTTTTTTAACTAAAATCTCTCTTGAATTGTCAAGATTAACCTAATTTTTAGGATCATAAATATATAACAAAGGGATTGGTTGCTCATATTACCTTAAATTTTCTAAGTTGGATGCAATTGGTATATCATCATGCCCACTAAAATTATCATTGTGCTTATGAATATGAATCTCCTTAATTAAATTTTCATAAGTTGTTCAAAATTACCTTTACCTAATTCTTTAGGATTCTCACTAGAGAAGCTACTCTTTTAACAAATTTATTGATAGCTCCTTTTCATGATTCTATCAACTATTATAATCTTTTTCTTTTTTGGTTAACTTCTAGATAAATGCTTTTTTAGGCAACTATATATAAAAAATTATAACACGATTGGACTAGAAGGAGAATAAAACCATAGAAGAACTAGAAAAAGTAGGTAGGCACAACAAAACAATGATAACTTGACCATATATCACAAAGATATATCAATGGTATTATATATCTTAGATAAAGGGAAAAACAGAGAAAATTTTATATTAAAAATGAAAAAAAAATAGCAAACTTTTATGATAAAAGTGTTTAGACTCAATCTATTTTCTATTTTTCAATTAATTATATAACATCAAAAACTAACAGTGATCCACTTTTCACCAAAGAGAATATAGATTAACTTCAATATCCATATTATAGAAACATTGAAACCATGTTTCATTAATAATCTACAAAATTAACTTTAAAGATAATATCTTATAATGCCTCTTCATTTTTAATTTTTTCAAGCCAGTGCCCAAGATTTTAAAATTTTCAATCCAATGACCAACCTTTTAAAACCTTAACAATTTAATTCAAAATTTTAGTTCCATTAGTAATTTACTAATTTGGCTAATGGAATCCTTAATGTTAAATGTCCACCTAAAAATTCTCTCTACTTCTAGTTTAATCATGGTCACTATTTTCCAGGTAGACATCTACATGCCATGAATAGTAAAGATTATATTAGCCAAATTAGTAAATTATTAATTGAACTAACATTTTGAACCGAACTATTAAGGTTTTAAAAGTTAGTCACTCATTTGAGGATTTGAACAACTTAGACATTGGATTGAAAAAATATGTTGGGCACTTTAGGATTGTTTATCCCTTAATTTTAAAATTTTGGTGCTATTTATGTCTTTTCAATTTCTTACCAACTTATCAGTAACATTTGTAAATCAAAATGGTTAATTCCTTTGATCAAATGACAGAGAAATTGCTTTCTAACCTCACCAAGATAATAATATTAAAATGCAAGTCAAATTATTTTCAACTACATCATGAATCAAGTTCTTATAGATAAAAATTGGAACTCGACATGTCAATCAACCATTAATCCAATTTCCAAATTTTAAGTGCAATTTATAGTTCGATAGTAGAAATAATTGTTATGCGTTTCACAATCTCAAGTAGACTAGTATCACTTTTCAATCTAAACTTCACCCTACATCCATAAAAAAAAAAGACGAATCATTTAAGCATCAATAAGGATAAGGGACTTAATCCTTTTAAAAAGAACTTAATGTGAAAATAAAAGTTTAAATTAACCCAGACTTGATTCAAGACCTCAATAGAGGATGAAAATTAGAATATTCTATAAGATCAAAACTTGTACCACTAGACAAAAAATTCCATCGCTCAAGTCATCAATATGATTGTTAGGCCTAGCTACAACATTAAATTTTATTTTTACATTAGTTAAAGTGCTAATATTAAAACTTTAGGAAGTATTTAAGTTGGTTAATTGTCACGTTAGTCAAAGTGCTGAAATAATTTAGTTTTTACAACTTTTGAACTAACAAGGAAGTAGGAACAATCTTAGGCCCTGGACGAGCACCCTTCCTACCCTTGTTCAGGGTCAAATGTGCTAATAAAGGCAATCATGACCAAACATTGACAATCAACCCTTCACTTTCCCAAACCATAACACAAAATCTCATATTCAAAAAATCAAAATTTAACATTATACATGTCAACGTATAACTGCCAGCAACATCTTATGGTCCTCTTTTTCGACTAATGACAACACCTAGACCAATTGCCTATAGTTAATAACAGAACTCCTTATGTCACTAATGATAGCAAAACATTAGACTTTCCAAATAGTAAAACTATATGTATAACACCTAGAACTCAACCATAAAAACTTCCAATAACTCATGCATCCCTGATATCTAATGATTTAATTATGGTTGATAGTTTGAGGAATAATGACAGGACTTATTATAAATAATGCATAATTCAAATGGATGTGGTTTAATGTTTTTAGAAATTATAAGCTTTTAAACTTACAATTTTATTGTTTACTCTTTTTGAATTTTCAGTGTCAATCAAATCAAATTTGATTGTAGAGTTAGAAAATTATTCATGAACCAAATATAATATAATTTTAGGATTTAAGGTAAACAAATTTTACAATTTCAATTCCAAATCTTAATTAATAATAAAAAATAATTTTTTTCAAATTATAACATTAAATTTAGCTATGAGACCACTATTAGAACATCGAAAAAGGATATGATCGCATGCACAATATAAGAAACACAAAACTTTTTCATTCAATTTTTTAAAAGCTAAGATTAATTTAAATTTTATGTCACAATTAATATAAAAATAAAAAGCATAAACGCAAATTATACCTTATCATGAGGCTAGATCTTTTCTTGTAGCTGCCATCGAACTGATTTCTAAAACAAGTTCATCGCCACCATTGTAGCTGCATAAATGCATGGTCCCTAGTAACATCTACATGAACTGGTTGAGAGAACTTTGCAAATGGCGTAGAGAGGGATAAGATAGAAATGCTAGCTCCTTTAGAACCTATGCTTATATATAATAAAACTTGGACCTTTTGATAATTTAGTTGAAATATAATTTTAAATTTAGCTAAATTTCAATTAAAATTATAATTACTTTTAATTAAATAACAATTAGGCTTAAACAAAATCCAATATCTCATTTTGGTCCTTATTTATTAAATATCTCATATTTAATATTTAAAGTTTCTTAAACTTTTCTATCAAGTCCAACTTGATTAAAATTGCATTTTTCTCTCTTCAATAGTTCTTTATGTGTAACTCATTAGGTTCTTAAATATATTAACAATGGATGCAAACTATAACCC
>JANQBM010000222.1:35009422-35025373 GCA_025594535.1 Erythroxylum domingense
CTCCATTATCTTAGGTTATGTGTCGGAATGACCTACGGGCGTTCCGGTACGTACTCTAGGGTAATGGGGGGTTACACCTAATCAAAAACAAATTAATCAAAATTATCCTCAACAAAATCTAATCACATGCATTACTAGTATGAAAAGGATCGGGGTCCAACACATCTAAAATTGGTTTAGGTTTTAATTCTTAATAGTCATTCCTACTTTTCTTTTTATAGATCAATTAAGAGTAAAACCTTCCACTTCAAGATACTAAGTTCGGCATGAAGGAGTGCATTTTAGGTATGGATTGGCTATCACAACACTTTGCTACCTTGGATTGTCAGGAGAAGTTAGGATTTTTGGAATTCCTGATGATGTTGAATTCTAATTTAGGGGTAATAAAGGAGAAGCTCCTCGAAACCTTATATTTTCCATTACTACTAAAAAGATGCTTCAATAACGTTGTCAAGGGTATTTGTCCTTACTGAAGCATACTTTAATAGAGAGAGGTTAAATTGATGATGTCCCAATTGAGTGTGAACTTCTTGACGTGTTTCCTGAAGGGTTGTCAGGTTTGCCACCAGAGAGGGAGATTGAATTCTACATTGATGTAGTGTCGGGTAAAACTCCTATCTCGATTCCACCTTATAATATGGCTCCCTTAAAGTTAAAGGAGCTTAAAGAACAATTACAAGAATTGTTAGATAGGGGATTTATCAAACCTAGTACTTCTCTATGGGGTGCATCAGTATTATTTGTAAAGAAGAAGGATGGTAACCTTTGACTCTATATTGATTACAAAGAATTAAATAAAGTGACGATAAAGAATAAGTATCCACTTCCAAGAATTGATGATTTGTTTGACCAACTTCAAGGTGTCAGATGTTTCTCTAAAATTGATTTGAGGTCTGTTTATCATCAATTAAGAATAATAGGGGATGTTACAAAAACTACTTTTCATTTTAGGTATAGTCATTATGAAATTTTGGTGATGTCCTTAGGGTTGACAAATGCTCCTGCATCCTTTACAGATTTGATGAATAGGATGTTTAAACCTTTTCTGGATAAGATTGTCATTTAATTTATTGATGAAATCTTGGTATATTTTAAGAGTGAAGAAGAACATATGGTACATCTGAGAATGGATTTGCAAACCTTGTGGTAGCATCAATTGTATCCTAAATTTTCTAAGTGTGAATTTTGGTTAGATAATGTAGTCTTCTTTAGACATGCGGTATCTAAAGATGGTATCCAAGTGGATCCTAAGAAAATTGAAGTTATCAAGGAATGGCTAAGACTTACTACTGTTACTGAGGTTTAGAGTTTCTTAGGCTTAGCGAGTTGTATCGGAGATTTATCTAAGATTTCTCTCGAATAGTTGTACCTTTGATAGGTTAACTCAGAAGAATGCTAAATTTGTTTAGTTAGAAGCGTGTGAGGATAGTTTCCAACAGCTTAAGTATAGGTTAACATCAGCTCCAGTTTTGACCTTACCTTCAGGGTTGGATGGATTTACAATGTATTGTGATGCTTCGAGGGTTGGTTTAAGTTGTGCACTTATGCAACATGGAGGAGTAGTTTCTTATGCTTATTGCTTTTCTGCAATTATTTTGGCTTTAGATTTTAGGATTAGATTATCCCTTCTCATGGGATCGACACCTTAGGTACTATAAGAATGACTTGTACGCTTGCAAATTATCGAGATTATTAATTAGAACTTACACACATTGGACAAAAACTTGATCGTTGTTTTCTAATGTGTGTAAGTTCTAATTAATAACCTTAGAATTCGCAAGCATACGGGTCATTTACATAGTACATAAGGTGTCGATCCCACGAGGAGGGATAATCTAATCCTAAAATCTAAGGTCAAAATAATTGCAAAAAATCAGCAAAACCAAAACAAGAATGCAATTCAATCCAGCAAGTCAATTCAAGAATCAATTACGAAAATATTAACAATTTAGTAATTGCAACGCACACTTAAAAATCAACCTAAGGAACTACCAATTGAGAGAAAAGGGAATTTTACCTATTTTTAATGCTAACCCAATCAATTATGAAATATTGGATTATTGGTTCTAGACGGTCTTAGGGTTGATTACTCTCTCTCGAGTTATAACCATTAAACCCTAAATTGTAAATCTTAATCAGATTATGGGAATTGCAATCTCTTGATTAACAATCTATCTAAAACCCTAATTAGATCTGTCTTCACACAATTACTGATTTGATTAATTTCTCATTCTTAATAAATCACCTAACTTTTGTTAGCCCAATTTAATAATTTTTCATTCGGTTCACCCTCTCAGTTTATCACCAAATTATGCAATCATAAAAATCAATCACAATAAATACAATAAAAAACAAACAAACAAATTTCATTTAAATCAAAAATAAAAAACCCGAAGGTGAGTTTAGAACATCTCAACATTCACAATCCTATCATCAAAATGCTATTTCCAATTGTATACAATAATAAAATGAAAAATAACAAGAAATACAATTCTAAATGGAGATTGGAGGCAACAACATCTGAAACTTCTAATCCGAGAAGTACATCGATGTCGGTTTCTTCTTTACTTCTCTCTTCCTTCTTCTCTTTCTCAATCTCTTAACAATTCTCTCTAGGGTTTCTCTCCAAAAGTAGCCGATGCAAAAACTCCTTTCATCTTCTTTGTCTTATTCTTTATATACCTTTTGTGTTTTGAGCAGCCCTAGGGTTTTTATAGGGTCCGAAAGGTCCAAAAACTCCATCAAAATTTGACATTTTTAAGTGTTTGCACGTTTGCCTGATGTAGGCACAATCATGGGCCACATTCGAGCCTTCTATCACGATCATGGTAGGCAAGCCATGATAATGGGCCGTGTTTTAGGCTTCTGTCAAGATCGTGACATATGGGCCACGATCGTGGGCTAACTCTAGTGCTTCTATCACAATCGTCGGCTGTTACTTTAGCCCGAGTGTCTCCAAAACTTCTCTGTTCTTCAATGTTGACCCTAAAATACTAACAAACACATTAAGGTACCTTAAAGACATAATAATTAAGCTCAAAGACTTGTACTAACCCATAAAACACTTAAACACAATTAATTAACAAACTAACACAATTCTAACCTAGACACATACTAAACGATTAAGTTAACAATTAAATACATATCAAACTAAGCCCTAAAATATAATGCAATTCACGCTTATTAGTTATCGAAAACAGAAGGAGCATGAGTAGAACTATCCTACTAATGACTTGGAAATAGTAGTTGTGGTGTTTGCATTTAAGATTTGGATACATTATCTATATAGTGTGACTTGTGATATCTATACTGATCATAAAAATTTTAAATATAGTTTTTAGCAAAGGGATCTAATCCTAAAGCAGTGAAGATGGATGGATCTATTGAAATATTATGACTGTTCCATTTTGTATCACCCAGGTAAAGCTAATGTAGTAAATGATGCTCTAAACAAAAAATCATCCAGTAGTCTTTCTCACATCAAATCTATAAGGAGAACCCTAATTAAAGAGTTGTAGAAGTTAGTTAACAAAGGATTTCAATAAAAGATATCAAGATCAAGATGTTTGTTAGAACAATTCAAGGTTAGATCAATGTTTTTGGGGAGAGTCAAGGTTGCTCAATCCAAAGACCTTTAGTTTTGTAAGATAGTTAAAGAGATTCAATAGGATCGAGCTAAGGATTTTTATTATGGATAGTAATGGTATTTTAAGTATGGGTACTGGAGTATGTGTACCGGATGTTGATGCCATAAGAAAGGAAATTATGAAGGAGGTACATTTTATGACTTATAGTGTTCATCTAGGCTTCATTAAGATGTATCATGATCTAAAAGTCACGTATTGGTGTAGTGGAATGAAAAAGGATATTGCAGAATTTGTGTCTAGGTGTTTGACATGTTAACAAGTAAAGCTTGGGCACCAAAGACCTTCTAGCTTATTACACTAACTCCCTATTCCTGAGTGGAAATGGGATATGATTGCTGTGGATTTTATGACTAGATTGCCCTACATTAATATTAGATATATTGCTTTATGGGTGATTATGGCTAGATTAATAAAGTCTACACACTTCTTACCTATCAAGAAGACTTATTTGACTAATAAGTTGGCCGGGCTATATGTCAACAAAATTGTGTGTTTGCATGGGGTACCACAATTTATAGTCTCTAATAGAGATTCCAACTTTACATCAGTTTTTTGACGAGAGTTACATAAAGCTTTGGGTACAAGATTGTAAATTGTTGAATGACAATTAACAGGACATGAGTTAGTTCAAATCATTTTCGAAAGGATCCTTATTATTTAGTAAAGATTGAAAACATCTTTTAGTAGACAAAGAGTTACATGGATCCAAAAAGGAAAGATATGAGATTCTTAGTAAGTGACATGGTATTTTTGAAAACATCACCAATGAGAGGAGTGATGAGGTTTGGTAAGAAAGATAAACTAGCTCCAAGGCATATCGGTCCATTTGAGATTAAATCTAGAGTGCATGAAGTGGCATATAGGTTGATGTTATCAACTAACCTATCTAAATTTCATCCTGCATTTCATATGTCGAGGTTAAGAAAGCATATTTCAGATCCTTCTCATATCCTTCAGTCATGTAATGTGGAGGATTTAACATACGAAGAATAATTTGTTGCCATAGTAGATTATCATATTCATTTGCTCAGATCAAGAGAGCCACTAATGGTGAAAGTATGATGGAATAATTATACGATGGATGACTATACGTGGGAGACGGAGCTAGATATGCAGAGTCAATACCTGCATCTATTTTAAAAATAAGGTGAGATTTAAAATTTAAGGACAAATTTTTTTAATAAGGGGGGAGAATGTAATGATCCTATTTTTTTTAAATTACTTATAATTGACTAATAAGGAAAAAAAAGCCTATAAAAGTATAAATTGAGCTTAAGAAAGCTTAAGTTCATTTCTCTCTTAAACCCTTTTCCCTATAAGTTACTATTCACTCCTAACTTCTGACACTCATACCTTCATCGTCCGACCACCATTTCTAATGATATAGGACTTTATGGAAAGCTATCGGGACGTTCTATAAAACCCCTTAACTTATTCATCAAAAAATGAGCCAAATTTGGAGGAATCATAAATGAAAATTTCGGTTCATTTAGGTAAGTCATTGATATCCTATTTTTAGTCATTTTTGGGTGAAATTAACACCACCATCATGTCTAATGGCCCTAAAAATGTTGTAAAAGAGGGAAACCTAACACTAATTGTCCTATTTTATCGATGAAGAGAAATTGGTCATCTTTGAGCTTTAATCCTTGGATTCTCACAAACCGGGAGGATTTTAGTTGCCAGAAAAGTGTCATTGGATTTTTGGAGATGAGTTTGTCACTTTTGGGCAGGTGTTGAAGATTACTGCTTCTCTAGCATCGGCATATGTGCCCCATGCTCCAATGATAGTGAAAATTTTATAACTAGCCCAGAAATGGCTAGAAATAATTTTAAAATTCTTAAATATTATGTTGATTAATTTTCATAAAAGTGGTATATTGAAATTATTCATAGTTTGTGAGATAAAAATTTAGAAAGGGTTAGGGTTATATTCTTATATAAATGCATGAAATTGATTAAACTGAGTTGTTGTTGACTAGAATTGAGAATATTTTGATGTATTGAGTATAAATGAGGGTGTATGGGTTAGAAATTGGTATACTTGAATTGTAAATTAGATTATTATGAATTTTGCAATGTAAATGAAGTCTCGGTTGGACATAGACGTGTAGTTTGTAGGACCAAATTGAGTTGTGGTTACTGGTGGATATAGAAGTGTATTTTTATTGCAAGAATGACCCTTCTTTCAGAAGGGGATGCTCGTTTTATAGGGAATACTTTGCCTAATTTTCAGTAGGCTCCTGGTAAAATGTGACATCGCTATTTTTAAATAAAAAATAGAGCTCTTTAGTATTGATTCATGGTTTTATTCTTGACGTATCTAAAATTGGTTTAGGTGTTAAAGCCTATTAGTCATTCCTATTTTTAAGAGTAGAATCCTTCACTTCGAGAGACTAAGTTCGGCGCAAAGAAACACATTCTACCTGTGAGTTAATATTCATGGTTATTAATATGCATTAGAATTCATTATCATATTCAGCATAAAAATCATCATCATTATTACATGCATACGTGTATACATATTTTTGTTATGCTTGTCTTGATATGTAATGATATAGAGGATTGTTGTGGTATAAGCTACCTGGTGGGCATCACCAAGCTCTGTGCACAGTGAGTCAATTGGTCAGGTATGGAATTGTGTTTAGTATTTGATCCATAATTAAGATATGATAAGGTTAAGGCAACTCGGTTAAGCTTACTCTCGAATGCCAATTGATATATACTATATGATATGGTGGCATGATTGTGGCAGTTCGATCAAGCTTATTCTTAAAGGACAATCATGTCGTAGTAAGAATGTGGCGGTTCAATTGAGTGTCACTCTCAAACGACAGTCCACTACATTTGGATTAAGTGACTTGCGTGGAACAAAAGAGCCCCCACGGTTATAGTTTATGGTTAAGGGTATGTCATAGGGTCATTTGTCAATCCTTCACTATTATTTGTGATTGTGATGATTATATGACATGATATTGATATAGGAAATGCGTGTATGTTTATGAATAAAATCATTATGTTATAAAGTTTGCATTTATGGATGTAATACATTATAAATATATATACATATATATGTATCATTTGAAATCCTTAGGAGTGCATAACATAGTCACAATATTAGTTCACTTAGCGAGATCTGACTCCCCACAACCATTTTTTATGATCTTCTTTTTAGATATCTTGTAACAAGGTACTTTGCCAGTCTTTTTCTTCTCCGACAATTCGGTGTATGTTTGTTGGTGAACTTTGTCTCTAGAGTCGCAGTAGTCTTGTATATGTTGGATTTCCCTTGTATTAACTAACTCAACATTGCAGCACATATAAGATTGAATGTTGCTATAATTGTTTGATTGTTATTAGCATGAGTTTGATCATTTTGAAATCTTATCGGCATTATGGATATAGAGATTTGAAGGCATTTTAGGCTTGCTAAGGGTCCAATAAACCTAAAGTTTACTACTCCTTTAGTGCTGGCCACGACCCATAATTGGGGTCATAATCAAATGAATCGACAATATGCAAATATGTAAACCTTAAAAGGCACATTTTTATTACCAAAATTTAATATCTATACATAAATGACTCAAGTTATAAACTCATATACTCAAGAAAATAATAACAACAACAATAACATCATCCCAATAGAAATCCAGGTGAAGTTTGGAGAGGTCTAGAAATAGATCGATATCAAAAATTAAAAATAAATAAATGATATACAAATATAAAATAAATTGAAAAATAAAAATAATAAAAGATTCATATTAAAACAATACAGTAACAAAAATAAACATAAACATAAACATAAACATAAAAGATGATCATAATAAAATAAAAATAAATAAATAAGTATAAATAGGAATATCAAATAAATAATGCAATAAATATAGAACAATATAAAGAATAAAAATAAAAGATAAAATAAGTAAATAAGTAAATAAATACACAAAAAGAAAGAAGACAAGTAAATAAATAAAACAAACAAGCTAATATAAGAAAATGTTTAGGCTAAATACCTAAGAGGGAAGTACTACATATTGAATATTTAGACTAAATACAAGACATAAGACTTGAAGGAAAATATTTAAAAAACCTATGAGAAAGAGATGAGTCTCTTTATGTGAGATCCTTTACCTGTACCCTAGTATGCCAAATTTTTTTATTGAGATCACATCTTCGGTAAGTTCCAATAGAGTCATATCATTCTTGATCACCTACCCCTAATTCTTCTTAGGCCTTACTTTTTTTCCTCTTAGAGTCCCTAAGTATAATCTTCTTGCATTTTCTTATGGAGCATCAGGATGTCTCCTTTTAACATACCCAAACCACCTAAGTCTTATCTCTCTTAATTTTCCATTAATATTAGTCACCTTTAATTTATCTCTTACCATTACATTCTTAATTTTATCTCTTCTAGTAAGGTTGCACATCCAAAGGAGCATCCTTATCTCTAATACCATTAATTTATGCCTACGCACATGTTTGATGAGCTAACTCTCTGACCCATTGAGCAATGTCGGCATAATAACTAAACAAAAGAATTTACCTTTGAGCTTTAGTAGTATCTTCTTATCACATAAAACTCTTGATGCACTTATCCATGTAAACCATACTAATCTGATATAGTGAACTATATCGTTGTTAATTTCTCTATTGCTTTGGATGATAGATCCTAAATATTTAAAACACTCTTTTTACAGTGTAACTTTTGAACTAATATTTACCTCTATATAAGAAGCCACCCTATGGCCTGAAAAGTTATACTATAAGTACTCAGTCTTAGCTCTGCTTAATTTAAACCTTCCAACTCTATCGTATCCCTCCAAAGTTCTAGCTTGACATTAATACCCTCTTTTCTATCATCCACTAAAATAATGACATCAACAAATAATCGTAGTTTTCTTAATGTGTGTAAGTTTTAATTAGTTAACCTTGATAATCTATAAGTGCACGGGTCATTCGGTAGTACCTAAGGTGTCGATCCCACGAGGAGGGATAATCTAATCATAAAATTTAAGGCCAAAACAATTCGCAGAAATTCAAATGCAACAAAACTAAAACAAGAATGCAATTCAATCAATTAAATCAATTTAAGAATCAGTCACAAAAATATTAACAATTTTAGCAATTACAGCGCGCACTCAGGAATCAACCTAAGGAACTACCAATTAAGAGAAAGGAGAATTTTACCTATCTTTAATGCTAACCTAATCAATTATGAATTACTAGATTATTGGTTCTAGACAGTCCTAGGGTTGATTACTCTCTCTCGAGTTATAACCATTAACCCTAATTTATAAACCCTAATAAGATCATAGGTAACAATCTATCCAAAACTCTAATTGGATTTGAAGTTGTCCAAAAACTATCGAGAACCTATGCAAGATCTATCTTTGCACAATTTACTGATTTGATTTAATTCTCATTCTATTAAATTACTTTTAATTATTTTTCACTCAATCCACCCTTTCATTTTATCATCGAATTTTGCAATTGAAGAATTTAAATCATAAAAAATCCAGTAAAAACACAAACAATCAAATTTCATTAAATCAAAGATAAAACCCCCGAAGGTGAGTTCAGAACATCTCAACGTTCACAAATCCTATTATCATACTGTTATTCCCAATTCTATACAATAGTAAAAATGGAAATTAAATAGGAAATATGATCTGAGCAGAGACGAGAGGCAGTGACATTGGGAAACTCCTAATCTGGGAAGTACGTCAAATTAACTTCTTCTCCACTTCTCTCTTCCTTCTTCTCTTTTTCTATCTCTCGACAATTCTTGACAATTCAATCATTTAGTATGTGTTTAGCCTTCTGTCATGATTGTGAGCCGTTGTTTTTTCTGCCCAAATGTCTTCCGAAACTCCTCCGTTCTTTAATATTGACCCTGAAACACTAGCAAACACATCAAGGTACCCAAAAAAATATAATATTTAAGCTTAAAAGTTTATGCTAACCCATAAAACACTTAAAACATAAATAATTAACAAACTAACACAATTCTAACCTAAACACATACTAAATGATTGAATTAATGGCTAAACACATATCAAACTACACCTTAAAATACGATGCAATTTACACTTATCAATAAAAAACATAAACCAAGTCACATCCCCTTGGATATTCTTAGTGAGCTCATCCATCACTACTGTAAACAAAAAGGGACTCAATAAGCTTTTGTGTAGTCCAATATCGATAGAAAAATGCTTTGTATCGCCTTCTATCATCCTTATTATAGTATTTACACCTTTATAAATATCCTTAATAACCTGTATATAGGTCTTCTGACTCTTTTAGCTTCTAAACACCTCTATATGATTTCCCTATGTATCATATTATAAGCCTTCTCTAAGTTAAATATTAGTAGAAGCAATAAAACATCAACAGTAATAAAAATCGAATAACAACATCATATTGTAAAACATAAGTAGCTATAAAATTGTACTGACAACTATACAAATGATAATGAAAAACAATTTATCTATGCATTTCTAAATATAAAATCATCATTAATAGTATTAAGATCAATATTGTCTGGAATATCCTTCTCGATACATAAAATAGCTAAACCATTCATTCTTTCTTACGACATTGATGAATTCAAGTAGGTTTTCAATAATTTTTACTCTGAAAAACTTCTCGCAACTGATGCTATAGTCACAAGTACATTCAATATGATTCGATAAGCAATTGAAGCATTTGGATAACAATTTGCATTTAACTAATTCAATAATTTCAACCACTAACATTGACTCATTTGGTAAATTCATTTGTAACAATTTTAATTTAAAAAAGCACCATCTAAATCTATATTTGACACATTATTATGAGAAAAGTAGTCGTAAATTTACGTAGCATTCTCTTAATTCATTATTATCCAATAACCTTAACTTCTCTGAATTAAATAAGAATCCAAATATACTTTCAAATGTTGTTAATAGCTCAAATATATTCTTTAATGAAACAATTGCTATATCCACAACAACTAGGAAGTAACTAACTCTAAAGGACTCCTCAGTTGATTGTGTTTCTTCATTATGATCATTTATCCAATTGTCTTTTCTTAATAATACAATGTCTATTTGGAAGTTTAGGCCCTAAATTCATCTCACGTGCAAGGCTTTTGGCAAAATTCATACTAAAGATAAACCTTTCATTTCCATATTTCTTAAAAAATCCCATCACACCTTCTAACTGCTCCATGGTAACGTCGATGTATATAAATTTGGACTACAACTTTTTACCACCATGTTAATAGCAAATAAAATATCATACCAAGTAAAAACTCAAAACGTTCAAATGCATTAACCAAACTTTCCGTTTCACTCTTTGACTTAGCATTGTCACAAGATCTAAATAATTCCACCAAACCCAATTTTATTTGAGGAGCTTTAAATCTAATAGCTTTAACACTTTTTATTCGACCTTTATATCGAGTAATGGACAATGATACCATGGTTAAGTCCAGAACTTTACCAAGTAAAAACTTCCACCTTTTAAAAGAACTTGAAAATAATGCATATATATGTTACACAACTTTAAAAAAAATGGAACAACTTTAACATAAGCATATGACATAGATAACACTCTTGGATTTATTTCAAGTAATCACTTTAAAATTTGTTGATGCTTTCCCTTCATATTAGAACCATTATTATAACCTTGACCCTTCACATTGTGGACATTAAGATCAAGAGACTTAAATTTAATCAATACTTCATTGAGAAGTCCCATTCTAGATGTGTCATCTCCATTTAAGAACTCTAAAAATTACTCCTTTATTTTTATTTTGTTACTTGACAAATTATCACATCGCACTACCAGACTCCTTTACTCTTGATGGTTCACATATGGGGCACAATTAAGAATTATATAAAAGTATTTCACCTCTTTAATGATCCTTATGATAGAACTTTTAACACCATAGGCCAAAAGAGAAATCAACTCATTTTGAATTTGGTTACTAAGATAATGATGATAAATTTCATGATTTTGAATGCATCTAACACGATTTTGCATTATCATATAAAATTCAGCAATCATCTCAATCAATCCAAAAATATTACCATTACTATCTTAATAAATTTTCTCATTGGATACTCAAAAAGCCAAATTATATTTAGCAAGACATTTCACAATATAAACTATTGACATTTCACAACAAAAACTATTCTTATAAAAACTTGTCTCCAATGTTCTTTCTCCTTTACGATTTCTTATTACAAATAGTTATCAATTGTTTGATTTTTGCTCAATATTCCTCTTAGTTCATTCTAAGTCTTTATGTTAGTCATATGCTCAATATTATTCTCATGTTCTTTAAACCTCTTACTAAAATGCTTCCAATCTCTAAATCCATCATTTGCTAATGCATTTTGTATCCTATTAGATTTGAACAACCTATAGTGAAAACAATATACTTTATCTACATGTTTTTGACTTTTGACTTTATTTACTGCTAGGTTTGACTTTTGACTACACTTGGCATGGTTTTTTTTCCTAGCTGCGGTACCAGTATTACTGTTGGCTAAACAACACATTTACTTTGAAGTGTACTTGGGCCCACTGTTATGTATTTGGGCTGGGTGTTTTGGATGTAATGGGCCGTGGGTTTTTTATGTTTTTATGAATGACTCTTTTAGCTGAATGGGGATTGTTTATTGGGGCTCCGCCCAACAAACACTCCTCTTTTGATTTTTGTACCACTGTTTGTAATTTGTAGGATCGGTTGTTTTGTATTTGGAGGGTCGGGGTATGCTCCACAAGACCGTGTACAGTCGCATTTTTGGTATAATACATTTACATTTTACCATATATATATATATATATATATATATACTTTATCTACATGTTTAGAGTAAACCAACATTTTTCTATAGTTAATTGCGTGATTACTTAATTTTGTATAAGAATAAGATACAAAAATGTATAGAAGTATAGGCTAAAGGAAACATAAGATTCAAGTCCTTTACGATACCTTTTTTAACTAAAATGTCTCTTGCTTTATTGTCAAGATTAATCCAATTTTTAGGATCATAAATATATAACGGAGGGATTGGTTGCTCATATTACCTTAAATTTTCTAAATTAGATGCAATTGGTATATGATCATGCCCACTAAAATTATCATCATGCTTATGAATATGAATCTCATCAATTAAATTTTCATAGGTTGTTCAAAATTACCTTTACCTAATTCCTCAGGATTCTCACTAGAGAAGCTACTCTTTTAACAAATTTATTGATAGTTCCTTTTCATGATTCTATCAACTATTATACTCTTTTTCTTTTTTTGTTAACTTCCAGATAAATGCTTTTTTGGGCAACTATATATAAAACAATTATAACACGATTAAACTAGAAGGAGAATAAAACCATAGAACTAGAAAAAGTAGGTAGGCACAACAGAACAATGATAGCTTGACCATATATCACAAAGATATATCAATGGTATTATATATCTTATATAAAGGGAAAAATAGAGAAAATTTTATATTAAAAATGAAAAACAGAGCAAACTTTTATGATAAAAGTGTTTAGACTCAGTCTATTTTCTATTTTTCAAGTAATTATATAACATCAAAAACTAACAGTGATCCACTTTTCACTAAAGAGAACAGAGATTAACTTCAATATCGATATTATAGAAACATTGAAACCATGTTTTATCAATAATCTACAAAATTAATTGAAACCATGTTTTATTAATAATCTACAAAATTAACTTTAGAGATAATATCTTATTGTGCCTCTTCATTTTGAATTTTTTCAAGCCAGCGCCTAAGATTTTAAAATTTTCAATCCAATGACCGACCTTTTAAAACCTTAACAATTTAATTCAAAATTTTAGTTCCACTAGTAATTTACTAATTTGGCTAATGGAATCTTTAATGTTAAATGTCCACCCGAAAATTCTTTCTACTTCTAGTATAATCATGGTCACTATTTTCCAGGTAGACATCTACATGTCATGAACAGTAAAGATTATATTAGCCAAATTAGCAAATTATTAACTGAACTATTAAGGTTTTAAAATTTGGTCACTCAATTGAGAATTTGAACAGCTTAGACATTGGATTGAAAAAATATGTTGGGCACTTTAGGATTGTTTATCCTTTAATTTTAAAATTTTGGTGTTGTTTATGTCTTTTCAATTTCTTACCAACTTGTTAGTAACATTTGTAAATCAAAATTGTTAATTCCTTTGATCAAATGACATAGAAATTGCTTTCTAACCTCACCAAGATAATAAGATTAAAATGCAAGTCAAATTATTTTCTACTACATCATGAATCAAGTTCTTATAGATAAAAATTGAAACTTGACATGTCAATCAATCATTAATCAATTTCCAAATTTTGGGTGCAATTTATAGTTCGATAGTAGAAACAATTGTTATGCGTTTCACAATCTCAAGTAGACTAGTATCACTTTTCAATCTAAACTTCACCCTGCATCCAACAAAAAAATACAAATCATTTAACCATCAATAAGGATAAGGTATTTAATCCTTTTAAAAAGAACTAAATGTGAAAATAAAAGTTTAAATTAACCCCGACTTGATTCAAGACCTCAATAGAGGATGAAAATTAGAATATTCTATAAGATCAAAACTTGTACCACTGGACAAAAAATTCCCTCGCTCAAGTCATCAATATGATTGTTAGTCCTAGCTACAACATTAAAATTTAGTTTTGCATATAATTAAAGTAGCTAGTGACTCATTTAAGTTGGTCAATTATCACGTTAGTTAAAGTGCTAATATTAAAACTTTAGGAAGTATTTAAGTTGGTTAATTGTCACATTAGTCAAAGTGCTGAAATAATTTAGTTTTTACAACTTTTGAACTAACAAGGAAGTAGGAACAATCTTAGGCCCTGGACGAGCACCCTTCTTACCCTTGTTTAGGGTCAAATGTGCTAATTAAGGCGATCATGACCAAACATTGACAATCAACCCTTCACTTTCCTAGACCATAACACAAAATCTTATATTCAAAAAATCAAAATTTAACAATATACATATCAACGTATAACTGCCAGCAACATCTTATGGTCCTCTTTTTCGACTAATGACAACACCTAGACCAATTGCCCATATTCAATAACAAAACTCCTTCTATCACTAGTGATAGCAAAACATTAGACTCTCCAAATAATAAAACTACACAACACCTAGAACTCAACCATAAAAACTTCCAGTAACTCATGCATCCCTGATATCTAATGATTTAATTATGGTTGATAGTTTGAGGAAAAATGACAGGACTTATTACAAACAATGCGTAATTCAAATGGATGTGGTTTAATGTTTTTAGAAATTATAAGCTTTTAAATTTACAATTTTATTGTTTACTCTTTTTTAATTTTCAGTGTCAATCAAATCAAATTTGATTGTAGAGTTAGAAAATTATTCATGAACCAAATATAATATAATTTTAGGATTTAGGCTAAACAAATTTTACAATTTCAATTCCAGATCTTAATCAGTAATAAAAAATAATTTTATTCAAATTATAACATTAAATTTAGCTATGAGACCACTATTAGAAAATCTAGAAAGGATATGATCTCATGCACAATATAAGAAACACAAAACTTTTTCATTCAATTTTTGAAAGCTAAGATTAATTTAAAATTTATAGCACAATTAATATAAAAATAAAAAGCATAAATGCAAATTATACCTTATTATGAGGCTAGATCTTTTCTTGTAGCTGCCATCGAACTAATTTCTAAAACAAGTTCATCGCCACCATTGTAGCTGCATAAATGTATAGTCCCTAGTAACATCCACATGAACTAGTTGAGAGAACTTTGCAAATGGCATAGAGAGGGATAAGATAGGAATGCTAGCTCCTTTAGAACCTATGCTTATTTATAATAAAACTTGGATCTTTTGATAATTTAGTTGAATTATAATTTTAAATTTAGCTAAATTTTAATTAAAATTATAATTACTTTTAATTAAATACCAGTTAGGCTTAAACAAAATCCAATATCTCATCTTGATCCTTATTTATTAAATATATCATATTTAATATTTAAAGTTTCTTAAACTTTTCTATCAAGTCCAATTTGATTAAAATTGCATTTTTCTCTCTTCTTAAACTTTTCTATCAAGTCCAACTTGATTAAAATTGCATTTTTCTCTCTTCAATAGTTTTTTACGTGTAACTCATTAGGTTCTTAAATATATTAATAATGGATGCAAACTATAACCCTAAATCATATTTAGAATTAGATAAATTAAAATCCTTTAATTTATCTTTAATTCTCTAATTGAATAATATATA
>JANQBM010000222.1:35029268-35056120 GCA_025594535.1 Erythroxylum domingense
TGATTTATGGAAGACATGTTGATTTCGACTCCTTGAAGAAGAATCAGATGGATATTGAATCAGAAGTTGATGCAGCGGGATGGAAAAACTTATTTTAGGTTCGTGAAACAATTTATCTGAATGAAGTTTATGAGTTTTGGAAGAATGCACAAGTAGTAAATGATAATGTAGTATCAACAGTGGATAGATTGTCAGTTATTGTAACACTGTATCTAATCAAGAAGGTCAGTGGATGTCCATGTGTTGGAGCAGAGGTGTCTCATAACACAAAATGGATGACTGAAAGTCGTGTAGAAAAGGCACATGTCAATCGACAACTATATGAAAGTAGTGACCCAAAGGACAAGAAGGCGTCAAATCTTGTTACGTAGGCTAGGGTTCTATATTCTATACTTTTTCACTATATTCTACTAAGAATAGGATCGAAGAACATTGTGACAATGATAGATGAACAATGCCTGTTCTATTTACTCAATCATCAGGATATAAATCTTCCACATTTGATTTTGAGGTATATGATAAAGACGAAGAAGGATTCTAATGCCTTACCATATGACATATTATTAACAAGAATCTTTAGAGATTCTGGAATTCTTCTTGACAGAGGAAACAGGATGAAGGTGAATATCAAAAGCATTATTAATGCATCAACTATATGTAGAATGGGATTGAAAACTCAAGAAAAGAAGGATACAACTTGTATGGCGAAAGCAAGGAATGAGGGGGAACCTATTATCGGACACAGTGTGAGTGGAAATGTTACTCCTATAGAGAAGAAGAAACCTTAATCCTCAGGAAGAATGTATACAGAAGAAAAGAAGAATTAATCGTCAGAGGTAGCAACGAAAGCTTAGATGATTTTACAAAGAGAAGAAAGTCAGGTGCATCTATCTAAAAAACAAGTGTCGTTGAAAAGAAAGGGAGAGACACTTGATTTTGAGAAAGTTAAAAAATCAAGAAGATCACTAAGGATATTAACTCTCCATCAACAAGAGCAAAAGAGAGGGAAAGGATTGACGCTTGGTGAAGATTCTCAGAAGCTAGAAAAAGCACCATAGGCTACTAGGTCTTTAGTCTCAATTTTGTAAGAAAATCAGGCAAAATCAACAAAAGAGATAGAAATTGAGAGGAAGTTGGAGTTTGAAAGGAAGAAACCCCAATCACAACCACCTTCTAGACTGGTAGAAGAAAGTAAGAAGCTGAAGACCAGTCAAAAAGAGAGTACTTCAACTGGTGGTCAACAAAAGGAAAAATCAGTTGAACACAGAGTAGTATCGTATAATCCTATTAGAAAAAAGGACTTGAGAATGAAGGTGATCGAAGAAATGGTACCTGTTAGAAGCAGAATCTCAATCATTATAAGAGAACTTATGAAAAGGTTAGTCAAGGTACAAGTTGAACCTATACTGGTCAATAATCGGTCTAGACATCTTCTGAATCATGAAGAAAGAAGATTATATGGGATTCTGAGAGATGAAAAGTCAGAACCATACTTATTGAAGATGACAAAGGATCGATATACTATCTACCCAGTCACAGGTAGAACATTGATCAAGATTGTACCTGATGTACAACATAGTGCTTTAAACATTGTACACAATGTAGATAAATGGAAACAGAAGATGTACCCTGAAGGAAAAATAGGTGACCTTATAGATGATCAAATATAAGAAGCGGTGAGAAACATAGATGATGCATACAATGCAGAGCAATCAAGAGGAATCAATGTTTCACGTCACATTTCAAAAGCATCAGGAAGTCAATGTGGATGCTTCACCACATATGCAACTTCTCAGGTTATCGGAAGAGCGACCAAAGGACAGTTCAGAACTATCATGGTTGAAGGTATTAGTTTCAACTTAGAGACTCTTGTGCACCTAATCATGCACCTTAGACCTTTGAGTTCTATATCTTCAATTAAAGATGTCCTTCACCTTCTTAGAAAACCAATACCAAAACCTGATGACCTTGATCTCCCTGAAGGAAAACAATTGTTCAAACCTCCTATGATCAAAATCATTGAATTAGATGTTTTACCTTCAGAAACACATGTTGAAACAAACTTCTATCCATCAAGTGTATCTCAATAAGTTCCTACAATTGGTATGGAAGAAGTTAATCACTCTCAACAGTGGAGTCAGGAAGCCTTAGTTAAGGAGATTGAAGAAATTCATGCTAAGGTTGATGATCTGAGTGACTCAGTTAGTGATCTATATGAGGAAGTAGCATATCTATGAGTGTCAATAGAAGAAGACCTCAAGTTGATCAAAACTGATATGCAACGTATGTTTTTTGAAATTATGAAGCATCTGAGATAAACTTTTTGATTAATAAAAAATAGGGGGAGAAGAACAGAAGAAGGTGGAGAAAAGAAGAAGGAAAAAGAAAGAAGAAAAGAATAGGGGGAGAAGAGCAGAAGAAGAAACAGAAGAAAGAAAAGTAAAAGAAAGAAGTGAAGAATAGATACAAGAAAAGAAGATAGCATATGTGTGTATTGCTTGAAGTCTTCTTATTCATTATCTGAATAAAAATCGTTCACTTACTGCAGATACAAGAAAAGAAGATAGTATAAGTGTATATTGCTTGTTGTCTTCTTATTCATTATCTGAATAAAAATCGTTCATTTACTTTTATCTTTCTAAAATTATGATTATTTTTTATCATCAAAAAGGGGGAGATTGTTAAGTCAAGAGGACTTCACGATGATTAATATTGATGACAATCAAATAATAATAAAGTTAGGAATAAATGAACTAGTTTGATGAGTGTGTTAAGTGTGCAAAAGAAAGGAAAAAATAGAAGGAAAACACAGAAGAAAGAAAAACACATAAGAAAGTAAAACACAGAAGAAGCATAGAACACAGAAGAAGCAGAAAATACAGAAGAAGTAAAAACACAGAAGAAGAAAACACAAACGATACAAAGATGAAGATACGCTAGTACGTTGAATAGTTAGTTAGTTGGAGTGAGTTACATAACTCAACTAAATAACGGTTATCAAGATTCAAGAAGCAGTTAAAAAGATCAAGAAGCAGTTGGAGACTTAGGCTATAAATACTAGTCATAGTCAAAGATTGAACAACTTTTCCAAAAACCTTTGAACAATTATCGATCTTTGAGCTTTCAAGTGTTTACTTAGAAAAGAAAAATTCTGTAGTGCGATACTAAGAGAGCAAGCCCTACTGTAACAAAAGCTCACATTATCTTTCTAGTGAGAGAAAGAAAAGGCTAAGAGCCTGGAGAGGCTAAGATAGCAGAAAGAATACTTGGTATAAGAGACCAGAAGAGGCTCTAGAAGGAAAGAAAGAATACTTGTAAATTTGTCAAAGTATAGTGGAAAACTCAAACGAACTCTAAGGACTGGACGTAGCCCACGGTTTGGAGTGAACCAGTATAAAAATCACAGCGTTTATCTTCTATCTTTCAACTTATTATATTTTGTTTTTAAAACAAGTATATATAAGTTATTTGCGATTTAACTACATGACAATTTTCGTATAAGTTTTTTGATATTCTTTTAACAAGTTAGAGAAGTTCTTTTCAAGAAATCTTAAAGATTTAGTATTCACGAAAAGAATACACAATTCAACCCCCCTTCTTGTATATATTGTATATTATACGTGAATTCTATATTAATGTGTGATTTACTTCACCACGATCATGGCAGACAGGGCCACAATCGTGCCCTGCATCGAGCTAATAGAGAAACTTAAGTTTTGATTAAATTTTAGGACCATTTTACCCCCAAATTTGACCTAAAGCCTCCAAACTATAAATATAACATGATGCGATAGACAGAAGGAGTCTTTGGAGAGCTTAGAGTCTCATAAAAGAGAGAATTATTCTGGAAATTTCGAGAGAAACCAAGAGATCAAAAGAATGAGGAAGGAGATGAAGAACGAGAGACACGGAGATAAGTTTGACGCGATGTACTTTTTGGAATAGGTGATTTATCGTAGTCGTTGTCTCCGAGATCAACTCCGACAGTATTTCTTATTTTTATCTCAAATTTATGGATGTATGAAATTAGGATATTCACTGGAAGCAGTGTTGTTGAGTGGTGATTTAGTGTCTATACTCACCTTTTGGTTTTTTGGTTTTTAAGATTAATAAAGTTTATTTAATTGTGATTCAAATTCTGTTCTTAATAACTTGGCAACAAACTGAGAGGATGAGCTAAGTAAAAATCATCGATTTAGGTTAACAAGATTTAGGTGAATTGATAGGTAGAGAGTTGAATCAAACTTGTAAAGTTGTGCAACGAGAGATTGAGCGTAGATTCCTGGTAGGTTATTAGACAACTTAGAACTAATTGAGGTTTTGGTCAATCGTAAATTAAGAGATCGCGATTCCATAATTTAAATTAGGGATCATCATTTAGGGTTAAGAATTATAACTAGAAAGAGTAATTTACCTTAGGATTATCTAGGCCCGTTATGTTGAAAATTACATAATTGGTTAGATTTGCTTAGTTTCGAATTAAATCCCCCTTCCTCTCACTTGGCTATTTCTAGGTTGATTTGGGATTGTTGTGTGAGTTGCAATTGACTTTTCTGCACTTTAAATTCTCATATTTGATTATTGATTGATTTAATTTCTGCATTAGTTAATTGTGTAAAATTATTATAGTTTAGGGCGACCTTAGATTCTAGGATTAGATTAGGTTTCCTCATGGGATCGACACCTTAAGTACTACGTGAACGACTCGTGCACTTGCGGTAATTACCAAGGTCATAAATAGTAAAACTTCGCACGTCAAACCTTGAGCGAATAGAGGTAGCAATTGCGAGAAACCATCTGTTTAGGGAAGTACTTCGCCTCAAGCTTCTTCTCCGTGTCCCTCTTTTTTACGTCTCCTTCCTCAAATCTCTCAATATGCTCTCTAGCATTTCAGAATTAATTGATGCAAAAAAGGCTGCTCTTCTATTCTTTCAGGTTCTATTTATATCTTGGAAGCCCTAGGGTTGATTCGAGGTCGAAATAGTCCAAAAAGTCTCACAAAACTTGGCGTTTTTATACTTTTTATGTCTGTCCGATGCAAGCCACGATCATGGCTAGCGGCTAACCCTCTCTGTCATGATCGTGGCCAAAAGTGCACGATCGTGGCCTGGAACAAAACTTTCTGTCACGATCGTGGTCAAAAGTGCATGATTGTGGCCTGGGTTCTATCAAGTCGCCTCTTTCTGTCACGATCGTGGCTTGTTGTGCCACAATTGAGGGCCACATTTTTGGCTCAAAACTCTTCAAAACTTCTCAGTTCTTTGCCATTTACCCTGAAAAACTAACAAAAATATTAAGGTACCTTAAAAATATAACATTTAAGCTCAAAGACTCATACTAACCTATAAAAATACTTAAAGATATAAATTAACACAATTAAAACCTAAATACACACTGAACACTCAAATTAACACTAAATACCTAACAAATTGAACCCTAAAACATAATGCAAATCACAACTACTAGATATCCTAATTACGAATGTTAAGCACCTAAGAAGATGAAACAACTAATCAAGCAACTTGATTTTTATAGGGAATTAGAGTTAAAATAACCCCTATACTAATAACTATAATCTAGGATAGAAAGCATCCTAAATTTTCATGGAATAACCAAGGAACATGAAGGTAAGACCTTACAAGGATTATAGCAACAACTGCATTTGAGACATATAGCCTCCTTCCTGTTCACAAGGTTATGCACGTGCTAAGTTTTACTATTTATAAACTTGGTAAATTTTATAGGCGCACGAGTCGTTCACGTAGTACCTAAGGCGTCGATCCCACGAGGAAGGGAATTAGTCCTAAAATTTAACGGCAACTAAGTTCGTAAAACCTAATTTAACAACTATTGTAGAAATTTAAATAAATTAAGAATCACGTATGAGAAATTAAAACACCCAAAGAATAAACAAAGAAAATTCACACAAATAATCTGAAATTCAACCTAGAAGTGACCAATTGAGAGAAAGGGAGAATTTCTTCGAAACTAAAGAAAATCTATCCAATTATGAAATTTTTCGACTTAACGGGCCTAGACAAACCTAGGGTGAATTACTCTCTCTGGAGTTATAATTCTGAACCCTAATTAATAATCCCTAATTCAAATTATGGAAATTGCAATCTCTTGATCTGTAATTTTTCCATAACCAAAATTATTTCTAACATTGTCCATTAACCTACCAAGAATCTGTGCTCGATCTCTCAGTACACTACTCTACCAACTTGATTCAATTCTTTGCCTATCGATTTACCTAACTCTTGTTAACCTAAATAGATGATTTTCACCAGCTCACCCTCTCATTTTATTGCCTAGTTATGAAGAATTAAATTTAATCATAATAAATTGAAATAAAACACAATCAAATTAATTTTATTAATTTAAGAATAAATAAACCCGAAGGTGAGTTTAGACGAAAAACATCAACACTCAATGACAAATATTTCTAATCAATCTCAAGACTCCATATGTTAATGAAATCGAAATAAAAGTAGAATATAATCTCGGAATGGATCTCAGAGTCTCGACTGCGAGAAACCACCTGTTTTGGGAAGTACGTTGCGTCAAGCGTGTCCCCGTGTCTCTCTTCCTTCGTCTCCTTGCTTGATCGATTAATCTCTATCTAGGTTTTCACTAAGATTTTTGACAGAATCTCACGTTGCACAGTTCTCTTGACTCTCCAATCTCCCTTGGCTGCTGTCACATCATGTTCTATTTATTTTGTAGAGGCCCTAGGTCAAACTCGAGGTCAAAATGGTTCAAAAATTACCCAAAAATTGTGTTTTCCTGTCAAACTGATGCAAGGCACGATTGTGGCCCAACCTGGCCGGTACTTTTTTCTTTCTGTCACGATCGTGGCCTGTAGTACATGATCGTGTCCTGATTCGATGCTCTTTGTCACGATTGTGGCTTCTGGTGCACGATCGTGGCCTAGCTATTGCTGGCTCTTCCTTTTCTTCCTCTTCTAGCATGATCATGGCCTATGCTTTTTAGTCCGAAACTCTTCAAATCTTTCTCGTTCTTCCCTGTTAACCCAGCAACACTAGCACACACATCAAGTTACCTAAAAAATATACAATTTAAGTTCAAAGATTCAAACTAACCTATAAAAACATTTACAAATAAAAACTAATCTAATTAAATCAAGCTTAATTCAAGTTGTTAAGACCCAAAACAAACCAAATGGGTAAATAGGCTTATTTAAGTCCTAAATAACTTAATTAAGATGTTCAAAGCATAATCTAAGTTGTTCCAAACTGGTTACACCATATGGCCCAAAGATGCTCAAATCACCTAATTGTAACAAACAAGTTGTTTTTAGTTGTAAAACAAATTTAAACTTCTTCAACAAGTCTAACATGTTACACTAAGACTTGAATCATCATTATAAGCTTAGTTGACGTATCTCCAAGTATTTTAGATTTTTCACTTTAAAATAGATCTACTAGCATCTTTAGCACGTTTAGCCTAGTCATTGGTCCTCCAAGATTTTGCATTAGATATTTTGCCTTAGTAATATTTTTTTAGATTGTTTAAGTGTTTCTCCTTACTTTCCAAGCTCTACATAATGTCCCATTCCTTCTGCCTTGTTCGAAGCCACTTGAGATGCTTGATCTCCATCATTTCCTAGCAACACTAAAGCAAACTCAAGGAAGCCAGTAAATGCAGTTAATGTGGGAGCATTTAAGAATGGTCAAGTATATAGAGATAATCATAAAACATTGATACTTATATTTTAGAGTTGAGAAGGCAATTAGGTTTAGACTGAATATGGGTTGCATGCTCATTATGGTTGAATTTTAAAAGTTTTCTTTTTATTTTTGTAGCTTTCTACTAGTATAATTTTAGGAAAGATAATAATTAAGAAAAGGGCTAAAAGTAGTTTTACTTGCCGCCTAAGTGTTATCTTTTATTTTTAGACAAATTAGGCATATTTGTTTTCTTTGTTTCCTAGTCAAATTAGGTATATATGTTAACTAATTTTTAGTATGATTTTAGTTTTCATGTCTTATAAATTTGGAGTATTGTAATGATTAAAGCATATTTTGGGCAATAAAATTCAAGTTGAGAGTTTTACCATAAGCATCTATGTGTATGACTTGGTTTCTTGCCTTGCGAGGTTAAAAACAGTCTTTGGGTTAATATTTTTAATGTTGTAGCTTTAAAGGGACTGAACTCAATTTTTTTCCAAAAGAAAGCTCAACAATGTTAAATGTAGCCGAAACTCCATAATCTCTAAGCAATTTTAGCTTGTAAGCACTTTTTCCAATTCTCTTAAGCATTTTGAATGGACCTTTAACTCTTGGCATCAATATGTTTTTCCTTTTGCTAGGAAAACATTCCTTCCAAAGATAGAGTTGAATAAGATTATCTAGTTCAAACGAGGGTTGTTTGCAAAATTTATTTTCTCTTGCTTTTTATCGATTGTTTGCATTCTCTATTCTAGCTTGAATTTGATATGGAGCCTTTTCATCTCTTCAAGTTCTTTCTTAGCATAAAAGTTTAACAATTTGTCCCTTAAGAGAGGTAACAAATCAATAGGAACGTACGGAGTAACTCTATCCAGCACTTCAAATATTGATTTCTTGATTACATGAAAAAGTGACCTATTGTAGGCAAACTCCACATGTGGATCCCAATCTTTGGTGGTCTTATTAACCAATCTAAACATCAAAGCACAAACTTCAGTTTGGTTATCGATTTGTTGATGTTGCGATGTGCTAAACAAAAAATTTATACCTAACAATCTCCATCTAAAACACCGAAAGTGACTTAAGAACTTTGATTCTTGATCTGATTCAATACACTTAGCACCCCATGAATAAGAACAATCTCCTTGAAGTACAAATCTGATGTATATGAATGGCCATCCTTCTTATAACAAGCAAGAAAGTGCATCATCTAGGATAATTGATCTACAGCTACCATGATCACATCTTTTTCAAATTGCATACAAGGTAGCCTTATGATGAAGTCCATGCTCATATCTTCCTATGGTTTTATAGGTATCGACATAGGCATACATAGACATTGATGAAATGTGCTTTTAACTTGTTGAGCTGACCCACATTGATTAACAAAACTTGAACATTAGCTTGCATGCGAGACCAATATAAGTGTTTTCGAAGCACTTCTAAAGTCTTAAGAATGCAAAATGACTTGTTAATACTTCGTGTGCTTCCCTGTCCAACAACTTACAAAAGATGGGAAAACATAATTTTTTGGCTTTAAATAGAAAAGAATCTTGGAGAACAAATTTTACCATTGTTCCTTTCTTGTATTCTTCATATTTGGAAGAAAAATCTAAATCTCTCTCAAAAAATTCTTTCAAAGTTCCAAATCCCAAAAGACATAGAGTTTAAAACAACAAGCATAAAATATCATCAAGAAAGTGCATTTGTAACAACGTTAAATCTTCCCTACTTGTAATTTGAAGAAAAAGTAAGCAATTGCAAGAAAGAAAACCATTTTGCATACCTTAGGCAAGTTTTTGTTGCATTGCTTCAAGGCTTCAAGATCACTATAGAGTAAGAACAATCTTTACATGAGATAATGACTAAAATTATTACAATAGCATAAAACTCCTTATTATAAGGGGAGTAATTTAATCTACAACTCCCCAATTTTTAATTGAAATATGCAATCAAATGGCCTTATTACAGAAGAATAATACCTATTCCAAATTGTCTGCATCATATTCAATCTCAAATAATTCAATAAGGTCTAGAAGTGCTGAAATTAAAGCGTTGCATAATATGTTTTAATTAGCTCAAATGTGTGTTGTATAGTATTGTACTATTTGAACTTCCCATTTATAAAACACTCGATGATAGGGGTCAAAATTGTGCTGAAGATTTTCGTAAATCGCCAATAGAAAGAAGCCAACTTATGGAAACTTCGTACTTGAGAAATGGTTGACGTAATTGGCCAACTTCTTATAGCTTTAACCTTAGCTTGATCGATTAAGATCCTTTTTTAGGTACATCATATTTAAGGAAAACTACACTCAAAGTCATGAATATACACTTCTCCACCTTTCTAAATAGCTTGTACTCTCTCAAAATTTCAAATAACAATTTTAAATGTTCTAAATGTTATATATCACTTTTGTAGTATACAAGAATATCATCTAGATAAATAATGATAAATTTTCGAATAAAATAAAGTAGTACCTTATTCATGAGGTGCATGAAAGTACTCAGAGCATTGGTTATCCTAAAGGCATGACTAACCACTCATACAACCCATATTTGTTTTTAGATGCTCTTTTCCATTAATAACCCTCACGTGTTCAAATTTTGTGATAACCACTGTAGAGATTAATCGTGGAACATAGCTTAGACTCATCAAGCATACCAATAAGACTAGGCATGGGAAATCTATTCTTGATTGTTATATTGTTTACAGCCCCATTATCTATGCACATTCTCCATGATGCATCCTTTTTTGGAACTAACAACACGGAACAGTGCATGGGGACATGCTCTCGTGAATGCATTATGATCTAATAGCTCTTTTACCTACCTTTGCAATTCCTTGGCTTCCTCAAGATTCAATTTATAAGCAGGCTTATTGAATTATGGTGTACCTATTACTAAGTAGATTTGGTGCTCAATCCTATTAAAAGGAGGCAATCCCAATGGAAAATCTTTAAGAAACACATATAAAAATTTGCCTAGTAGCTACTGTAAATTTGAATGAATTCATATAGCCTCCATCCCTTCTATTTCTTTGAAAACTAACACAAAACCCTCCTTACATTCTTGAAAATCCATTAGAAACCTAATTCTATCAACAATAAGCAGCTCCTTGATTCATTTGCTTTATTCTAGATTGCATATTTTAGAAGATGGTAATAGCAACAAAGTTATTTGTTTTGCATCCTCCTTTATCATGGTTTGCCCTCTTATCATATTGCCATGGTCCCCCAAGAAGGATATGGCACACATCCATTACGATTACATCATAAAGATCCTCATTCTTACTTCATCCCTAATGTCACCTTCGAGTGTGGTATGGAGTCATCTTGAGATTTATTCCATAATCTCTTGTAACTTTTGAATCATCAAGACCTGCTTGGTAGGGCACTCATGTTGATAATGCCCAAACCCTTGTCATTTGTAGAACCTACACATGATCTTTTCTTATGGTCGAGGCTAGAAATTCACATTTTCTTTGTTGTTGCTATCTTTCTTCTTGCCAAAATTATCCCCTTGTGAACTTAAATCAACCTTTACTTTTGCCCTAGTACTACTTGCATTAATCACAAATTTGCTTTGGAAGTTAGTATAACCTTTAACAACTAATTACTAATAGTCTTCAACTCTTGTTTTTCAAACTTAAAAGAAAAGTTACATGCGTCCTAAAAAATGCTACAAGTCAAAACCTACACTTGGTCATAAATCAAACGCTTTAGTCTTCTTTTTCCTCCACATTATAAAGTAAGGTGAACTTCTCAAATGATCTAATATATTCTTGCATCTTGAATTATTCTTGATAGAGCTTGGTGAGACGTATATAGGGAACTTGCTCATATTCTCAATGAAGGAACTTCTACATCATATGTCTCTTAAGTATTTCCCATCATCCTATTTTGTTCTTACACTCTCTTCCATATTTAATATTTAGATTCTTATACCAAAACTTGAAAAATTAATGAGTTTGAGAATTGCCAGCTTGAGCTCCTTTTTATTCCAAGATCCTTCTGGTTTTCCTGAACCACTTTAAGAAATCTTTGGGTTTTAAACACCTATCAAAATTTGGAACTTTAAACATAAATAGAAAATCATCATCAAAATAGGTTATTGGGGTTGATCGCAAGGTTATACGCGCAAAGTTTTACTATTTATAAACTTGGTAATTACTGCAAGCACATGGGTTGTTTACGTAGTACCTCAGGTCTCAATCCTACGAGGAAGCCTAATCTAGTCCTAGAATCTAAAGTCGCTCTAAACTATAATAATTCTAAACAATTAACTAATGTAGAAATTAAATCGATCAATAATCAAATATGAAAATTTAAAATATAGAAAAGTCACAAAATAGCAACTCACATAACAATATGAAATCAACCTAGAAATAGCCAAGTGAGAGAAAGAGGGATTTAATTTAAAACTAAGAAAATCTAACCAATTATGTAATTTTCGATTCAACGAGCCTAGACAATCCTAGGGTGAATTACTTTCTCTCGAGTTATAATTCTTAACCCTAATTGATCATCCCTAATTTAAATTAAGAAATTGCGATCTTTCGATTTAAGATTGACCCAAAACTTAAATTAGTTCTAAGTTGTCTAATAACCTAATTCAAATTCTCATTAGCCTAAATTGATGATTTTCACTTAGCTTACCCTTAGTTTTTTAGCAAGTTATTAAGAACAAAATTTGAATTACAATCAAATTGAAAGAAAACACAATCAAATACACTTTATTAATCTCAAGAACTAAAAACTCGAAGGTGAGTATAGACATTAAATCAAAACTCAATGACAATATACTCAACATCAGGAAACCCCTGTTTCGGGAAGTACGTCACATCAAACTTATCTCTGTGTCTCTCTTCCTTTCTTTCCTTCCTCAATCTCTTGATGTCTCTCGAAATTGACGAAATGATGCTCTCTTGCACGACTCTCTAGGCTCTCTCCCCCAAAACTCCTGGTAGTTGTCACATAATGTTCTATTTATTCTGTGGAAGCTCTAGGTTAAAGTTAGGGTCTAAACGGTCCAAAAAATCACTCAAAATCTGAGTTTTTGTATCAGCCTGATGTAGGGCACAATCGTGGCCTGCCTACCATGATCGTGGCTGGTGCTTTAACCTTTCTGTCACAATCATGGCTCACTGTGCATGATTGTGGCCTGACTGGATGCTCTCTGTCATGATCATGCTCTAAGTGCATGATCATAGCCTGGCTACTGCTGGCTCTTCCTTTTCTGTCACGATCATGGCCTGCTGTGCACGATTGTGGCCTACGGCTTTAAACTGAAATTCCTCAAATCTTCACCGTTCTTTTGCGTTTGCTTTGAAACACTAAGAAACGCATCATGACACCTAAAAAATATAACATTTAAGCTCGAAGACTTAATCTAACCCATAAAAACACTAAAACACAAAAACTAACATAATTACACCCTAAATGCACATACATCACTCAAATTCACGCTAAAAAAATAACAAATTCAACCCTAAAACACAATGCAAAACATAACAATCAGCATACCCACACTTAAATGTTTGCTTATCCTTATGCAAATAAAACAACAAACATATAACAACACATAACACACAATGCAATAATGATGCAATGGCTTTGACTTCATGAAATAAACTTAATCTAGAACGTAATCATTCAATTATTTCAAATCATTAACAAGCAAAATATGTGTCTAGGGGTATGAACTAAATATATGACTTAATTGAGACCTAAGTGTTAACTTATTTACCCTTTTCAATTGTACCCCCACATTAATAATTTTTCAGTCCCTCAAACTTTTTAACTGTTCCTAAGTACTTTTTTATAAAAATTCAAGCTTATTACAAGTCCGGTAGGTTTTTATTTAAAACACACATTTCTTTTAAAACCCCATACTTTGTCTTTTGCTCAGAGGCAAACATTTGTGATGAATGTCGACCTAGTTACTCAACTAAGTGATTTTATTAAACAACTTGGTTGAAACGTCATTATAACCTTTTTACGTGAAGGCACACATTTGTGATGCTTGTCGATTTAGTTACTTAGCCAATATCACCTTTCAACTAACTACTAGCTCTATTCATAACCTGAAGGTCAGTGGAATATTGATTTATTAAATAAAACTCTTTATTTATTTATTTATTTACCTACCTTGTTGCTTTTAGCTATTCGTTTTCATGAAAAATACTAGTTAAGCTACTTAAGCTAAAAGACCTCAAATTATGAATGAATGCAACAATCTAGAGGATGCTAAATTTACACTAAGTACTAATTAGGTTGTAAATTTATCCAAAGGCCCCCTAATTCACAACCTTATAGACTATGTCCAAAATTAAATAAATTTCACTCAATGTAAGCCATTTACACATTCATACACTTCATACAAAGTAACTTAATAACTATCATATATTATGCAAAATCACTTTAAAAAATAAAACACACAATCCCTCCCCATAATTGAACAACACATTGTCCTCAATGTGAGAAGGAAGCACACAAAAACACCTAAACGAAGGGTAAAGACAAAAATTAAATTAACAAAGAACAGATAAAATGAACAATAAAGATAAAAATAAAAATAAAATTAAAAATAAACATAAGCAAAAAGATAAAATAGAACTGAAGGCCAATTTGGGTTAGGCATGGTTCCTAAGTAGATAGAGGTGGTGATGTTGTCGAAGGTGAGAGTTCACATGCCTCGCTCATGTTTTATTGAAACTAATTCTAACTATCCCTAATGTTTTCAAACAACATCTAAATTTGCTGGTTTTTGGCTTGACCTATCATCCAGGAAGGCATTGTCAACTATTCAGAGACAAGGAAATTACTTCCTTATCTTTGGGAATTGCTCCGCCAAGATATAACTTGCACCGATGCCCATTGACTTTAAAAGTCTCACAGCTAGCATTTTCCAATTTGAGAGCCCCATGATCAAAAACTTGAATAACCATAAATGGTCCACTCCATCTAGACTTCAACTTTCCTAGAAATAACCTTAACTGGGAATTATAAAGTAGAACAGTGTCTCCTACTTTGAATTCCTTTTGCTTGAGACTAGCATCGTGACATTTCTTAACCTTTTCCTTGTAAAGTTTGGCATTCTCATACATATTAAAATGAAATTCTTCAAGCTCATCTAGTTTTAAAAGTTTCTTTTTGCTGGCTTGCTTCTAGTCAAAATTTAATGCTTTAATAGCCCAACATGTTCTATGTTCTAGTTCGACCAACAGACGACAAGCTTTCTCATATATGAGTCTATAAAGAGTTGTTCCAAAGAGTGTTTTAAATGTTGTCCTATATGCCCATAAAACATCATCTAACTTAGCTGCCCAATCTTTCCGAGAGTTGTTCACTGTCTTTTCCAGAATTCACTTTAGCTCTCGGTTAACAACTTCAACCTGGCCACTAGTTTGTGGACGGTTAGGTGTAACAACTTGGTGGTACACTTTGTATCTTTTTAGAAGAGCATCAAAAGATCTGTTGCAAAAATGTGCACCACTATCACTTCTTATTGTACGTGGCACTCCAAACAGGTTAAATAACTGTTTGATGAACTTTTGTGCTACCTTCCCATCATTGGTTGGAGATGCTATCGCTTCGGCCCAGCATGAAACATAATCGACTCCCACCATAATATACATGTTCTCCATTGATGATGGTAATGGACCTACAAAATCAATGCCCCAGATATGGAAGACCTCTACCTTTTGAATGTTAGATAATGGCATTTCATCCCTCTTGGAGATGTTACCTATCCTTTGACATTGATTGCATTACGCCATGTAGGTCTGTGCATCCTTAAACAATTACTGCCAGTAAAATCCACTCTCTAATATTCGCGTTGCCATTTTGTTGTCCCTATAATGCCCAACATACTGCCCTTCATGACATTGTTTAAGAATGTTTAACATTTCCTCGTCTGGAACACAACTTCACATTAATCTATTTGTATAGACTCTATAAGGTTGGCTCATCCCATATGTATCGATTGCATTCATGCAAAAATTTCTTCCTTTATTTATACGAGAGATTTTATGGGAATTTACCACTGGCAATATAATTAGCGATATCCGCAAACTATGGGGTAGTTAAGCTCTTAAGTAGCATTGAAGTTTCATCAGGGAAATTCTCGTTAATGTCCTTGTTGGATTTATGTAAATATAGTGCCCTGGAAAGCAAGGGTATTTACTTATAACTTAATTTTCTTCCAGTTACTTTTTGTAATGAAAACATTTATTGTTAATAAAACAAAAGAGTTTGGTTTTATATGTATGAGCATAATAAAACTAGTCATAAGGTACCAAGATTCTTTTGTAAGTAATATACATATACATAGAGATGTATGGGAAACATGTATATTATTAGAATCTAAATTAATTGATTCACAGTTGAATAATCAAGTTGGTTGCTTGATTATAGTTTATATTGTAATGTTTCAATTTATCTCCATGGAAGTAACGGAGTTTACTTAAAGGAAATGATGAGTTTCATATCATGACAGCAATTGACTATCGATAATGGCACTATTAAATGAATCTGAAATCACATATGTTTTAATGAATAAAGTAGGCTGTTACTTTAATCTTAAAACATACATTTTAGCATTTTCTTATCATGGACCACAATCTTGATGAGTGGAGAACTCATACGTGTTTCATTATAATTCTTGATATAATCGGAGTGAATTTTTTACAGAGTATTAATCCAGTGTCTGCATGTTGGAATTATTAATTGAAACATATATCAAGGAACATTCGCTCAAATAAAGAGTTTACCATGATAGCATCACTTCTAGATGAGTTATGGAGATTGGTGATTAAAATGGTGCTAGGAGTTTGATGGACTAGGTACTCATCAAGACTTAACACCAATATAAGATCTTATGTGTTAATTTTTTTAGAGTCTTGATTGTTTCTTGAATTTGTTTTGGTTCATTCATCTTATCTATTGATTTCTATTTGTTTCTTTAAATTCTTATGTTAGATTGGACCAATCTTGATCTTTGTGATCCAATTTGTGTGTGTTCACAGAAATTAGTCTAACTTGAACTTTGAATTTCTTGTTGAATCATTAAATTTAGACAGGTAATCTAGTTTGATATTGCAATTCTCACTTTGAATGTTGTTACTTGGTTCTGTTTTCTTAACCTTCTTTTAAAAAAAGAAAAGAAAACATAAAAAAAAGAAAAAAGAAGGATTAAAAAAATTAATTTATGATGGAGTCCTTTCTACTTGTTATCTGTGTGTTATCCATTTCTAAAGCTAGATATATTAGAAAATTTACACTTAGGAAGTTAGAGAGTTACAATAAACTTGCTCCAAATAAGTCCAAAAATAATCCAATTCCTTGTTTAGCTTACTTACACACATGAATTTACTAATCCACTTCTTAATTTTGGTCCTAACTAAATAGCAAGCTTAAAGCTCCAGATTATAATTCATATTTTTTAAAGTTAAGAATCTAAGTCTTAAAACTTCAAAAAAAGAAGAAGCAAAGGTTCTTATTTTGTTTTTCCAAGAATGATTCTTTACATTCAAGCACATTGCAAGAGCTTACAAAATCTTAATTCTTGGATGAACTCTATTATGATTGTAGAGGTAAAATCCATGGTTTTCTAAAGTATCTAAAAAATCTAGCTTTTAAGTTCCATATTTTGGCCTCTTAGTTTTGTTTTGCTTATTTTTCATTACATCAAATTGCTTTTTAGGAATGATAATTTAAGGGGGATAGATTTGAACTTGTTCTTCTTGAAATAAAAGTTTAGTCTATAAGGAACCTCTAGAGTAAGGATAGCAAGAAGTGACTTGTGAGTGATTTAGTGAGCAAACACGTGAGGGAGATATTTTTTTCTTACTAGCATTTTCCTGCAGGTTCCATATCATGTCTAATATTAGAAATTCTTCTTCTTCTATTAAAGACAAAAAAGTGTCCAAAGGTGGAAATGTTGGACCCCAAAATTATTTCTTTTCTTTTATTTATTTGTTTATTTGTTCATTGATTTATTCTATCTATTTTTTTAGAATTTATTCATTAATTTAGTAAGCATGAATAGAAATTAAGGTTATTAATTAGAGATGCTGGGATTAAATTAGTGTAATGGTCATAAGAGACAAAAGAAGGGTAAAATTGGAAGGACAAGTTAAATGAGGTGCAAAATGGGGAGACCAAGACAAAATGTAGTCTTGAATAAGAAAGAAGAAGAAGAAAATCGTGAAAGAAGAAAGGAGAAGAGGAGAAAAAACGTGAAAGCTAGGAAAGAAGGAGAAAAATCGTGAAGAAGGAGAAAGAAGAAGAGAGAAGAGAAAACATGCTTGTTAAGGTAAGTTTCATCTTTTTTTTTTCTTTGTTAGAAAAACAAGAGAGATCAGAGAGAAATGGTTTGGTGTTTGAAGAAGGAAGAGAAGAAGAGAACCCATGTGAATTTTCATGGATTTCTAATCTAGGTTTTACTTTCTAACATACATAAGCTATGAGTAAGTTAGGTCTAGACTAGATTTTATTATTTTGATTTTTAAAGCTTTATGAATTTCTCCTTGTATATTGGATTGAATGGAAAAAAATTGTTTATTATAAGAAACCCTATTCAATAGCAAGAGGAAAGACAATCTTGAGCTTGGACTTTCAAGCAATTAGGTGGGTAATATATTCATAGTTATTGTGTGATTGGGCAAATTCTTGCCTATGTGTGTGTATGTTGATTTTACTTGTATTGAATTTCTTGAGATTGAAATCTTTGTGAATGTTTGAAAAATGCACGATGAATTATGATTATGTTATGTCTTGAAAAAGGTTATGATATTTGTATAAAAAGAAAGAAGAAAGAAGTAAAAGAGGCATGAAATTATGGATTTGTGTTTGACTGTATTGAGCATAAAATTGTTTGTGATTGGGAAAGAGAGGAACTCATTTCGTTAGTCACGTGCACATTGACCTATAGCCTTCTCCTGGTTGCTCACTTGAGCCACAAGATCTAGAGAAATTGGACTCGTTTTGTTCATGGCAAAAGCTTCAGTTTCTCCGTTTCGTTCTACAGAACTCTCGAGCCATTTGTTGTGCATTGCAGATTTGAATTGTCAAGTATGATGCATTTGAGGGTTGTGTTTAATGGCTAAAGTTTATATTACGTACTTACTGGAATAGGTGGTTTACCATAGTTGCTACCTCCGAGATCAACTCTGACAGTATTTCTTATTTTTATCTCAATTTTATGGATGTATGAAATTGGGATATTCACTGGAAATAGTGTTGTTGAGTGTTGATTTGGTGTCTATACTCACCTTTTGGTTTTTTAGTTCTTAAGATTAATAAAGTTTATTTGATTGTGTTTTTTCTAATTTGATTGTGATTCAAATTCTGTTCTTAATAACTTAGCAACAATCTGAGACGGTGAGCTAAGTAAAAATCATCGATTTAGGCTAACAAGATTTAGGTGAATCGATCGGTAAAGAATTGAATCAAACTGGTAAAGTTGTACAATGAGAGATTGAGCATAAATTCCTGGTAGGTTATTAGACAACTTAGAACTAATTGAGGTTTTGGTCAATCGTAAATTAAGAGATCGTGATTCCATATTTTAAATTAGGGATCATCAATTAGGGTTAAGAATTATAACTAGAGAGAGTAATTTACCCTAGGATTATCTAGGCTCGTTAAGTTGAAAATTACATAATTGGTTAGATTTTCTTAGTTTTGAATTAAAACCCCCTTTCTCTCACTTGGCTATTTCTAGGTTGATTTGGGATTGTTGTGTGAGTTGCTATTGATTTTTCTGCACTTTAAATTCTCATATTTGATTATTGATTGATTTAATTTCTGCATTAGTTAATTGTTTAAAATTATTGTAGTTTAGGGCGACCTTAGATTCTAGGATTAGATTAGGCTTCCTTGTGGGATCGACGCCTTAAGTACTACGTGAACGTCCCATGCGTTTGCGGTAATTACCAAGGTTATAAATAGTAAAACTTAGCACGTGTAACCTTGAACGAATAGAGGTAGCAATTGCGAGAAACCACCTGTTTAGGGAAGTACTTCGCCTCAAGCTTCTTCTCCGTGTCTCTCTTCCTTAGTCTTCTACCTCAAATCTCTCGATATTCTCTTTAGCATTTCAGAATTAACTGATGTAAAAAAGGCTGCTCTTCTATTCTTTCATGTTCTATTTATATCTTGGAAGCCCTAGGGTTGATTCGAGGTCGAAACAGTCTAAAATGTCTCACAAAACTTGGTATTTTTAGATGTTTTCATGTCTGTCCGATGCAAGCCACGATCGTGGCCAACAGCTAACCCTCTCTGTCATGATCGTGGCCAAAAGTTCATGATAGTGACTTGGCACAAAGCTCTCTGTCGCGATTGTGGCCAAAAGTGCACGATTGTGGCTTAGGTTCTGTCAAGTCGCCTCTTTCTGTCACGATCGTGGCTTGTTGTGTCACGATTGAGGGCCACATTTTAAGCCCAAAACTCTTCAAAACTTCTCCGTTCTTTGTTGTTTACCCTGAAAAACTAACAAACACATCAAGGTACCTTAAAAATATAACATTTAAGCTCAAAGACTCATACTAACCTATAAAAATACTTAAAGATATAAACTAACAATATTAAAACCTAAATACACACTAAACACTCAAATTAACACTAAATACCTAACAAATTAAACCCTAAAACATAATACAGATCACAACTACTAGATATCCTAATTACGAATGTTAGGCACCTAAGAAAATGGAACAACTAATCAAGCAACTTGATTTTTATAGGGAATTAGAGTTAAAATAATCCTTCAGTAATAACTATAATTTAGGATAGAAAGCATCCTAAATTTTCGTGGAATAACTAAGGAACATGAAGGTAAGACCTTACAAGGATTATAACAACAACTGCATTTCAAACTTATAGCCTTGTTCCTGTTCACAAGGTTATGCACATGCTAAGTTTTACTATTTATAACCTTGGTAAATTCTGCAAGCACACTAGTCATTCACATAGTACCTAAGGTGTCAATCCCATGAGGAAGGGAATTAGTCCTAAAATCTAACGGCAGCTAAGTTCGCAAAACCTAATTTAACAACTATTACTGAAATTTAAATCAATTAAGAATCACATACGAGAAATTAAAACACCCAAAGAATGAACAAAGAAAACTCACACAAATAATCTGAAATTCAACCTAGAAGTGACCAATTGAGAGAAAGGGGGAATTTCTTCGAAATTAAAGAAAATCTATCCAATTAAAAAAATTTTTGACTTAACGGGCCTAGGGTGAATTACTCTCTCTCGAGTTATAATTCTGAACCCTAATTAATAATCTCTAATTCAAATTATGGAAATTGTAATCTCTCGATCTGCAATTTTTCCATAACCAAAATTAGTTTTAACATTGTCCATTAACCTGCTGGGAATCTGTGCTCGATCTCTCAATAAACTACACTACTAGTTTGATTTAATTCTAGGCCTATCAATTTTCCTAACTCTCGTTAACCTAAATAGATGATTTTCACCAGCTCACCCTCTCATTTTATTGCCTAGTTATAAAGAATTAAATTGAATCACAATAAATTGAAATAAAACACAATCAAATTAATTTTATTAATCTCAAGAATAAATAAACTCGAAGGTGAGTTTAGACAAAAAAACATCAACACTCATTGAAAAATATTTCTAATCAATCTCGAGACTCTATACGTTAATGAAATCAAAATAAAAGTAAAATATAATCTCGGAATGGATCTCAAAATCTCAACTGCGAGAAACCACCTGTTTCGGGAAGAACGTTGCGTCAAACGTGTCCCCGTGCCTTTCTTCCTTCGTCTCCTTGCTCGATTAATTGATCTCTATCTAGATTTTCACTTAGATTTTTGACAGAATCTCACGTTTTACAGTTCTCTTGACTCTCTAATCTCCCTTGCCTACTGTCACATCATGTTTTATTTATTCTGTAGAGGTCCTAGGTCAAACTCGGGGTCAAAATGGTTCAAAAAATCACCCAAAAATTAAGTTTTCGAGTCAAACTGACACAGGGCACGTGAATGCAGTTACTTTAAGAAGTGGAAAGGAGAAGAAAGTCAAAGAGTAAAGGAATGAAAAGAAGAATGATGATGTGAAACTTAAGCTAGAAACCACCTAAAACCTAATTCATAAGGAATTATATCCCTAGGAATGTCTTCAAATTAAGAAAGGAAAATTGAACCTAACCAAACCCACTGATTAGAACCAAATTTATAAGTTTGATTATCAAAAGATGCCTTGATAAAGCCAAATTAAATTCTTGTCAAAGAGTCAAGAGAAATTTCTCACAAAAGGTGAAGAGAAATTCTAAGAAGGTATTTTTTTCACACCCACAAAATTAAAAAGGAATTGGAGGTCATAAGGAATAAGTTTTCATCTTTATAAGCCCTTGATTGAATGAAAATCAAGTCTTTAGAAACACTAGAAAGGATTTCTCTAAAGGAATGCAAAGGACACTTATTTTGTTTAATGAATGTTCTATCAATCAAATTTACTTATAGACAAGTTTTAGAGTGTTTATATACTTAAACTAGTGCCCTAGGATGAATCCCACAAGGATAGGATATGGATTTCAGCATAAATAACAGACTCCTAACAATCAAGCTTAAATCAAGTTGTTAAGACCCAAAACAAACCAAACGGGTAAGTAGGCTTATCTAAGTCCTAAATAACTTAATTAAGATGATCAAAGCATAATTTAAGTTGTTCCAAACAGGTTACACCATATGGCCCTAAGATGCTCAAATTGCCTAATTGTAACAAACAAGTTGTTTTTAGTTGTAAAACAAATTTAACCTTCTTCAACAATTCTAACATGTTACACCAAGACTTGAATCATCATTATGAGGTTAGTTGATGTGTCTCCAAGCATTTTAGATTTTTCACTTTAAAATAAATCTACTAGCATCTTTAGCACATTTAGCCTAGTCATTGGTCCTCCAAGATTTTCCATTAGATATTTTGCCTTAGTAATATATTTTTAGATTGTTTAAGTGTTTCTCCTTACTTTCCAAGCTATACATAATGTCCCATTCCTTTTGCCTTGTTCGAAGCCACTTAAGATGCTTGATCTCCATCATTTCCTAGCAACACTAAAGCAAACCCAAGGAAGCCAGTAAATGCAGTTGATGTGGGAGCATTTAAGAATGGTCAAGTACATAGAGATAACCATAAAGCATTGATACTTATATTTTAGAGTTGAGAAGGTAATTAGGTTTAGACTGAATATAGATTGCATGCTCATTATGGTTGAATTTTAAAAGTTTTCTTCTTATTTTTGTAGCTTTTGATTAGTATAATTTCAAGAAAGATAATAATTAAGAAAAGGGCTGAAAGTAGTTTTACTTGCCGCCTAAGTGTTATCTTTTGTTTTTAGACAAATTAGGTATATTTGTTTTCGTTGTTTCCTAGTCAAATTAGGTATATATGTTAGCTAATTGTTAGTAGGATTTTAGTTTTCATTTCTTATAAATTTGGAGTATTATAATGATTAAAGCATATTTTGGGCAATAAAATTCAAGTTGAGAGTTTTATGTTTATGACTTGGTTTCTTGGCTTGCGACGTGAAAAACAGCCTTTGGGTTAATATTTTTGGTGTTGTATCTTTAAAGGGACTGAACTCAATTTTTTTTTCAAAAGAAAGCTCAGCAATGTTAAATGTAGCCAAAACTCCATAATCTCTAAGCAATTTTAGCTTGTAAGCACTTTCTCCAATTCTCTTAAGCATTTTGTGTTGGAACCCCTCCCCGGGCGGGTCACGGGCTCGACGTCCTACGTGACATCTGGGCGCGTGTCCCACGAGGGAGGAATTTCCCACCAGGTCAAACTTAAAACAAATAACTCATTTAACTTACCTCCGAACAAAAATAGAGGTAGATCATAAGAAAATTCAATGAGTGTTGACCCTGGAAAAAATGCCCGATGGGATCGTAGAATAAGCATAGACAATAAAATAAATCAATTAAGAACAAAAATTTCAGAAAAACATTTAATACACAATTTAATAGATAACAATGATTTAATATAAATAGCGAACAATGAATTTCAAATAATTTAATTTCATAGGAAGGGTAAAAATAATTTCCCCCTATTTATAAAAATATTTCCGTGTCCAAAAATATTTCAAGAATATTTAATTTGGTAGAAAAATCAAAATGAGGTCTTTTGAAAAACCAGAAAAGAAAAGAAACGAAAAATAAAAAATACAAAAAATACAAAAAAGCTGCAGAATTTCGGTGAAGGTTACGATCGTTCCATGGAATGATCGTAACATTCCACAGATTTGGATAAGTTGCGCTCGTTCCATAGAACGATCGCAACTCTCCGCTGGAAATCGCGAGTCGCGAGCATACCGCGGTACACTCGTAAAATGGGCTGCACAAAACGCTCGCTCATAATCGCGAGGCGCGCGTTGGATACGCCCGCGCGCTCGCGACCGCGAGCAGGCGCACTCGCGAGGAGCTGCGAGGCCCCTCCAAAAAAAAACAACAAACTTCAAAAATTCATAACTTCTGATTCCAAACTCCAAAAATTACAAATTTAGTACCAATAAAAAGAGAAAGGAAAACTCTACAAATTTCCTGAAGGATTCAAAAACCAATTTGCTCTCTAGGAACATTAAGATCCACTACAAAGGATCTGCCTAAATAAAGAAAATGAAGAACCTCTTAGCAGCAGCAGAAACTCTAAACACTATAACTTTCCACCCTAAGGTCCAAAAATCTGATACTTCAATTCATCCAAAAGATAACAAGAAAATCCACATCTTCCATGAAGACTTCAAGAACAATTTTCAAACTCTAAGAGGGTCAAAAATTACTCAAAATTTCTGCCCAGAAAAATTGAAAATTTGACAGCACCCATACTAAAATTCCACAATCCATATCCTTCTACTCCCATAGCCAAAAAAAGCAAATGACGCTTCATTGGAAAGCTATGTAAGCCCTCTATAACTTTCCAGAAGACCACTTAACCCAATTTAATCGACATCATCCCAGAAATTGACTTCAAAACACAGCAAACACAAACCATTCAACATCATCTATAGCAAACTTCAACATCCCACATCTTTCAACTCCCACGTCCAAAATCAGTACATGATACATCAATGGAAACTATGAAAATCCTCTACATTTTTCCAGAAGACTAGTTAATCCAATTCAGTCCACATCAGCCCAAAATTGGCCTAAAAAACTAGAACACCCAAAACCTATCCTTATGGCTAATTTGAAACAACCAACACAAAAAATGCAATCCGATGGAACATCAACACAATTTTCCAGAAATCTGAATATTCTTCATTAATACATAAATAAGCATTCTTACAAAGCTTTAGGAGGCATTTTCTTAGCCCAATACACAAAGTCTTAAAAACAAAGAAACTACATAAAAGTAGCTTTGCTAAACAAAAATGCAACAAAAGCCTTGTTATCAAAATTACAACTTCAAAAACAAAAATAAATGGGAGTGATGCCTTACCCCGGTACGGTCACTCACTTTCTTGAACATCGCCTGTGGAAGGGAAGGGAAAATAGGGGTTAGCTCGATGGCTCGTGGGTAACATATTAATGATCAAGAATAAGCAAAAATCCTTTCATTTTTCATTTCAAAGCAATTTATCAAATTATGCAACATCTTTGTTTCCGAAACTTTCAACTCATCAAGCAAATCACAAAATTTAAATAATGAACACATCCAAAGAATCACATTTCAAAAATCACATAATCACATCAAAAGTGGTTTGGGTGGATCCAAAACGGAACGTACTACACATTCCTGCGAAGCGGTCATGTGTAGCCGTGAATTTATGGGAGTCCGTGAAGATCTCCAGTTCCACTAGCAGGCAGGCGGGAAAAGCCTATAAATAGACAAGTGCACTTGACTCTTAAGGGACCATCATAAACCCATATAATCATGCATTTCACATATTTCACATAATCGGCCCAAAATGGCCCTTTTTTCGAAAAACATGATTTTTACATGCATTCTTTTTCACTTGGCAACAAAGTATGCAAACCTTTACAACATTTATTTATACACAAAAGAAACATGAAAACAAGTTCAAACCATCATAAAAGTAATAAATGCAAAATTTCAAAGTCATAGGAAAGCATTTAATGCATTTATTGAAGGCAACATTTATTAGCTTAATACTCAATTATTAAAATGTCACCCACCTTAAATCCTTTGCCTTATGCTTGATCAAGTGGTCTTTCCTCTTGCTTCTCTTGCCTCCCTTGTTCCTCTTCAAGAACACAAAATTCCCAAAATTACAAGAAATTCAAAAATGGAAAACCTAAGGAAAAACAAGCATGGAATTTATCTTAGAACAAGCATACCCATGCTTTTCCCTAAGCCATTTGAACCTAAAACCTTCAAAAATCTAAAAATACTCACCTTAAGGATTCACCCACGAATCTTGCTTCTTGACTTTAATGGAAGAGTAAACCTTCCTTTCCCTTCTTCCTTCTTAATAAACTCTCCAAACATCTAATGCAAGGTAAAATCCTAACTTTTCTTCTTCACTTCTTCTTTTCTTCACTCAACCGAAACTCACTCTCTCATTTCTTGTAAAAAATGTTGTTCTTCTTTCCTTTTACTCACGATAATCTCTAGTCTTCTTTCATTCTTTCTTTTACAAGAAACTAAGAAGACCTAGTTGCCCCTCGTTATAAGACTTAACCTTTAACATCTTTAGTGATCTTCCCAATTTAACCTCACAAGATCATGTTCTTTCAATTTTAACTAACACCATATACTTTCTATTTTAATCTCAATTTCTCCTTTTTTAATCCATCAATCTTAAAAAAAAAATTTCTACCCCTAAAGACATTGTAATTAATTCCTAACCATAATGAATTAATCAAATTAAACCTCAACATAGACTAATCACAAGCTTATTAGTAAGAAGACGATCGGGGTCCAACATTTCTCCCCCTCTTAAAAGAAGAGATGCGGATACTTCTCTTTCATAACGTCCAATGGCTCCCACGTGACCTCTTCCACTGAGTGGTTCCTCCACAGAACTTTTACTAGCTGAATTGTCTTGTTCCGGAGAACCTTCTCTTTAGTATCCAAGATCCGAACTGGAATCTCCTCATAACTCAAGTCATCCCTCAACTGCACTTCAGTGACTTGAATAACATGAGAAGGATCTGATCTGTAT
>JANQBM010000222.1:35067589-35077911 GCA_025594535.1 Erythroxylum domingense
CCAAAAAAATCTATCTCCTTAATTATACCTACCTAAATAAGGCTAATCTATATGGTATTTGTTAATTACACGAGTTTGCCAAATATATAAGATATAACATATACTAATACAAGGATTTTAGGGGTCATTTTCTTGGTCAACTCTATCATTTGCTCTAATGTGGTTAGAACTTGTTTGCTTCTCTCACAAAAATACAAGTTCTCTCATTTTTCTAGTTGCTAGTTCACTTGGTGGCTTCTTTGGAGGGCATATGATAAATACACTTACGAAATGATTTCCTAATTTTGGAATGATAGTTCTGTCCCAGATCAGCTCGGTGAAAAAAGGAGTTATTGGGTGTCATGTGTGAGGGAGCTTGGTGCAACTACCAAAATTTTTTTTTGGATGAAGATCCTTTGTTTTAGGTGTTCTAAGTATTAATAGGGTTTTGTTATTTATTGTTTTATTATTTAATTTTTATTTTTAAGTACTAATTTCGTACATAATAATTGTAGTACACAAGTCGTTAATATGGACAAAAAGTTATTTTATATAATTAGCTATATCAATATCTTTAATGAAAGTTTAATAACATACTCTTTTGTCCAAAAATTAAAAGTTATAGTACTTTTGTTAAAGTAGTGCTCTAAAGATAATCACCTTTAGCACTTTTGCACAAACTTTATTTTGATTAATAAAGCGAAAGACAATTTTTTCATTAACTGATATTTGTTTGTATATGAATTGATGTTGATCTTAAATCAAATTAATGAAGTCTATGATACAAAATATAGCATGAAGGAAATCATGATGAGATCATAATAATGAGACTCCTATCATGTGCAATTATGTTAGTATCTAAGTAATCCCTAGTTATAGGATTAATAAAACAGGACATTATTAATCCGGACAGACTAGCACATGTTATACTTCTTGATTTGATTAAGCAGTGGATCTCACAAACTGTAAGCATGAGATATTTAAAGTTAACATGTGGATGCTTACTAAGGGTAGTAAGTACATTAGATGACTCGCAATAAGATTATCATATGGATGATCTATCGAATTTTAATGTCTCATTATAGGAATGGTTTAAATATCCTTGCACTTGAGGTATTTAAGGATATCTTGGATATTAATCCTATGCTTTGACAACATTCCTTATTACCTCAAGACGAGGTCACTCTTAGGGTGATGATTGAGTACAACTATTGGTATTTGAAGGTAATTAGGTAGCCAATAAAGGATTCAACACTCTTGATAGAAAGAGATAATCCCTCGGCCTCTTGTCGGGTCATTATTTAGGAGTCTCTGGCCAGAGTACTTATAGGTCAATAAGAGAGTCTTTAATGACATATAGGGTAATAAGATCTCAGGATAAGAACTAATATCACTTGGACTAGATGTGACCTAGTCAATCTAGTGGGAGTTGACACATAGCCCATACTCCGAACCAAGTAGGTTATGGTATGATGAAAGGAAAAATTACACGATAATTGTCTATGGAAAGGTATGTAGGTTGGATAATTAACTATCAAAGAGTCCATATGTTAATCCACTTATATTCTGATAAATTGGCATCATAAAACCCTTCATGATTTGCTTGAATTAAGAGTTAATTCAAGTGGCATGAAATCATCTATAATTTGCTCAAGTTAAGAGTTAATTCAAGTGCCTAAAATAACCGGGAACCTAAGGGTTGCAAGCATAAAAGATTGGATGAAAAACATAGTGCATATGGCCAATTTTAAGTAGGCCACAATCATAACCAAAGGCGAGCCTGATTTTAACCGAAGGCACGACTTAGGTACATAAATGAGTTCTTCACTTATGTACACAAGGCTTAGCTAGTTCTTGCACAGTTCTGAAGTGAGAGAGAGGTGTCTTGAGTCTTGTTTATGCAATTTATGCAATTTTTGCATGAATCAAAGTGAGTGCAACAAGAGTCTTGATCTCTCTTTTCATTTTGAGCATCTACTTGAACTCATCTAGTTTGGTACTCAAATCACCCTTACACATTGTTTCTTATTCATCTTTGAGTGTTCTTGGGTGATAAAGTATTTGAAACAACCTAAACAAGGAGAAGAATCAAGAAAGGAGGAGAAACAAGAGGTAAAAAGTTTTATATTGTGTGTTCTTTTACATAGCCTTACATGCATGTCTGATTATGCCTTTTCTGGGTTGTCATAGTGTCAGAATTTAGATTTCGACACTTCCGTTACACTCTCAAGCGTAGGATGCATGTATATATGGCAAACCCAACAGTGGTATCAGAGCTTGTTTATGCATGTATTAGATGATGTATTGAATATGAGCAAAGTGTTTGCTGGATCGTGATTGACATGCATGTTGATTTGGAATAATTCGTGTAAATTGTAGAAATTTTTTTTTCTGATTTTCTTTCACAGAAATGTTTATAAGATGTTATATAATGTTTTGTTAAAGGAAATTGCAATTGAATGTTATTTGTTACTTTATTTCGAATTAACATCCAGATTGTTCATATGTTGGTTTCTGGGAATTTCTGAATGCATGTATTGATTTTGAAAATTTTGTAATAATTATAGTTTTTTTTTCTGATTTTCTTTCACAGAAATATTTATAAGGTGTTATATTATGTTTCTTTTAAAGGAAAATGCAATTAAATTTCATTTTCTATTTTATTAAAAATTTAGTTTCAACCTGATGCATGTATGAAGTTCTAGGAAATTCTGGAAATCTGATGAATATGCATGCTTGTAAATTCCATATTAATTTTTATAAAATTGTTTTTATGAATTTTATGCATGCACATGCAAGATGAGATGTTGCCACGTGTATGAGATGCATGACACTTATTGTTAAAGTGATTATCTTATGCATGCATGATGTAAAGTTTGACTAGTGTTAGAAGTAATATGACAAGTGTCATATACATGTGATGTGCTGGCTAATTCCTATTTATTAATAAATAATTGCTAAGAATTAGGATCTGGAATTTTTTATTATACACATTTAGAATGTGTATAAGACTCTGGAATTTTTCTAAAGTTATTTGAATTTGAGTCAATTATTAAATCAAGTCAAAGTCAACATTGGTTAACATTTTGAAAGCTGATGGAGTTGACTTACTTAATGACTAATAGTGTATGTATTTCAGTTATAAGACCTTAATAAAGTTCTTATATGATAAGAAATGTATTATTTTGATGGTAATAGCATGTGCTTGAAATAGGGTTCTGAAAATTTTTAGAACATCAAATCGGTCCCTTTAGTGTCTAGTAGGTTAACTTATTTATCTTAACGATTTTGGATTTTGGCTTGTGCCAAAATTATTTAAATAAATTTGAGATGACCTAAGAATATTATAGATAACTAATTGATGTACGAAAATTTCAGAAACCCTAGGGATTAATTTAGAATTAATCCAAGTAGAGCATAACATTCTAGAAAAGAGACATATGTACATGGATTAAAATGTTTAATTTGGACATCAAAATAATTGAATTTTAGGGTTTCTAATTGAATAACATTCATAATTCGAATTAGCCGAGACTAACTCTAGTACCCGAATCGGTTCAAGAGTTGAATTGAATCACAAAATTTAAATGAATAGTCAAGTCATAGCCTAAATTAAACCTCCTTTATGTGATACATGCATTGGATGCATTTTAAGGGTTATTATAGACATAGGCTCAATTTAATTGAGTTGTACATAATTTGAGTATATATATATATATATATATAAGATCATCCAAGTATTGATGAGATCAAAGAATAAATCCCTCAACCAAATATTAGGACTTACGCCTTCCGTTGATATGATAAAAACTAGAGTTCTTTTAGAGTTGGGTTATTGGGCAAACCCAAGCCCGTTCTACACGAATATGTTCAAACCATGTAAATTAGATTTTCGAATTAATGGGTTCGTCCTAATTGAAAGCATTGAGTTGTTGGATAAACTCAAGGTCGATGTAGATAGAGGCGAAGTCGGGTAATATACATGGGATGTATATAAATCAACAGTTGATAATCCAATGAGTGTGCTAAATCAAAAGTTGATGGCACAAGTCAATAGTTGCATAAGTGAATGCAATTGGTGTGAATGATAACTACCGATTGACCTAAGGTGGCTTGTTGAGCAAACCCAAGGTCATTCTTGGTGATATCAGATATCAACCCATTAAGAAAACTATAAGCTTTGTGGAATTTATAGTAAGGGCTACTGATTTGAATAAGAATAGTGGAACCTATAATGCATATGATTAAAGTCCTTATCGATATACATTAGTGTACATTCTAACACTTTCTCTCGTTCTTCTAGGTTATTGAATTGCCACGATGTCTTCATCTAGTGTGAACCTACGCTCTCTATTAGATTCCAACAAAATCATTGGCTACAGAATTTGAGAATTGTTCTCAAATCCAAGAAACTAAGATATGTTCTAAATGAACCACTTGTCGATCCCTATGTTGCCGATGCATCTGATGGGATTAGAAAGCTTACAAGAAGCTACTGGATGATAGTGAGCTGGCTAGCTGTATAATGCTGGCCTCTATGTCACCAGAACTGCAAAAGCAGCATGAGGCTATGGATGCTCATACCATAGTCTACCATTTGAGGGAACTATTTGATGAGCAAGCTCTGTCTGAAAGGTTCGACACCTCAAGGTTGCTTTTTCGCTCTAAGAAGGCTGAGGGATCATCTCCAGTGCAATATGCACTAAAGATGTATGGATATATTAAGAGGTTAGGTAGTTTGGGTTTCATAATGGATCATGAGTTAAGTATAAACTTAATTCTGACTGGTTTGACTGATAGTTATTCACAGTTTATGCTTAACTATCAGATGAACCAAACATCCACATCGATACTTGAGCTAATTAATTTGCTCAAGAAAACTGAGCAAACTGTCAAGAAAGACAACAAGGTTGTGATGTTGGTGGACTCTTCTTCTGGTTCTTGCAAGAAGAACTAAAAGAAGAAGAAGAATTCCAAGAAGGCAGTGGGAGGTGTAGCTAAGAAGAAGGCGAAGGAGGCAACATCAAAGGGGATATGCTTCCATTGCAACAAGGAAGGACATTACAAGAGAAACTACAAAGCTTATCTAGAGTCGCTAAAGCAGAAGAAGGAATTAGAAGCCCCACCGTCTACTTTAGATATGTTGTTTGTCATTTAGGTTAATATTATTTCTAATCATAACATTTGGGTATTAGATATCATATATAGCTCACATATATGTGTTGATATGTAGGGTCTTAAGGATAGCAGATCGGTCAAGAAGGGAGTGGACTTACGTGTGGGAAATGGAGCAAGAGTTGTTGCATTAGCTGTAGGGACATATGTTTTGTATCTTCCAATAGGCTAGAGTTAATTTTGGATCATTGCTTTTATGTACCCATTCTAACAAAGAACATTGTATCTGTTTCATGTCTTAATAAAGCGAGATTTCATTTAAATTTTTCAAGCAATGGTTTTTCAATTAAGTTGAATGAAATGTTGTATAGTATTGTTACATTGTGTAATGGAATTTAGATATTAGATTTGTGTAATCCAATTTTAAATATTAATGAAAATAAAAGACAAAAACGGGATAACTTAAAATCATCTTACTTATGGCATTGTCGACTTGGCCTTATAAGTGAGAAACACATGATTAAGCTACACAAGTGTGGTAGCTTATGGTCATTTGATTATGAATCATATGACACATGTGAATCTTGCTTGTTAAGCAAGATGAATAATTTACCTTTTAAAGGAAAGGGTGAAAGAGTGAATGAGTTATTAGCCTAATACATTATGATGTATGTGGTCCGATGTGCATTCATGCCAGAGATGGTTTGTACTTTATTACTTTTATTGATAATTATTCACGATATGGGTATATGTATCTAATAAGATACAAGTATGAAGCATTTGAAATATTCAAACAATTTAGACATGAAGTAGAGAAACAACTCAGTAGAAGTATTAAGACACTTCAATTAGATTAAGGTGGTGAATACTTAAACGAGGAGTTTTTAACTTATCTCAAAGATAATGGGATACTATCTTAGTGGACTCCACCTTACACACAACAACATAATGGTATGGCTGAAAGGAGAAACCGAATCTTGTTGGACATGGTAAGGTTAATGATGGGCTTAGCAAATCTACTGAAATCCTTTTGGAGTTATGCACTCGAGACTACTGTTTATGTGACAAACAGAGTCCATTCAAAGGTAGTTAAAGTTACTCCATATGAGATATGGACTAACAAAAAGTCTTATCTTTCTTATATGAAAGTTTGGGGTTGTCCAGTTTATGTGAAGCAGATTCAATCAGACAAGCTTAAAGCAAAATCTGATAAATGTCTATTTATAGGATATCCTAAGAAAACAATTGGATATCAATTCTATAATACTTTAAAGTAAAAGGTGTTTGTCTCAAAGCATGCTATCTTTTTAGAGAAAGAGTTTCTTCTAAAAGAAGACAGTGGGAGCAAAGTTAAACTTGATGAAGTTCATGATGCTTAAACAGACGCAGATCAATTGCCTGAACTTGAAATTGTTGTTCACAGAGATGAGACAGCAGTTAAACCTTCTGACACACACAATATTCATAGGTCAAGTAGGATACGCAATGTTCCAGAGAGATATAGATTTCTCGTAAGCAAACACAATGACTTATTGCTCATAGACGTCGATGAGCATACAACCTATGAAGAGGCTCTGAAGAGTTTAGAATCTGAAAAATGGCTTCAAGCTATGAAGTCCAAAATGGATTCCATGTATGAAAACCATGTATGGACTTTGGATGACCCACCCGAAAGGTTAAAACCCAAGGGTGCAAGTAGATTTTCAAGAAGAAAATCAACATGGAATGTAATGTGATTACCTATAAAGCGAGGATAGTTGCTAAAGGTTATCGTCAAAGACAAAGAGTTAACTATGATGAGACTTTTGGCCTCGTAATCATGCTTAAATCCATTAGGATACTCCTAGCCATTACTTCTTATAATGAGTATGAAATATCACAGATAGATGTGAAGAGGACTTTCCTAAATGGAAACCTAGTTGAGGATGTGTATATGATGCAACCTGAGGACTTCGTTTCCAAAGATGGCATAAAGGCTTGCAAGCTTCAAAAATCTATTTATGGATTGAAGCAAGCATCTAGGAGTTGGAACATCCAATTTAATGAGACAATCAAAGAGTTTGGTTTCTCACAAAATCTTGATGAACCTTGTGTATACAAGAAGGTTTGTGGGATTGCTATCATATTCCTTATGTTATATGTGGATGACATATTACTAATGGGAAATGATGTCTCAAGTTTGCAATCAGACAAAATTTGGTTGTCCCATAATTTTTCCATAAAAGACCTTGGAGAACTAATTTATATATTAAGAATAAAGATCTATAGAGATAGATCAAGGAAGTTGCTAGATCTTTCACAGTCAACATACATAGATAAAGTGCTAAATAGGTTTAGCATGAAACATCCAAGAGAGGGTTTATTCCCACAACTCATGGGATAAAACTCTCAAAATCTGTATGTCCCAAAATGCAAGATGAGAGAACTCGCATGAGTATGATCTCGTATGCTTCGACAATAGGATCAATCATGTATGCTATATTATATACAAGACCCGATATATCGTATGCTCTAAGTGTTATGAGCAGATATCAATCAGATCCTGGTGAATGTCACAGTGTGGCTGTCAAGAATATCCTAAAGTATTTGAGAAAGACTAAGGATGTATTCTTGCTATATGAAAATTGGGATCTTGTAGTGAGCGGGCAAATGGATGCCAGCTTTCAATCTGACCAGGATGACTCCAAATCCCAGTCAGGTTATATTTTCATACTGAATGGTGGAGTAGTCAGTTGGAAGAGTTTCAAATAAGAGACGACTGCAGATTTGATGACCGAATCAGAGTACATTATAGCTGCGAAAGCGGAAAAAGAAGCTATTTGGATCAAGGATTTCATTATGAAACTTGGAGTGGTTCCAAGCATAGTAGACCCAATACTCTTGTATTGTTACAATAATAGGGCTATTGCTCAAGCCAAAAAACCAAGGTCTCATCAAAGGTTTAAGCACGTACTCAAGAGATATCACCTGATCAAGGAGATAATTGATAGAGGTGATGTCAAGATAGAGAGAGTGCCCACAGATCAGAACATCGCTGATCCTTTGACTAAGCCACTACCTCAAATAAAATTTGATTCATGTGTACTCGCTTATGGTATTAGATACAAAGGCGATTGACTTTAGTGCAAGTGAGAGATTGTTATAGTAATGTTCTAAAAGTAAACACCTTTATCACTTTTGTATAAACTTTATTTTGATTAATAAAGCAAAAGGCAATTTTTTAATTAATTGATATTCATTTATATATGAATTGATGTTGATCTTAAATCGAATTTTAAATGAAGTCCATGATACAAAATATAGCATGAAGGAAATCATGATGAGATCATGATAATGAGATTCCTATTACGTGCAATTATGTTAGTATATAAATAATCCCTAATCATAGGAATAATAAGACAGGATATTGTTAATCCAGACAGACTAACACATGTTATACTTCTTGATTTGATCAAGTAGTGGATCTCACAAACTATAAGCATAAGATGTTTATACTTAACATATGGATGCTTACCAAGGGTGGTAAGTACATCGGACGACCCGCAATGAGATAATCATATGGATGATCTATCGAATGTCAATGATTAATCTCATCATAGCAAGGGTGCAAATATCCATAGACTTGAGGTACTCAAGGATATCTTGGATACTAATCCTATGCTTTGACATCATTCCTTATTACCTCAAGACGAGGTCGTTCTTAGGATGACGATTGGGTATAGCTATTAGTATTTGAAAGTAATTAGGAAGCTAATAAAAGATTTACCACTTCTAATAGAAGGAGATAATACCCTCAGCCTCTTGTCAGAATCATTACTTAATAGTCTCTGACCAGAGCAGTTATATGTCATAAAGAGAGTCTTCAATGACACTAAAGTAATGAGATCTCAGGACAAGAACTAATATCACTTAGACTAGATGTAACGTAATCAGTCTAGTGAGAGCTGACATATAGCCCATACTATGAACCAAGTGGTGTATAGTATGGTGAAAAGATGAATTGCATAGTAATTGTCTATGGAAAAGTTCGTAGTTTGGATAATTAACTATCGAAGAATTCATGTGTTAATCCACTTATATTCCGGTAAATTGGCATCATGAAACCCTTCATGATTTGCTTGAATTAAGAGTTAATTCAAGTGCCTAAAATAACTAGGAACTTAAGGGTCACATGCATAAAAGATCGGATGAAAAACATAGTGTGTATGGCCAATTTTAAATAGGCCATGATCATGACCAAAGGCAAGCCTAATTTTAAATAGGCCACGACTACGATCGTGACCGAAGGCACGACTTAGGTATATAAGTGAGTTCTTGACTTATATACACAAGGTCTAACTAATTCTTGCACACTTTAGTGAGAGGACAAGAGCTCTAGAAGAGTTCTAGAGTGTGTGAGAGGTGTCTTGAGTCTTGTTCATGCAATTTATGCAATTATTGGATGAATAAAAGAGGAGAAACAAGAGATAAAAAGTTTTATATTTCATGTTCTTTTACATATCCTTACATGTATGCGTGATTCTGCCTTTTTTGAGTTATCATAGTGTCGGAATTTAGATTCCAACACTTCCGCTAAATTCTCATGCATGGGATGCTTGTATATATGGCAAACCCAACAATTTTAACGTTATTTTTTAAGTTCGAGCTATTATTGCAAATTTGAATAAAAGTTTTGATTTTTTATAATTCATCCTTTACTATTTTTAAAAAAATTCAAATAAAAATTTAAAAGATAAAAAATGCATATCTTATACCCTTAACAAATCTCCGTCATGAAACTTTATAAGTTTGATTTACATATACGTATCAAAAGGTACAAATTAGTCAATTATGAGGCATAAGAACTTTACATAAACTTAGCACCTCTTTTTTCTATTTCTACATTCCTAGATTTTGGCGTTTCCTTCGTGACTTAGATTTTTTTAAAATTGATTTTTTTGAAATTGTGATTATCAATATAAATATAATTATAAAGTTTATTACTAATAATAACAAGAACACTAGATAATATCTAAGGACAAATTAATTTTTATTAATTATTCATATTATGAAATTTTATTACTAGAATCAAATTATTTATAAAATGAAAAATATAATGCTCATATATTTTAAAATTTTATTTAATAAAAATAATATATTATATTTATATACTTTTATTTAATATGAATAATCACTAAAATATTATAAACTCATTTCTCATATTATTAATAATTACAAAATTTATTGCT
>JANQBM010000222.1:35125452-35144977 GCA_025594535.1 Erythroxylum domingense
TAAAAATAATAAAATATGTGTAGAGTGTTTTTGAAATTTTCTCCGTAAAATTATACAAAGGTTTGCAACCCTATTTATACAAGAAAATAGATGCTAAACTAATCCCTAAAAGAGAGAGATTTAAGCTTATCAGATCTAAGTAAATTACAAAAAACTAATAAGGCCAAATCAAATATTATAAGAATAAATCATTAATGTGAATCTCTGCTAAGCAATAGGTGGCAGGGGAAGGTTAAAGTTTATAGTTATGGGAAGAGGAAGTAATAAGTTGAACGTTAGTGGTAAGGAGAGAGATTGACGATGAGAGGAAGAAAGAGAAGAGGGCTTAAGATATGATAATTGGATTTTATGGAATCGAACATATTGAGAAATATAGATTTTATCAATAGATAGATTAAGATAGTGATATGATTTATAATTGGGAGCATAACTTAGGAGCACAAGAAATAGATTATAATGTGAGCTTATCAAATTAAGTTACTCCAAGAAAAGGAAAACATGTACAACCAAAAACACAAAGTAATCAAGGTTTGGGGGTGCATGCAAAAGAAGTTTAGAAGGATATTTATAGTATAATGTGGATGAGGGAAGAAGATTAACAAGATAAACAACAATAGAAAAGGCTTCAAACTAGAAATATTTAGGAAGAAAGCCATGAAGGATAAGTGTGGACCGGTTTTAGTGATATGCTGAATTTTACATTATTTTGCTAGGGGTATAAGGACATGATATACGAAAAGTAATGTCATGTGTGTTAAGAAAGTGAGGAAAGAATTCTTCAATAAGTACATTTTTATTTTGGTAGAAAAGAGGTTTTCAACAGCGTACTTAAAAATTTAAAATTTTTCCATGGCGTAGGACTTATGAGTGAGAGTTTTGTTCTTGTTGCTGTTAAACTCTTTTATATTACATCTCTCTTTGGTGAAATAAGTTTACTAGACATCAAACATAATCTAGGAGCTACTTTCTGTTCTGGATCTTACAGCTCATACTCGCACTAAACACATAAAAATTGATATTCATTGGGATGGAGATTTGATTGCTGAGAAGTTTCTTTTCATCCGTCGTATAACTACTTCTGAACAACTCGTAGATGACTTTACAATTTAAAATCTATTGTTTTTCATAGATTACGTAACAAGTTCCTGAACATGAGCTTGAGGAGGGGCGGTGAAAGAAATTCACATTAAAAATTTATTCTTATCCTTTTTAATTTGGTCTTGTCAATTTGTTATAATTTATGATGACACTCATGCAATTAGATAGAGCAAACCCTCGTGTAATTAGATAGAGAATACCAAAAACTGTGTGCACATATGCTGTTGTTTCTTTATAATGCAACACCGAATAAAAAGCAAGGGAAAATAACTTTGGAATCAGAACTGTAAGGATTAGTAGGAGATCAAGAACTCGTAGAATGTTTCTTGAAGTTTACAATGTACCTGATAAACTCCTCTATATAGTCACCGTGTAGATCCTGATTACCGAAAAGTGCTCTCATTTCAGCTGCCTGACGTCGCAGTTCTTGTCCCTCTTTTTCAACCATCACCACCCTCACGGACTTGGCAATTGCATCCCGGTGGCATGACCCATCTTTGCTTCTGGGCACCTCCAACCCAATTCCTTTTTCAACTAGTACCTTAGCATTCAGACCTTGGTCCGATATCATTGGCATCAAGATTTGAGGGTGTCCCAAACTCAGTGACTCTACGATAGAACCCCAACCAGAGTGAAACAGGCAACCTCCAATGACAGGATGTGCTAGTATTTGCGTTTGTGGTGCCCAACCAAGGTAAACAATTCCACGATCTGATGTGCGAGCCAAGAAGTCTGTAGGCAATAACTCCGAGATTTCTAGTTCTCGTGGCTTTCGAAGAACCCAAATAAAAGAAAGATTGGAAAGCTCGATCCCGTGTGCCAATTCATGGACTTGTTCCAATGGCATTTTGTACTCACTCCCAAATCCCACAAAAACCACAGACTTTGGTGCTTGCTTGTCCAACCATTGACGAGCAGCATACCAATCTGAACCCATCTCAACATGTTCATCTTTGTTGTCTGGAAGAACTGGAGGAAGCAGGCCAACAGGCAGGACTGGTTTGTGGTACAGCTGTTCCAGAAGATTTATGTAATGTCCCTCGTACTCTCTGCAGCTACGAACAGCGACGAAGTCACAGCCGTCAATAGTTGTAGCAATCCGCTGAGCAGTTGTCAAACCAGACTTGTCAGGTACACTATAATTCCTGAAAATTATTGGTGCTTCGTCAGGTCTAAAGGCAAGAGAAGATTGAAAAGGAAACCATTCTGGTTTCACTGTAAAGTCCTCGGGCCTCGTTCGCCATTTTGGGACCTTCAATTCTTGTGAGGGACCTATAAACGCCAGTGTAGAAGCAGGAAATGGGCTAAAGAATGCAGAAAGAACACCAAATTTGGAGCAAGTTTCAGGTATCCAGCAATGAATGAGATCAAAGAGTACCATATCCGGTAAATCTTCGAGCATAACTCTTTCCATCTCGGCCTGTAAACTATCACTTGCCTTCTTCAGGAATTGGATTTGGTCAACTTGCAGGTCAACGGTAGCCTCACAGTTCTCGGGCAAGCCATCAACGGACGGCAGAATCATTTCCATCAATTTCATGTTGGTTGTCAAATGAGCAGGAACAGTAGGCAATCTTCGGAGATTTCTTGGTGTGGAAATGAAGGAAACTTTGATACCCTTTGCAGCTAACTTTATGGAGAGTTCAAGGGATGGTATCATGTGTCCAAACGCTAGCCATGGGAACACAATTACATGATACTGTTTGGAGGCCATAGCTTACTGAAACAAAGCTTAAGGGGGCGTGATTCACAGTTCTTGTATAGGGAAATTCAGTGAAGAAGAGCCAGTGACTAAGACCGTCGTTATGTTCAGAAGCTCTGGTAATAAAGCACTAGTAGACAAGTGAATAACTAATTTCGATGTTAAACAAAAAAACAAAAAAAGCTAGAAGACAAGTGTCATGTGTGAAAAATTTTGTGAAAAGTAAACATTCACTTAGTCTAAGGTAGTAAAGTTTTATCTAGTTGTTCTTAACAATTCAATTTTGTTTATCACTTAGTCACCTAATTATTATATTGAAATAAACTAAGTGACTTAGTACATTTTTTAAACTCTGGCGTGCTCATCTTGTATAAAATAATTTCGAAGTTGTTCTTCAGATGACATAAGCCAAACGGATGGTACTTCTATCAATTAGCAGAATAGCATCATCACGCATTTAAAAATAATTATTCTTATACAAATAAGACCCTTAACCCCTAATTTATGTGTTCAAGAATCTGAAAGGTTATATTTATGTTTTGTTTTATTAATACTTTCTTTTTTAGTTGTTCGTTTAAAAGTTAAAGTCAACTCTTATATGACGTCTAAGTTATTCTTTTGGTTTGAAAACCCTAACCTAAATTAGTTCTTTATATCTCCTAATTGTAAACCTTGACAGAAAAAAAATGTCAAAAGGACTAATTACCCCTAACATTTTCACAGATGTACAAAATAGACCTAACGTTTCAGAGTGTTCAAAATAAATCCTAAAGTTTATCAAACATTCAAATTAGACTCCAAGGTTTTGAAGCCGTTTAGATTGAACCTTGAGCACTGACGTCGCAAGGGCACTATTAGTCATCTGCTGATGTGGCCAGTTAAATGCTAACGGAGATTCTTTTATTAATTTTTATGGATGTGGGACGCATCGTTGCTGACTTGAGCATCGAGGTGGCTCCCACATTAGCTCCAAAATGTTGCGTCTCATTGGATGGGTAAAAACGCTACGTCTCCCTAAAATGCTGCAACTCCCTCCTCTCTTAGAAGCAGCATTTTTGAACGGATACGAGACACTTCATTTTTGGAGAAGCTCCTCCTCCCTCACACCCATCGTTTTCCTCTTTTTTAATTCCTAATCCCTAATCCCTAATCTGCCATCCACAGACATCACCACTCAGCATGCTCTTCTTCCTTAATCCCTAATCTCCTATTGACATTCCCTAACAGATGCAGCGTTTTCTTCTCCCCTAATACCTAATCCCTAATCTCCTATCTTCTTCCTACACAATCACTCATCTCGTGCTTCTTCCCTCTTATTCCCTATGTATTATTCCTCAAACGACATCTCATCGTGGTAGGCCATTGTTATCCACCTTTTATGTTTTCTTTAGTCCCTAAATCTGCTTGTTTGTTTCCATTATTGTCTGCCACAAATTATGCTTGTTTGTTTATGATTATGTGTTGTGGTCCCCTGTTGGTTGAAATAATGTCATAAATGTAAGTCGTGGTCTCTTATGCTTGTTGTGGTGTTGGATGTAAGTCGTGATCCCCTACGATTGTTGTTGAAGTTGGTGTACCAATATAGGGCTCACTAAATGCTAACAATCATGTCTTGAATTTTTGTTCAATACATCCACTTGCATGTTTACTTATTGGGTCAGCTTAATATGGATCTCATTTATGTAGGCTTCTAATTTTTCTTTTAATAGATATGGCTAGTGGAACATTGTAAAGGACGTCTATGGTTCTATTAACTCTCCTTGGATAATTTTGGGTGACTTCGATAGTAAACTTCTTGCATTTGAAGTTGTACTACGGTATGAAATGAATAATGGGTCCAAAAGTGTCAACTCATTGCTTACTTATGAAGCAAAAGTCAAGAGTTTTGTGGCTATAAGTTTTTCCATAAAGTGCTTTAGACATGAAGGAATAATAACATAATCACCTCACTAAGGCTAGAGGATGATAGTGTTATTTGTAACCAATCTTGGCTTCTGGAACATGCATTGGAATATTTGAATATATGTTGTTTGGTGAAGCATCTATTATATTGTTGATAATATCATTTAAATGTATGCTTTTTGGTAATACACTTAACTTCATAAACTTGTTGCGAATAGGTATATGATGGCTAAACATGGAAGCATAAGGTTGTTTTATAGTGGAAAGCTTGTTGTAGAGCTAGAGTTGAAATATGTTGAAGGGGAATAAAGTATTTTTAATAAAGTAGAGCTGGATTTTGTTAGCTATAGGTAAATATGTTAGATGGGGAAGGAGTTAGGATACCTTCAAGTCGATAAGGCCTATTACAGAGAACCCGGTATTGAGTTTAGTGAGTCTTTGAAGTTGATTGAGTCAAATGAAAGTTGTCTACGACTTATCAATATGATGAAAATTCACGAAAGGATTGACACATATGTAACTCATATTATAGACACCCCATCATTTGTACCTAACATATTGCCCATATTTGGAGAAGAAGATGGATATATGGAGGGTGAGGAGGAAAGTTGTGGAGCCACAAAGGGTACGGAGAAAAGTTGTGAAGGCATAAAAGGTATTAGTAGTGAAGGTGTTGGTTTAGGAGTTGATGTAGAGGTGGATGATGATGATGATGAGCATGACAATGGTTTCATACATGTTCAAATTCCTGATGACCATGAACCGGTTGAAATTGAGTCAACAAATTTTGATAGTTCTATTGGTAGTGATCAATATCCTAATGGAGAAGAGCCTGGTGAGGCATTGTGAAGAGCAAGTAGTAATATTAGGCACAATCCATTCAATGCTGAACCAAATTGGAGATTGGGAATGGATTATGACTCTGCAAAAATAATTTAGAGAGTTTATTGTGAATTATGCAGTGCAGACAGGGTACAATGTTAAGTTTAAGAAAAGTGAAAGACGTAAGATGAGAGTGAGATGTATTGAGGGATGCCCATAGGAGTTGTATGTCATTTGTAACAAGAATAAAGGGTGCTTTAAAGTGGTGAAATATAATGATGAGCATAGGTGTTTTATAACTAACAAACCAAAATTGGTTTCTGCTAAGTTCCTAATGAGACATTTTAAGGACAGAATACTCGACAAGCCTATATCTCGACGACGAAGATGGTTGAAGAATGTCGAGAAAAGCTCAATATATCTATCAACTCAAGTATGTGTAGAGCTGCTAAGAGGAGATTGAGAAAATAAAGGGCAAGTGATTATATAAATAAGTATGCAAAAATATAAGGATATGCTCATAAATTGAGGAATAGTATTCCTGGATCAACTGTTGAATCAAAGTTGGCTAGAAATTAAGAAACTAGTTTGTTACAAGTATGCAACTATTAAGTTTTACATGTTATTGACGATGATAACTAAAAACATGTAGTTGTCTATGAAGTTTATTCATTAATTAATGCATCTTTATCTCTTTTTTGTAGTTCAAATGATTATGCATATGGTTTGATGCGATGAAAAGAGGATGGAGGCATTTGAGGCCCATCTTTAGTATTGATGGTTGTTTTTTGAAGACTGAATTCCAAGGTCAATTGTTAAATGCAGTTGGGTAGGATGGGGATGGAGGTATGTATCCATTGGCATGGGCAGTTGTCGAGGTAGAGAGCACTGATTCGTGGACCTAGTTTATGAGTTTGTTAGCTTCAAACTTTGAGTTGGGTTATCGTGAACGAATAACAATAATATCATATATGCAAAAGCTTTTTTTTCATTGATTAATGAACATATTATATTGTATCAACTCTATATTAATTGTATCTATTCAATTGTTATAGGGATTAAATAGAGCATTTGAAGACACAATACCATATGTCACTCATGGTATGTGTGCACGGCACATATACCATAACTGGAGCACGAATTTCAAAGGAAAATACTTGCGAAAGCAATTTTGGAATTATTCTTGATCAACATACGTCAAAGATTTTAACGAGCAGTTGAAAAGGTTGAACAAAATCACACCTAAATGTCCATCAGTGTTGCTTGAATATCTGAAAGAGAGATGGGCACGATGTTACCAGTCATTTAAATCCAAATGTCCAGTTGTTGATAACAACATAAGTGAAACATTCAATGGATGGATATTATCGACTAGAGATAGGCCTATTATAAGAATGCTAGAAACAATCAAAATAATTGTGATGAAGAGGCATGCATAGAGGAGACAATTTGTATATGGTTGAAAATAAGAAGTTGCACCTAGGGTTGTGAAGAAATTAGAAAAGAATAAGAAAGATGTTATGCATTGGAGAGTTGTATGGAATGGTGATGGAGCATATGAAGTTAGCATAGGTGATGCCAAACATACTTTGAAGATTGGTAGAAACCAATCATGTAGTTGTTAGGCATAAAAGTTGTATGGCTATCCTTGCAAGCATGTTGTAAGTGCTATTCACTATTCGAAGCAACGACCGAAGGCATATGTGGATCAGTGCTACAAGAAGTCTAAATTCATAGCAGTGTATAAGCATGTCTTACAACCTATTAGAGGACCTATTTTTTAGCCTACAGTTGATGATGAGGATCTAGTAAACCCTCCAGCGAAAAGTGCCATACTTGGAAGACCTAAAACAATTAGAAGGAGAGGAGTAAATGAGCCTACTAAGTTGAGAAATCCAAACAAATCTAGTAGAAAGGGTCAAGTATAAAAATGTGGAAAATATGGCAATTCTGGTCATAATGCAAGAAAATGTAACAATCATTCTTCGACTCAACTAGCTCAGCAATCTCTACAGGTATGACAAATTCTTTGTAAGATTACATCATATATCTAATGATCATTTCTGAAAATTTTTAATTCCCATTTATTAGGTCATTCTCGATGTCTTGTCACAACCTGAACATGTTGTTGTAGCAAGTCAATAAAGCAATATTATAAATATATTTGTCTCTTCAACCATTATTGATTTCTTTCAAGATTGAATAATGTTAACGATATGTTTATTTATAAGTTGGTAGCTCTTCTTATAGTTATAAACGGAAGTTTGGAGAAATTGATCCAGCCTCATTCAAACTGTCTTTCGAACTAAGAGGTACGAGGTTCAGAGGACAACCTAGCATAACTTCTCAATGGTTACAACGTGAAGCAATAAGGTGGAGATCATTAAGAAATCAACCACTACATGATCAACCTTCTCAGTCAAGTGCAAATGAGGGAAGCAAAGTGGTTGACTAGTAGATTTTACATTGATCTTGTGTATATGGACAAATAGATATCATAACTTTTGTATAAAAATGAATTGTGATGTAATCACTTAACTAATATCATCACTTTTACATATAATCACAATTTGACATATTGCTCTAATTGTTTATTTTGATATGATTTTTTTATTTAATTGTTTATGATGAGGCCATATGAACAATTAAAGAAAATTCATGAATAACAAAACAATAAAGAAAAAACATAGTGCAAAATATATTAGTGGAAAGAAGGAGTTTTCATTCTCATAACTCAAGTTTTACACACAAAAAAAAGAGTGGATTTTTCTTCTACTTGTTCAAAACAAACCATATTTTTAAACTCACCATAATTACAAAATACCCTACAATAATCAAATACAACATATCAACTCATTTTATTATTTTGTCAGCAAAACAATGTCTTCTTTCATTAGTTTTATTTTCTCCTCAACTATGAACATCAAATGTGATTCAATTGTGCTTCGTTCAACCTCTTGCTTCAAATGATCTACTTCTTCTTCAAATTATGAATTACTTCAATAGCTCTATCGCTAAATTTTTCATCATACCATTTAAAAAATTCACATTTTCCAACCTGAAAGATCATTAATAATTATAAGGCAAAAACATTAAACATATATAAAAACAATTTTAACTTATAAACAAAATTTAAGCTTACATGATATTTGGGGCATCCATAAAATGTTCTTCCTGGGTTTTTTTTCACTCCATGAGGTTCTTAACGGAGCTCTTAAGTCACAATAACAAAACACATTATCATTATTTGAACTTAATGTAGTATTAGTTGAAGATGTCACGTCCATATCTTTGGATAGTTGCTGCAAATTTATATGAGTACTCTTACTTCTTCTAATCAAATGTCGAAATAATATGTCAATAATCTCAAATAACTCCATACACAAATCATTCATATATGTCATATATAGTCAAACAATGTGTTAGAAGTGAAAAGCATCAATAGGAGTAAAAAGATTCAATTGGTTTGTTCTCCACATAAAAAGACATAAGACTTTATCCTTTAGTCTTATGTCTGCCTTAGAACATACACAAATCTCTCATGTTTAGGCATGAGAGTGTACTAAAAGACCACAATACACCTATCACCAGCAATCATATTTAGGCATTTCATGGTTAGTCAATTGTATGCAACCGTATTGTTCATCACTGCACAAAATATTTGGACTATAGCTTCTTAATAATCTATGGTCTATTAGTTCCCTTACAAATGAACTTAATTGTAAAGTTGAATTATGCCCTATGTATTTTGCATTTCGGGAACTAAACATAATGAAGAAGATGATTAGCAGTCAGGTTTGCTATATATCTGCAACATAGGAGTCGTCACTCACTACTATCTTCTAACACTCAAGCCATGATAGGCGATTCAATATCTACTAACCAACAGTTGATTCAATTACATAGGAGATTAGGACATCCATCGTTTAATTATTTAAACAAATAATAACCAGAGTTATTTAAATAGTGCAATTTCAATTTACTGTTTTTAAAGGCTTCTGAATTTTCCAAGACATTTTTATTAATAGAATGCCTTAGAAATCTTACAAATAATATGGCAACACTGATAAAGCATAGTAGCAGATAGTGAAAAATGGTTGGTGTATTCATCGACAATAAGTGGAGGCAAACCAGATAAAATAAAAACAAAAGCAAAAATACCACGTTGAGGCAGACAACAATGGACCACGATGAAATGTCCTGAAAGTCTACTAGGGTGATGCAGTACTCTCAACTGTATTTCTTATTAATAGAATGCCTTAGAAATCTTACAACTAATATAGGAACATTGATAAAAACAACATAGCAGCATATAGTGAAAAATGATTGGTGTATTCATCGAAAATAAGTGAAGGAAACCAAATAAAATAAAAATAAAAGCAAATATACCAAGATAAGGTAGACAACAAGTAGATTTAGCAGACCACAGAAAAAACAGACAACAATGACCAACAACGATGAGATGTCGTCTGAGGAAGAACACATAGGGAAGAAGAGGGAAGAAGCACGAGATGAGGGATTGTGTGGGAAGAAGATGGGAGATTAGGGATTAGGGAAGAAGAAAATATTGCGTCTGTTAGGGAATGTCGATAGGAGATTAGGGATTAGGGAAGAAGAGTATGTTGCTTGGTGATGTATGTGGATGGCAGATTAGGGATTAGGGAAGAGGAAAACGATGTGTGTGAGGGAGGAGGGAAATGAAATATTTTTTCACGTCCAAAAATGTTGCGTCTGAGGTAGATGTAGCGTTTTTATCCGTCCAAAAATGATGCTTTTGAGGGAGGAGAGAGAAGCCTACCTCGATTCCCATGTCAGCAATGATGGTACCCACATCCACAAAAATTTTAAAAAAATCATCGTCAACATTTAACAGGCCGCGTCAGTAGATGACTGACGATGCCCTTACAATGTCAATGCCCAGGGTTCAATATTAATGGTTTCAAAACTTTGGGGTCTAATTTGAATGTTTGATAAAATTTAGGATTCATTTTGAACACACTGAAATGTCAGGGTCTATTTTGTACTTCTGTGAAAGCGTTAGGGTCTGATTAGCCCTTTTGGCCAAAAACAAATCAAGTCTAACATTTCCTGCTTGGATATAGGTAATGAATTTATACTAACATAGACTGGTTTTTGGTCCCCATTTTTCTTTTGGTCCCCATTTTTCTCTTTCTCTATCACTGACAAGAAGTTGTTTTTTTCCTTGGGTTTCGCTGTCCAAGGCTCCGGAGACTCAGATGGACTGGCCCCTGATAGCAAGCAAAAAGTTGATTTCATTTCAAATTGATTTATTCTTCCAAGCATGTAAAGAGCCTTGTGTGAGTGTTCATTGTTTGATGCCCTTGAGGATAGGTTGGCGCAGTGAATTCGGTCGTTTTGAGTGTCTTTAATTTGCTTAATGGATTGGCTAGTTTCTTGAAAAAATATGATGATAGAAAGAGAAATAAGAAGTTGCATCTTAGTTTAAACTAAGACGCCTTCAAAGACTCAATTAGGGATGGGAATATTGGGTCGAACATGGCAATTGATATGAGAGAAAGGCTTCAGAATTCGCAATCTAAACCTCAATTCTGTCGAGTTTAGGTTATTTAAATTTTAATTGAATCAGATAAAATTAAAATATATATATTAAATTTTTAATTACATTAATAAATTTAAAACAAAAAATTTAAATCACATTTTAACTTCTTTTGTATTCTTTAAATTGTAATCTCTTTTGATTAAATAAATTTAAAATTAAAAATAGTTCTTTCTAATCATTTTTTAGTAATATAAGTATTTCTTAAATAGTCAAAAAATTTGTGACATAGAAAACATTAAGTAAATTAATAATCATCAATTTTATTTGTAAATAATATTTAACACAATCCTTAACTGGCTTTTACCAAAATAAGACTTACACTGTGTATCATGCTCCTGCTTAATGAATTCTGCAAAGAAGAGTTGGCTTCTACCAATTATAATAATCTAATATTATATTCTTTAAGCCCCTTAGTTTTTTCTATTGTTTCATCTCATAGGAGTAAACAAGAAGTGCTAGTTTTATTAGAGCTTAAGTCTATTTATAATAAGTTTTATACATTTTAGTAATTTAACTGAAATTAAATTCTAATTTCAATTAAACTTTAATTAGAATTACAAATAATTATAATTAAATATCATTTATTCTCAAATAAGATCTAATATCTCATATTGACTCTTATTTATTAAATATCTCATATTTAACTATAAAGTTTCTCAAACTTTACTATCAAGCTCAACTTGATTAAGATATATTTGGTCTCTTCAACATGTTCTTTATGTGAGACCTTTTGAGTTCCCAAATATGCTGGCAATTGATTTAAATTATAACCTTAAATCATAATCTTTAATTTTCTAATTAAATAATTTATATCCATAGATCAAGATTAGTGTCTAGCAACACATCATAATCACCCAAATATTTAAGAATGTCAAATGGTTTTAACTAACCTTTACGTGTATGATTTTTTTCATATAATTCAGTCATTTCATCATACAATGTTTCGATTAGACAGAGAGCAAAGAATTAATTTCTACTATATTTTGAGTCCAATCATATTAGTTCTCCACCATTAGATATTAATTCAATTAATGACATTTGTAAACTATTTACAAAAATCCATTCCACCTTAGCCAAAGATTTCTCGAATTAATATTAATCAAGAACAACAAAACATTTTCTCTAATTACTTTAGGGTGATGAATCATATCTTGATCACTCAACTACCTTTATATAGTTCATGATACATCCATTGACTACTGACTAAACTACCTATGATTAGAATAGGTCATAAGTAGTATCAAAATATAACAATCCTTATATAAGATAACTTTAGAGACCTTAAGTTAAAGGATCACTTATATAATCATCACAATAAGAATTTCCATAGACATATAAGTAATGTTTCAAATAGATTTCTTATTTGGCATTAGTTCAATGAACATGTTCTTTAACAAGCACCCAAATGTTTGTTTAAATATCTCTATACTTTCGTCTATGAGATTGAATTCCTCCTTTATAAGGAAAATAAAAATTTTGCTAGTCTTTTTATGTTATATTAATATCAAGTCTTAACATAACAATGACTAGGAACAATTTAGGGATAATACAAAATTGTAATGTAAATCTCATAACTATAATCTTATTATAATTTCATTGGCAATATACAATTACCACATGGACTTTTTCATATACATTTAATATGTACACAATAAAGAATGCCTTTAAATTATTTTTTCACTTAACTATGGCCAAATTGATTGGTTGTAGGGCATAAACTAATAATCTCCCACTTACATTAAGCCAATCATTTAAGTATCTCATACCATATCACCATATGATGAACATGTTACTAATGGGATAATGACTTAATGAGAGAATTCTACAAGATTTTTTATAGTGAACACTTGCTTAAATCTTACAACTTTCATCTTAATTATCATCATAGTTAAGAAAATTTTCCTAAATACATCCTTGGATCTTTTTGAGACTTTAGCCCCTTTTACATACCTAATGGCTCTAATGTTCCATAGTATATCACTGTCTTCAACAATGCAAAGAACTATATCAAGTTTATTGAAGAACTTGTTGATCCAATTAATTATTTCTACCAAATGAAAAACATATCATGGCTTAATTAACAACCATTGCTACATTAGAACTTTTCCAATTTCTAAATAATATTATTCTAAGTAAAATATACCTTAATTAGGATTTAATTCTAAAGTTAATATCTTTATCACCTTAAACTTAAATATCAACTCATAAATAGAATAATGGATATCCTTAATACTTGTTTAATACTTCACAAGTATCAAATATCTCAAATACTAAACATATTTAGTACATTATCTATATACTTGGACTTAGAATGGGTAAACAACTCCTAATATATCTCTATAGATCTAATTCCTAAAATTAAGTTATTACTTTTTCATATCTAATAAGATTTGTTCTTAGACAATTATATTTTTAATAATTGAAAATTGGAATTATTGTTCTCTATAAGTAATATGTCTTCACATACTCCCACTGAAGAGGATAACTATACTCCCACTAACCTTCTTGTAGACATGCTAAATTTATAATCATCTCAAAAATAAACCTTTTGAATTCATTATAAAAGTGAATCTTTTAATACCTCATAGCCTTTTAACTATACATCAAATGTTTCAACAAAGACACTAGTTCCAATCGGATGTATTATCACCAGATTTGAATTTTCAAATTTTATCTTACTCCCACTACTTATCTTGAGAACCATTCTCTTATAAGTATATACTGAAACAAACAATTTATTTAATATGTTTGTAAAATTATATCCAACCTTTGGGATATCTCATAACCTTTAATTATCCAATTTAGTTCTAAACTTAATGGATAATACATGCTTCAACTAAGTATCATATCCTTAAATCATTAACTTTGACTCTTTCAAACACTTAGCATTTCATATCTAATATGAAATCTTACTTATTGATCTAATTAAAACAATTTAAGGTAAGTCATTGTACTGGATATTGCTATAGAACAAATAAATATTGTCGTGTACAATATCTCATACTGTATATTCTTCCTTATATAAAATTATACTTTTATGAAATTTTATTATGAATTTATTTACCAAATAGTTTCATTCCCTATATATAATCGAAAAATTTAAACTCACCATATCGATCTCATTGAAGTGCTTCATCATTCTTATTGCTTAATTTCTACTTAGATTTAAACTATTTGAACTTTTCAAAATATTTAAATCAATATTTTATTTAATACATATGAGTGTATCATATAAAGTCATTAGTAATCTAATGAAACACAAGTATCATCCTTTTATTAATTGTTATTCCATATAATACATCACATGTATAAATTTAACAATTCAATACCATCATCATCCTTTCACCAAAGGTTGATTTGGTTAGTCTTCTAACTTAATAAGTTTCACAAGTTTCATATGATTCATAATCAAATTGATATATATCCTTGTATGTAACTTTATGATTCTTACTATGTTGATTTAACATAAAAAAAATTCAACATATCTAGTGCATAAGGCTCTTCGTTTTGCAAAAGTTTGGAGAGGGTCATTGATGTACGCAACCTTCCCCTTGTATTTTTTACAAAAAGGCTATTTCCATTATTCTAACCTATGACCTTCTACTCACAAAGGAGCAACTTTTACCAATTGCTCCAAAGCTCTCCCTCTATGTTGATTTAATCAACATGGCATAAAAAGATAGTCTTAGTTATCCAACTTTGTACTCTTACCACTTATGTTAAGCATAAATCTCCTTTAATCGAATATATAAAAACTATTTGCATAAACTTAGATCAACTAAATTTACTCAACAATATATTTTTTATCATGCATTGAACATTATAATAATGTTGACTATAAATTCAGTATCAAATAATTATAAATAAGAACTAGAAATCTATATGAACTTTATCATATTTTTATAGGTAAGAAAAGTCATGCAATCATTTTCTTCTTATGACAACTATTATTATGTTATAACAAAGGCTTTAATTGATGTCCATATTTATGCTTTTAGTTGGCTAAATTAAGTAGAACAATTCCATCAAGGTATTATACCTTTCATCTCTACTCAATGCAACCTCTTACATCTTGCCATCATGATGTTAACATACATCTTATATGTTGTCACCAAAGGTTATGAGACATTATTCAACTTAAAATGACAGTACATTTTGTAATTTATATGATTTTTTACATATCTTCAAAGCTTTAGCACCAAATCCTCAACAAGGATTAATAGCAAAATTGCATAATGGACATATAACTTTTCTATCAAACTTTAAGAAATCTTCTCAAACATAACCTATATCTAAGAAATTTGGTTCATTAACTCTTAGTATCAACTATACTAAACAAGATAAATGTAAGAAAAGCAAGTAATTGATTATATATCATGACTACGAAATCAACTTAGGACTATAATAAAGTATTAGGTTACTCTTACTATTTTATTCGAAATAATAACCCTCACTAATATTTGAAAAGATTACTTTAATCTTTCTAATGAGCTAGGATCCCATTCAAATTCGGTTGATCTCGAGTTTTCTTAGCAAATCAACTAAACTTAAATTAGGTAGATAACAACTTTAGCAATCACATCTCATATAACTCATAGATCCGTTAGGTGACAACTCTTGTCAAAACATATCTTATATGTTATTTTTAACCCTACCTCTAAATTCATAGGATTGATAAGATGTTATCTTGATAAATTATTTGATATTATCTCTTTTGTTTTACATTTATTTTGGTGCTTAAATATGAAAATTAATGTTTGTTTTGTTTTAGGAGATGAAAAGTGGAGATTGCATCAAATTGGGACACTATTAGGAGATGAAAATGATGAAAGTGATGGATATGTTAGGAGTTTGGTTCTTTAGTTTAATCTCAACCTAACACCCAATTAAACGTATTTCATTGATTTGTTGTTCTCAAACCTCTCAGAGCAACTATTGGTCGTAGATTAATAACAAGGTTAATCCCGATTTTCCTTTACGTAGTGTTTAATTAAGAGACGCTCGTTTATTAAACCTAGCCACTGAATAACCTAGGATACAATCCCTAAATTTAATTGGACAGTCACATTACTAATTAGGAAAATAGACCAATCTAAGTAACAACCACATAAGCTTGGGTCATTTAACCTAATTTATGTTATCCCTAATGATTACGAACCATTAGTCGCTACAAATGAATTTCAAATATAACAATTACAGACTATATTGAAATTCTAGCAATGGGTTCTGATAAGTGTAAATTGCATCGTGTTTTAGGGTATAGTTTGATATATGTTTAGTTGTTAATTTAATCATTTAGTATGTGTTTAGGTTATAATTGTGTTAGTTTGTTAATTATTTATGTTTTAAGTATTTTATAGGTTACTACAAGTCTTTGAGCTAAATCTTATATTTTTGAGGTATCTTGATATGTTTGCTAGTATCTTAGGGTCAACATCGAAGAACAGAGAAGACATTCGGGTGAAAACAATGGCTCACAATCGTGGCATGTCAGGCCACGATTGTGACAGAAGCACCTGAATTAGCCCACAATCGTGACCTGCATGCCAAAATCGTAATAGAAGTGCAAGGAACGGGCCACGATCGTGGCAAAAGGCTCAAATGTGGTTGTGGCTGACATTGGACAAATGCCCTCAAGGGATTTTTTAAACCTTTCGGACTTCAAAAAAAACCCTAGGGCTGTTTAGAACACAAAAGATATTTAAAGAATAAGAAAAGGAGGAGAGTGGAGCTTTTCCATCAGCCACCTTGAGAAATCCTAGAAAGAATTCATCGAGAGATTGAGGAAGAGAAGAAGGAAGAAAGAAGAGTAGAAGAAGCAGACTCGACGTACTTCCCAGATTAGAAGGTTTCCTAATGTCGCTACCTTTCGTCCTCCATTTCGATTGTATTTCTAGTTTAGTTTCAGTTTTATCATTATATAGAATTAGAGTGAATAATTGATGATAGAATCTTAAATGTCAATGATGTTCTAAGCTCACGTTCTGAGTTTTATTCTTAAATTAACGAAATTTGATTATTTATGTGTTTATTGGATTTGTTGTGCTTTAATTATGTGATTGCATAATTCAATAATAAACTGAGAGAGTGAATCGAACGGAAAACAATTAAATTGGGCTAACAAGAGTTAGGTGATTTGATAAAAATTAGAATTAAATCAAATCGGTAAATTGTGCGAAAAGAGATCTTACATAGGTTTTCGATAGTTTATTAAAGAACTTCAGAACTAGTTAGGGTTTTTAATAGGTTGTAAATTGAGAGATTTTGACTTCCATAATATGATTAAGGTTTATTATTTAGGGTTAATGGTTATAACTTGAGAGAGAGTAATCAACCCTATGATCGTCGTTAGGTTAGCATTAAGGATAGATAAAAATCCCTTTCTCTCAATTGATAATTTCCTTAAGTTGATTCTTGGGTGTGTTGCAATTGCTTAGTAATTAGTATTTCCATGATTGATTCTTAATTTAATTTGATTAACTGAATTGAATTTTCATTTTAGTTAGTTACATCTTGAATTTTTTGTATTTGTTTCTGGCCTTAGATTTTAAGATTAAATTATCCCTCCTCATGCGATCGACACCTTAGGTACTATGTTAACGAACCGTATGCTTGTAGATTATCAAGGGATATTTATTAAAACTTACACACAATCAACACCCGATCAAGTTTTTGGCGCCGTTGTCAAGGAGACAATTAGTTTAGTTCTTTAGTTAAGGCGTTTTAGTTAGTTTTTAGTTTAGTTCTTTCTTTCTATTTCTGAATCCGTGCTCTTGCATGAACACAAGAGTCATAAGAAGTTCGAGTCATGCAGCTAAAACCTTAGAGCTAGATATCACTCAATTAGAACGATTAATTAGGAAAACTCAGCACGAAAAAGAAGAAGAAATCTCAAAAGCAACAATGGCTGAGGAATTTCAGCAAGATTTGGATCACAAAGCTAACCAAGGATGTTAACAAAGAACCCTTATGGATTTCATGAGACCAATATTCAATACGGTAACCAAGGAGTAGCTAAGCCACTTGTACAAGCAGCCTCTTTTGAAATTAAACCAGCCCTCCTAAACATGTTTCAAAAGAATGTGCAATTCTATAGACTAACGAATGAAGATCCCAATGCACATATAGTAAATTTCCTTATGTTGGATTAGCCATGGTTGCATGCATCACATTCATACAGATGCAACGAAAGTGTCAGAATCAAGATTTTGACACCATGACAACCCGAAAATCACAGAATCTCACATGTATGCAAGGATATGTAAAGAACATGAAATAACAAAACTTTTTACCTTGTGTATCTTCTACTTTTTGGTTTCTTCTCCTTGTTTGGGTTGTTGCAAACACCAAACCCTTCCTTGATTACCCAAGAACACGCAAAGAAGGAAGATGAAACAATGTGTAAGGGTTCTAGAACACCAAACTTGATGAATTTAAGTAGATGTTTAAAATGGAAGATAAATCAAGGTTATCTTGCGTGCATGTAAGATTTATACAACAATTGCATAAATTTGCATAAATATAACTCAAGAACACTTCTCACTCTCTCTAGAACTCTTCTAGAACCATTTCTTTATCAATTGAATGTGTAAGAAGTGAAGGAACTTCGTGCATATAAGTGAAGAACTCACTTATATGTCACTTAGTAGCTTCTATCACGATCGTGGTTAGCATGCCTTACCTTAGGCGACGATTGTGGCCCTATGAGGCACGTTCGTGGCCTGCTTTAAATAGGCCATACACACTTGTTTTTCATCCGATCTTTTATGCGTGTGATCCTTAAGTTCCCGACTATTTTAGGCATTTAAATTTTTATCCTATCTTTTGTGTATGTGACCTTTAGGTTCCCGGTTATTTTAGGCACTTGAATTAATTCTTAATTCAAACACATCATGAAGGGTTTTATGATGCCTATTTACCAGAATACAAGTGGATTAATACACAAAATCTTTGATAGTTAATTATCCAACTTATGAACCTTTCCATAGAATTACTATCCAATTTGTCATTTCACTATACTATACCCCAATTAGTTCGGAGTATGGGTTATATGTCAACTCCTACTAGACTGACTATGTCACATCTAGTCCAATTGATGTTAGTTCTTATCCTAAGTTCTCATTACTCTATGTGTCATCGAAGACTCTTTTCATGACACATAATTGCTCTAGCTAGAGACTCCCGAGTAATGACCCCAACAAAAGGCCGTGAGTATCATCTCCTTCGATCAAGAGTGGTGAATCCTTTATCGGCTACCCAATTACCTTCGAATGCCAATAGTTGTACCCAATCACCACCCTAAGAGTGATCTCATCTTGAGGTAATAAGGAATGATGTCAAAGAACAGGATTAGTATCCAAGATATCCTTGAGTACCTCAAGTCTAAGGATATTTGCACCATTGCTATGATGAGATTAATC
>JANQBM010000222.1:35145077-35158818 GCA_025594535.1 Erythroxylum domingense
GCGAATGCTTAAGTTGTATGTTTTAAGATTAAAGTAACGGCCCACTTTATTCATGAAAACATACTTGATTCCAAATTCATTTAATAGTGCCATTATCGATAGTTAACTACTATCATGATATGAAAATCATCATTCCCTTGAAGTAAACTCCTTTACTTTTATGGAGATAAATCGCAACACTACAGTTTAAAACCATAATCAAGCGATCAACTTGGTTGTGAATCAATTAATTTAGTTTCTAATAATATACATGTTTCCCATACATCTCTATGTAAATGTATATTACTTACAAAAAATTAACTAACCTATAAAACACAAATAATTAACAAACTAACACAATTTAAATCTAAACACATACTAAATGATTGAATTAATAGCTAAACACATATCAAACTATGCCCTAAAACATGATGGAATTTACACTTATCACTGAGGAAGAACAAGAACATATCACCCTCTTATAGGATAGACTGCTAGATTCAATAGAAGATTTAGGGAGTTTCGTTATTCCCTAATTTATTGATAGTTTGTTATTAAAAAGGACATTACTGAACTTAATTGGTTTTCTTAATTTTATCAATATTGTCCATTTGATTGTCTTGCAATTTATAACTTATTTACATGCTACAAAGTTGAATTTCGACAACAAGGGTAGAAGCAAGCCACTCATAATTGATCCTGGCTAAAATTTGAAAGATGTAAGGTCAAACTAATGACTGTAAATTAGCATGTTTAGGTAGCTAGATTGAAATTGTTGAGTAGCTAGATTTGCTTTAAATTCTAAAAATAAATTTTCAAGGATCTGGAATGTTTTGGCAAGGAAAATAAGGAAATGATGATTGATATGTGCTTAATTGTTGATACATTTAATCCATTACACTGAGTGATTAAAATGCTTACGATACTCACTGTAGCTAAGATTTGATTTTAGATACATTTCAGAAGCAAAGGAGCTAAAGTGAGCCAAAAGAATACTTATTGAGCCATCTTCTAAATGTTGATACTCTATTGTCTTCATGGAGCAAGAAGGAGAAAAAGATTAAAAGAAAAAGAGACAACATAAAGCATAAAAATGGAGTTATGTGTAACATTTTTATTTAAAAAGACTATAGCTCTAAAATGAATTACACTACTAAAAGAATTAATCTAACTGTCCATTTTTCATATGATTTTAAACTAGCTATTAATATAAGTGAAAACGTGAGTGTCAGCTGCTAAAAAAAGAATGAAAGTGTGGTTGTAACATGGAGAGAAATGAAGACACATACATAACATTACCAAAGAAAGACACCTGTCCATTTATCTCATTAAAAACCTAGCTATTGAATAAAAAAAGGACATGGTGTGTGACGACTAAAGCATGTGAGGGCTGAAGCAAAAAGTGAGCGTGAGGGATGGAGAAAAGGCATGTGTGAGGGCTAAAGAGTGTAAGGTTGGGTTAGGGAATAAAAGAGGTGAGTGGCAACTGAAAAGAGAAAAGAATCAAAACGAAACTTAGACATTATTTTTTCATAAAAATGATCTCAATAAGGGTTGGAACAAGGACGTGTGGATGACTGGAGCAAAGGAGAGTGGGTAGTAGCTAATCCTTCTTCATTATTCCTCTTTATTCTTCAGGAAAGAGAGTGGACAGTAACTGATTCATCTTCATTCTTGGATGTTATAAATGCAAAGTGTGCAGAAAAATGACCAGATATGATTCTTCTTCAATTCTATTCAGTTTTCAACAATGATGGAGGCATTCTTGTTTAATTCTTGGAGTTTGATGGAGAATATGGAGGGTTAACCCACCCAATGCTAGTTCGGAGGTGCAATCGACGCCGAGGAGCACATTTAAGCATACATTTTTGTATATCGTTTATTTTTCCTTTTTTCAGACTGTTTACATTTTCTTGAGACTAATGATTGGGCATTGCGAAAGAATGCTTTTGATGCTCTATTTAGTCATTTTTTATGAAAACTCATTGCTAAAACTTGGATGCAATACGTAATATTCACGTTAAAGGTTGTATATGGCAACTAACGGTGTTAAATTATTAAGGATAACATGGCATAAGTTAAATAATCCAAGCTTATGTGATTATTGTTTAAATTAGTTAATCTTTCTCAATTGTAATATGCTTATCTGAATAAACTTAGAGAGCTTGTTTTAGGTTTCCTGATAGTTATGGTTAATTAACGAGCTCTTTTTAATTAACTACAACCTAAGGAAAAAATCGGGATTAACAAAGTTTACTGTTAATTCATGATTAATAGTATAAAGAGAGGTGTGAAAATGATAATTTAATGACATATGTGAAATTATGCTTAGGCCGAGATTAAACCAAAGAATCGAATTTTAAACCATTCATCAATTGTATCACTTTGCTGCTGTTTAATTTGAGTTGTTTTTATAAATTCAATTTTAATTGGTTTTCTAATTTTCATCGAACTAAACCCCCTTGTGTTATAAATAGGTATAATAAAGGAAAGTAACTAGATTTAATCTCTGCAAGATCGACCTAGACTTACCACTAGCTATAGTTTTAGGTCTAGTTTATTTTATGTAGACTCACCACAAACATGTTTTTATTTTTAGTTTTTCATTACAAACTTACACCAAACAAGTTATTGTTTCCAATTTTTATGTTAAAAAATTCAACCAAATAAGTTTTTATTTTTAAGTAAAAAGCAGAAAGCAAAAAAAAAAGCAAAAAAAAATCCATAATAGAAAAACTAAAGTTGATTCAAACGGCCCCCTAGTTTTTACCTTAAATAGAAAAGGCTACAGTGAGGATAGAGGACCCTAAATTTTCATGCCTTCATTTTCCATATTAGTAAAGATCCAAGGAATATGAAGAGAAGAGAGAAGGATGAGAAAGGAAGAGGGAAGAAGAAGGGTTGCTATTGCTGCTGTCTTTCTGATCCTTCCAAGTGAAATTTGATTTCATCTTTACGATTCTTTCTTTTGAATGTATGAGATGGATTTAATAGTAATGGATTTGGATTTGATGATGGTGTTTTAAACTCCTTTAGGACTTTGTTCTTGAATCAATGATAATGTAATTTTTTTATGTTAATACATTTGGTATTGTGATTATTTGTTATATTTGCATGTCTTGGTAACAAATCGAGAGAGTGAACCAATAGTAAAACGTTTAGATTGGATAACGAGAGTTAAACTCAAATAATTAAATAACAAGATTTAAATGAGAATTAATAGATCACACAAATAATCAGATCAATAATTTATATGAAGAGACATCTCATGTGAGGACTTGATAGTCTATTAGGGGGCTTAAGATCTAATTGTATGTGTGAGTTTTTTATTAATTGAGAGATTGCAAATTCCATAATTCAATTAGAGGTTATGATTTAGGTTTTAATGATTATAACTTGAGAAAGAGTAATCCACCTTTCTAAAGTCTAGGACCAATACCATATTGACTTAAAAGGAATCATGTTAGCATTTGATGATAGGATAAAATCCACTTCTCATATTCGGCTAATCTTCTTTGTGTGATTTTTCGATTGTTCATTGGTGGTGATTAGTTTTGATTTCTTTGTGTTAATTTTATAATTTAATTTCCAATCAATTTATATTCACGAATTTACTTTTCTGTTTCATTTTTATTTTCTTTTTAATAATCCTTTTTGGCCTTAGATAACTTAGAATTATATAAGTTCAGCAACTCCTCGAGGGATTGACACCTTATATATTAAATTCATGACCCATGCACTTTCAATATATTGAGGGTTTTATAAGATTAAAACTTTCTCAAGATTAAACTTCCTAAGGAGATTTGAATCATGAAGTTTGATGATAACCTTGAGCTTATAGAAGATACAGTGAAGATCATAAATGCATGTGATAAGGGTAAATTGTATCATATTTTGGGGCATAGTTTGGTATATATTTAGTTGTTAATCCAACCGTTTAGTATATGTTTAGGTTAGAATTGTGTTAGTTTGTTGATTATTTATGTTTTAAGTGTTTATGTTTTAAGTGTTTTATGGGTTAGTACACATCTTTGAGCTTAAATATTATTTTTTTGAGGTACCTTGATGTATTTGCTACTATTTTAGGGTCAACATCAAAGAACAAAGAAGTTTTGAAGACATTCGACCAAAACGACGACCCATGATCATGACATGTCAGGCCACGATCATGACAGAAGGATCAAATGTGGCCCATGATCGTGGCCTACGTCGAGTAGACGTGTAGTTACTAAAAAATGTCAAGTTTCGAGGAATTTGTTTGACCTTTCGGACCCTAAAAAATTCGTAGATCTACTCAAAGCGAAAATGATATTTAAAGAACAAGAAAAAGAGGTAGAGAGAATTTTTTGCATCAGTCATCTTAAGAAACCCTAAAGAGAATTCATTGAGAGATTGAGAAACATAAGAAGGAAGAGAGAAGAGGAGAAGAAGCTGACGCGACTTACTTCCTAGATAAGAAGTTTCCCGACATCGCTACTGTTGATGGTAAAACCTATCTACTTATCTTACGCTCAAAAATTGCAAGTGAATGGGTCGTGACTTGTAGTTAAAAAGAGCAGATATCGATCCCACAGGGATTGATGCCTAGACACCCCTTAATTTAGACACAACTTTGTTTAAGAAAAGAAATTATTAAATGCAAATAATCTGGAAAATTAAATTAAAATAATAAAACTAATGTAAACAATGGACAATATCAGAATTGTAGAAAATCTGAATTCAAGAATCTAAATGCTAGAGATTACTTTTTCCTTATTTTGTCTTCCTCCTATTTTGTTGATTGAATTGTGTCTCACCCTAGATTTCTGAATGTACTAATTATCCTCTCTTAAGGTGTAACTATTTGTCCTTAATCAAGTTAATGGGAATCGATTGAAAGATCTCTCAACCTACCCAATGACTCTACTGATTCAACTAGTTATTAAACTATCCTATGGGTGATCAATTGACTAATTGAGATCTCTCTTCTAACTATTCAATTAATATGATGATTGTTAGTCTATAGTTCGCCAACTCTCATTGTACAATCCCACACAAATTTCATCTCACTCACTCTCTCAATTTGTTGTAAGATGACAATTAAGAACAACAATCAACAAAGACAATTGTATTCAATTCAATAAAATTCGGGTTTTGACAAAATAATTCAAAAACAATCCCTGAAATGAAATAAGTCTAACATGGTCTCCATGAAATCATTAACAATTAAATTAACCATTTTTTCAAAGAATAGAAGAGATTAAAATGAAAGAAAATTGAATAGAAAGACTCCTTCTCTTCTTTGCCAGAATCTGAAATTTTGGTGTTGATGTGCTATTTTGCCCAATCTTGATGATGATTCTTGTCTTCAATCCTTCCTCAATGCTCCAAACATGTTTTCTTCACTCAAGGATGGTGTTTTTACAAGTAGGTGTCATCTCTCCTGAAGATGGAGGCTTAATGATATTTTTATCGTCCAAAAATCCTAGGTTTAATGAAGCCTCGCAGATTGCCACGAATTTCAATTCTCAGGGTTATGGAAATTGCTCACAGATGCACTTCTTATTTCTTCTATGATTTCCCATATCTGTAGGAATCATGAAAATTCCAACGATTCCCACAAACGTGGGAGTTTTGTCCCAAATGAACTCTTGTTGTCTTCTCTTCTTTTGATCTTTTGTTCAATCTCTATGTTGCTCCCTCTTCCTTCCTACACAAAAATAATCAATTCTTACCGTCAATTAGCATCAAACACATAAGAATAAAAATGGAAATCAAACTTAATGAAAACATACAAAATGAATCCTAAACTAGAACAATAAACAACAATTACGCAAGAAAACACATGCGAATTTCCTATAAAAACATATCCTAATGCACACCTATCAGCTATCTCTTGTCAACCGTTCATGTTGTATTTCCTATTTAATTTCAATTTTATTATTGTATGGAATTGGAATAAATAGTTGATTATAGAATATAGAATGTTGATGATGTTCTAAGCTCATCTTTAGAGTTTTATTCTTGAATTAATGAAATTTGATTGTTTATGTGTTTATTGGATTTGTTATGATTTAATTCTACGATTGCATAATTTGATAAGAAACTAAGAGGGTGAATCAAATGAAAAACAATTAAATTGGGCTAACAAGAGTTAGGTGATTTAATAGAAATTAGAATTAAATCAAAACGGTAAAATGTGTAAATAAAGATCTTACATAGGTTTCCGATAGTTTATTAAAGCACTTCAGAACTAATTAGGGTTTTGGATAGGATGTGAATTGAGAGATTGTGACCTCCATAATCTGATTAGGGTTTATGATTTAGAGTTAATGGTTATCCCTCGAGAGAGAGTAATCAACCCTAAGATTATCTAGAACAACAATCCAGTAATTCATAATCAATTAGGTTAACATTAAGGATAAGTAAAATTTCCTTTCTCTTAATTGGTAATTTCTTTAAGTTCATTCTTGGGTGTGTTGCAATTGCTTAGTAATTAGTATTTCTGTGATTGATTATTAATTTAATTTAATTTGATTGATTGAATTTAATTTTCTTTTTATTTAATTGCATCTTGAATTTTTAGTATTTGATTACGGCCTTAGATTTTATGATTAGATTATCCCTCCTTGTAGGATTGACACCTTAGGTATTATACTAACGAACTGTGCACTTGCAGATTATCTAGAGTTATTTATTAAAACTTACATACAACTAACTTTCGATCAGGTTTTTGGCATTGTTTCCAGGGAGGCGATTAGTTTAATTTTATAGTTTAAGGTGTTTAGTTTGTTTTTTAGCTAGTTTTATTTTCAATTCTTTTTATTTTTGAATACGTGCTCTTGAATGAACATAAGAGTCATAAAAAGTTCAAGTGGTGCAGCTGAAACCTTAGACATCACTTAATTAGAATAATCAATTAGGAAAGCTCAGTATGAAGAAGAAGAAGAAAGCACAAAAGCAACAATGACTGAGGAATTTCAACAAGATTTCGACCACAGAGCGAACCGGGGATGTCAACAAAGAACCTTTATGGATTTTATATGACTAGGGTTCAAAGCGGCTAATCAAGGAGTAGCTAGGTCACCGGTATAAGTAGCCTCTTTCAAAATAAAAGCTGCCCTCCTAAACATGCTTCAACAAAATGTCCAATTTTATGGACTAAAAAATGAAGATTCCGATGTACATGTAATGAACTTCCTTGAAATCTGTGATACCTTTCGGTACCACTAGATGTCGAAAGATTTGGTAAGAATTAAGCAATTTCCTTTTATCTTAAGAGATAGAGCAAAGGCCTGCTACCATTCTGTCAACCCAGCCAATGTCACCATTTGGGATCAACTAGTTCGTGCCTTTTTAGACAAGTATTTTCCCATTACCAAGACCATGAAGATTATCAAGGAGATTACCAACTTCCAGCAAAGTGATGTAGAATAGATCTATGAAGCATGGGAAAGATACAAGAATTTGCACAAAAAATGCCCACACCATAACTTACCCAACGAATTCTTGTTGCAAACATTCTATAATGGAGTAACCCCACATATGAGAGGCACGATTGATGCTACTTCAAGAGAATCACTGATGAGAAAGACGGTAAATGAAGTAGAAGAGTTGATAGAGGAGATGGCGAGTAATAGCTGCCTATAAATGAATGAGCGAAGTAGACAGACCACTACTTTCTGAGAACAAAAAGTAATTGTAGCTATTGATCAAATGATGGAGATGTAGGTAAAAATTGAAAACTTAACTCGACAACTCAACAACATGAAGGCTTTGTCCTCAGCTTCAATAAAAGTTATGCAACTAAAGTGTAAACTTTATGGACAGATGGACCATGATACGGTATATTGTTTCTTAATGAAGGATAGTGATCCAGATTAAGTTAATCATATGGGAACTCAATATGGACAAGGAGGGGGAAATAATCCCTACTCTAACATATACAATCCTGGGTGGAAGAATCACCTAAACTTCTCATGGACGAACAATGCTGGATGATAGTTCAGACCTCAAGGATAACCAGGAGTTCAATGAGATAAGTCGAGTTCAATGGAGTCCAAATTAGATAGGATTTTAGATAAAATTGGAGGCATAGAGGATGCGCATGTAAGGTTTGGAAGCAAGTTCGAGTAAGTCTCTAAGAACCACGCCTCTTCAATACATAATCTGGAGGTCCAAGTAGGTCAACTAGTAGAGGTAATTTCAACTCAAAATACAGGAATCCTTCCAAACAATACCGAGTCTAATCCAAAGGAATAGATTTTGGCTATTACTCAGACCTAGGAAAAGAAATTCGAACATACGAAAGAAGATGGAGACAATAGAGAAGGACAAACAATTATAGAATTCCTTCCAAGTGAGCTCATAATTAAGCCAATCGAGAAACCTCGACCTAAATTTCCATACACTATTCTAGCTCAACGGAAGTCAATTTCAAGTAAGGCGACAAGGAACTCTAAGGAGGTTGAATTAAACAAGGTTGATGGTATAAAAAATCAACTACAAACAAAGCTCACACTAAAGGAATCAATCAAGAAGAAGGTTAAGGAGCGCATAGCAGAAGAAAACCCTAATATAGCACTGAAATAAGAGAATCTAGTGGATTTTTACATTCCTTGTAGTATTAATGGATTTAAAATAGATAAGGCATTCACAAAAATAAGAGGATCTAGTAGATTTTTACATTCCTTGCAGTATTAATGGATTTAAAATAGATAGGGCATTCACATATTTGGGAGTGCGTATTAATATGATGCCTTATACCTTTATTCAGAAATTGGGGTTAAAAGAGATAGAACCCATTATGATGTTAGTGAAGACGGCGGACAGAACAGTTCATCGGCACCGAAGGGTATAATTAAGGATGCGTAAGTAAAGATCGATATATTTACCTTCCCCATAGACTTCTATGTATTGGATATTAGAGAAGATATGGAAACCCCTATGGTCCTTGTATGAACATTTTTGGCTACTACTCGTTCAATAATTGACGTTGACAGGGTGAACTAACTCGGAGGGGTGAACTAGCACCGACTAGCCTTCACTATTTTAAAGAAAGATAATAGTTCTCCCTTTCAGTTAGCACTAAAGAAGCCAAACCTCGAGGACAATGGGAAGACAATGAGGATATTGGAAATACATTTAAAAAGAACCGATTGCGGAGGAGAAGAAGAAAGAAAGTGAAGCAGAAGGAAGGTGGAACCTAGGGCATGGTAACTCATGTGCAAATTGTAAGATAGATGACTGTGCTACCATTGTGTGATTCATTTGCACCAGCTTGAGCACAAGAAGAGAGTCGAGCTACCGAAGTTAAAAGAAGTGCTATATAGGAGGCAACCCATGGGTTGTTAATTCCATGTTATTTCTTTGATTTTAGATAGCTTGAATTCTATAGCTAGGTTATTTCATTTGCATATAAGGTCAGAAGGTCATAGGACTTCGACATCAGTTATATGATCGAGGAAGTAAGCAAAAAGGGAGGTGAAAGAGCTATAAAAGAGTTAAGGAGTGACATTGGGAATGTGGAGAAGGACAAAAGAAGAGAAAAATTGGAAATTGATGGAAATATTGTTGCCTGCGGCAGGGTAAACATGTCCCACATGATTTTCAGTTTTAAATCTTTACCATTTTACCCTTCATTCACTTATATATTCATTTTTTACTTTATTTTTTCACTGACATTCATTTTTACTTTATTTATCTAAGATTAGAACCTCTAAACACTCACTTCTCTTTAACGAACTTCCAAATTCCCATTTTATTCCAACCTTCACCTACTTGTAATCCACTATGTCGCGCATCAAGCAGTCAGCAAAGCGCAACCAATCATCGTAATGAAATCAAGTCTCAAGATAAGGATGAAGGAATAGGGAGTAGACTTTGAAGCACCCTCCCTTATCTAAGCAGAGGAGGAAGGTATTTATTTCCAAGCCCTTAATGTTAAACAAATAGTGGTCTCGAAATATTTTGATTTTGATACACTTGATAAGTTAGAATTGTAAGATAGGGTAGAGAATCCAGCAGAAAGAATTTAGTGGATGAAGTTAATACGCTTCCAATATCCTGTCTACCAGGAGTTTATACTCGAATTCTTCACTTCCCTTTATTATAAACCTAGTAACCCTAAGGAAACGAGGTTTAGGTTGCGGGGATGATCTTATGAGCTAAACCTTGAAATCATGTGTGACATTTACAGATTTACTGAATCTTCCATTGTCAATCAGCATGATGATTTTTGTGCTTCTCACTATTGGAATGAGCTCAATGGGATAGAGCCATTCAACGTTAAAAATGCCCATAACAACATTATAAGAACCCACGAGCACTTGTTCTTGCATAAATTCACGTGTCAAATGGTTTTTGACAAATCAGAAACTAACAAGTGCTCAACAAAAGAACTTTTTCTCTTGTGGTGGATGGACCACAACATCCCAGTGTACACCTCCACATATGTGCTAAATGCTATTGTTGCAACTCTGCATGAGAAGAGCAATAAGTTGGGTATGAGGTACTTGATTTCTGTCATTCTTGAATACTATGGTGTGGATGGTAATGGCCTAACCGTCTACCTCCCTGATTTCCTAAATCACCATCGTTTGTGGTACGTTGACATCCTTAAGTCCCATAACATTAAACTTCAGGATATTAAGACTCGTATGAAGATTAGGGCTAGTTAGGAGAGTTTGAGCATAGCTTCGCGTCAGTAAGTAGAAGAGGACTCAACTAGTGAGGAGTCTGAAACGAAAGAAGACACAAATGAACCGAGCTGGAAGAAAGTGCTTGATACAATCTCCGCTAACACTAAGGTAATTACATATACACTTACAGAGAACTTTAGAAGGATGAAGGAGATGGACCGAACATAATGACCTCAGAGATGGGATATACGATGTATTCATCGATATTTCAAGGCTTAAGTCGTCCAACTGCCACCTCTGACACCATTTCTACCTCTATCACCGTGAGGCTTTATTTCTAACCCTTTCCTTTTTAAACTTAGTCTTTATTTTTTGTTTTTTTGTTTTTATTTTATTTTATATTCTTCCTTCCATGTATGTTTGTTTTCTTCTTCTCATATTGAGTAAAAAGTGTTGTTCAAGTGTGGGAAGGGTTATGTGTTTTGTTTTGAGTGTGAATTTTGCACATTGTATGATAGTTTATTAGGTTGCATATTGTGAATTGTGTGAATATGTCAATGGCTTAGATGGATTGAAATCGATTTAATTTTAAACATAATTTGTTAGGTTGTGAGGAATCATTAGCTTGTGAAATTAGTAATCTATATTTTTAGGGTAGTTAGGATTTATTGTTAGTTTTTCACCCTTTAAATTGTCTCGTTCATTCATAATTTTATGTTTCATAGAAACGAGTAGTTAAAGCAACAAGGTAGGCAATGAAAAAGAATTATGTTTTTGTTAATTTTAAATAAATAACTATTCCGCTGGCCTTCAGGTTATGAATAGAGCTAGTAGCTAGTTGAGAACGTGATGTAGCCGAGTAACCGGATCGACATGCATCCTAAATGTGTGCCCCCGTGTCAAAAAGTTATAATGACTTTCCAACTAAGCAGCTTAATAAAAATATGACTTAGTCAAGTAACTGGATCGAAATTCATCACCAATGTTGCCTCGAGTAAAAGACTAGGTCCATGTCCACAAAAATTAAGTAAAAAGTTAAAAATGTTTTCTAATAAATACCTACTGAACTTATAAATAGCTTGACTTTTATTAAAACATACTTAGGAGTGGTTATACAACATGAATGACCAACGAATTATTAATGTGTGTGTAAAATTAAAAAGGGTGAATAACTTGACATTTGGGTCTTGATTAATATGTATGTTTAATCCAGAGCCCTTAGATGCGAATTTTGCATGTTAATGATTTGTAATAACTTAAATGATTGTGTTTAGAGTTAAATTTACTTCATTAAGTTGAAGCCATTGTCTCATTATTGCATTGTGTGCTTTGTGATTTTGTGTATTTGTTGTTTTGAATGTTTGAGGACAAGCAAATGTTTAAGTTTGGGAATGTTGATAAGTGTAAATTGCATAGTATTTTAGGGCATAGTTTGATATGCGTTTAGTTGTTAATTCAATCGTTTAGTATGTGTTTATGTTAGAATTGTGTTAGATTGTTAATTATTTGTGTTTGAAGTGTTTTATGAGTTAGTGCAAGTCTTTTAAAAAAGCTACTTTAATAAAAATGTTAAGTTTTGAGGAATGTTTTAGACCTTTCAGACTCTGGAAAAAACCTAGGGTTGCTCATAACAGAAAAGATACTTAAAGAACAAGAAAAAGAGGCAGAGAGAGTTTTTGCATTCCTCAAAACTTAATAAAAAAATGTTAAGTTTTGAGGAATGTTTTAGACCTTTCGGACCTTGGAAAAAACCTAGGGTTGCTCATAACAAAAAAGATTTTTAAAGAACAAGAAAAAGAGGCAGAGAGAAGTTTTTGCAGTAGCCACCTTAAGAAATCCTTGAGAGAATTCATCGAGAGATTGAGGAAGAGAAAAAGGAAGCGAAAAGAGGAGAAGAAGCTGACTCGACGTACTTCCCATATAAGAAGTTTCCTGACATCGTTGCCTCCCATCATCCATTTAGATTGTATTTCCTATTTAATTTCAATTTTATTATTGTATGGAATTGGAATAAATAGTTGATAATAGAATCTAGAATGTTGATGATGTTCTAAAGTCACCTTCGGAGTTTTATTCTTGAATTAATGAAATTTGATTGTTTATATTTTTGTTGGATTTGTTGTGACTTAATTTTATGATTGCATAATTCGATAATAAACTGTGAGGATGAATCAAATGAAAAATGATAAAATTGGGCTAACGAGAATTAGGTGATTTAATAGAAGTTAGAATTAAATCAAATTAGTAAATTGTGCGAAGAGAGATCATGCATAGGTTTCTAATAGTTTATTAGAGAACTTCAGAACTAATTAGAGTTTTGGATAGGTTGTAAATTGAGAGATTGCAATGTCTATAATTTGATTAGGGTTTATGATTTAGGGTTAATAGTTATAACTCAAGAGAGAGTAATCAACCCTAAGATCATCTAGAACCAATAATATAGTAATTCGTAACCAATTAGGTAAACATTAAGGATAGATAAAATTCTTTTTCTCTCAATTGGTAATTTCCTTAGTTTGAGTCTTGGGTGTGTTGTAATTGCTTAGTAATTAGTATTTTCATGATTGATTCTTAATTTTATTTGATTGATTAAATTGAAATTTTGTTACAGCTAGTTGCATTTTGAATTTTTTGTATTTGATTATGGCTTTAGATTTTAGGATTAGATTATCCCTCCTCGTGGGATCGACACCTTAGATACTACACTAACGAACCGTGCACTTGTAAATTATCAAGGGTTTTTTTAATTAAAACTTACACACAACCAACACCAGATCAATATGGAAATGCCATGCTGCTAAACTAATAAAAACTTTATAACCAACTAGTAAAGTGCTGGAACCCCTCCCCAGGCGGGTCACGGGCCCGACATCCTACGTGACATCTGGACGCGTGTCCCACAAGGGAGGAATTCCCCACCAGGTCAAACTTGAACAAAACAAACTCATTTAACCTACCTTCGAACAAAATCAGAGGTAGATCATAAGATTTCAATAAAGGTTGACCTTGGAAAAATACGTGGTGGGATCGTAGAATGAGCATAGACATTAAAAATAAATTATTCCTAAACAAAAACTTAAGAAAAATATTTTATACACAATTTAATAGATAATATTGAATTAATAAAAATAGCTAATAATGAT
>JANQBM010000222.1:35158918-35169097 GCA_025594535.1 Erythroxylum domingense
TGTATCATGGACTTCATTAATTCGATTTAAGATCAATATCAATTCACACATAAATGAATATCAAATCAATGAAAAATTCCTTTTTGCTTTATTAATCAAAATAAAGTTTATACAAAAGTGCTAAAGGTGATTGCCTTTAGAGCACTACTCTAACCTTGAAATCTGCGATACCTTTCAGTACCATCAGATGTCGGAGAATGTGGTAAGAATTAGGCTTTTCCCTTTTACCTTAAGAGATAGAGCAAAGGCCCGGTACCACTCTCTCAACCCAGCCAATGTCACCACTTGGAATTAACTAGTTCCTGCCTTTTTAGACAAGTATTTCCCCTTACTATGACCAGAAAGATTATTAAGGAGATTACCAACTTCCAACAAAGTAACGGGGAATCAATCTATAAAGCGTGGGAAAGATACAAGGATTTGCAACAAAAATGCCCACACTATAACTTACGTAAGGAGTTCTTGTTGTAAACATTCTATAATGGAGTAACTCTACATACGAGAGGCACGATTGATGCAGCTTCAGGAGGATCACTAATGAGAAAGATAGTAGATTAAGCAGAAGAGTTGATAGAGTAGATGGCAAGTAATAGCTGCTTATAAACAAACGAGTGGAGTAGACAACCCACTACCTTCCGAGAACAAAAAGGAATTGTAGTTTTTAATCAAATGATAGAGATGCAGGCAAAAATTGATAACTTAACTTGACAACTCAACAATATGAACGCTTTATTCTCAGCTTCGGTAAAAGCTATGCAATTAAAGTATGAACTTTATAGACAGATGGGCCATGATACAGTTGACTATTTCTTGATGAAGGATAATGATCCAAAGCAAGTTAATTATATGGGAGCTCAATATGGACTAGGAGGGGCAAACAATCCCTACTCCAACACATACAATCTCAAGTGGAAGAATCACCTTAACTTCTTGTGGACGAACAATGTTGGGGCACAGTTCATACCTTAAGGTTAACCAGGATTTCAATAAGATAAACTGAGCTCAATGGAGTTCAAATTGGATAGGATTTTATAAAAAATTGGAGGCATTGAGGATGCACATAGGAGGCTTGAAAGCAAGTTCGAGCAAGTTATTAAGAACCATGCCTCTTCAATACACAATCTGGAGGTCCAAGTAGGTCAACTAGCATAGGCAATTTCAACTTGGAATGTAGGAACCCTTTTAAGCAATACCGAGTCTAACCTAAAGGAACAGATCATGGTCATTACTCAGACCCAAGAAAAGAAATTTGAATATGCAGAAGAAGATGGAGACAATGAAGAAGGGCAAGTGATTATGGAATTCCTTCCAAGTGAGCTCATAATTAAGCCAATCGAGGAACTTCGACCTGAATTTTCGTACCCTATTCTAGCTCAATGAAAGTCAATTTCAAAGTAAAGCGATGAGGAACTCTAAGGAGGATTAATTAAACAAGGTTGATAACATAACAGAACAACTACAAACGAAGCTCATATTAAAGGAATCAATCAAGAAGAAGGTTAAGGAGCGCATAGTAAAAGAAAACCCTAATATAGCACAGAAGAAAGAGGATCTAGAGGATTTTTACATTCCTTGCAATATTAATGGATTTAAAATAGACAGGGCATTCGTAGATTTAAGAGCCAGTATCAATATGATGCCCTATACCTTCAGTCAGAAATTAGAGTTAGAAGAGTTAGAACCCACAATGATGCTAGTGAAAATGGACAACATAATAGTTCATCGACCGAGGGGTATTATTAAGGATGTGCAAGTAAAGATCAATATATTTACCTTCTCCACATACTTCTATGTATTGGATATTAGAGAAGATTTGGAAAACCTTATGGCCCTTTGACGACCAGTCTTGGCTAATGCTTGCTCAATAATTGATGTTAATGGGGTGAACTAACTCTGAGGGTCGGAGAGCACCAAATAACCTTCATTGTGTCGAAGAAAGATAATAGTTCTCCTTTACTTCTAGTTAACACCAAAGAAACCGCATCTCTAGGACAATGGGAAGACACTGAGGATCATGGGAATGCATTTAGAAAGAACCGATCACGAAAGAGAAGGCAGAACAAGGTGAAGCAGAAGGAAGGTGGAATCCAGGGCATGGTAGCTCATGTATAAATTGTAAGATCGATGACTGCGCTACCATTGCACGATTTATTTGAACCACTTTGAGCACAAGAAGAGCGTCGAGCTACCAATGTTAAAAGAAGCGTTGCATGGGAGACAACCCATGGATTGTTAATTCCATGATATTTATTTGATTTTAGATAGTTTAAATTTCGTAGTTAGGTTATTTTGTTTCCAAATAAGGTCAGGAACGCATAGGACTTTGACATAAGTTATATGATCGAGGAATTAAGCAAAAGAGAGGTGAAAGAGCTTTAAAAGAGTTAGGAAGTGATATCGGGAATGTTGAGAAGGACAAAAGAAGAGAAAATTTAGAAATTGGTGGAAATATTACAAGTCACGATCGTGGCCTGCGGCAGGGTAAACTTGTCCCGCACGATTTTCAGCTTAAATCTTTACCATTTTACCCTTCATTCACTTATATATTCATTTCTTACTTCATTTTTTCACTAACTTTCATTTTAACTTTATCTCTTTAAGATTAGAACCTCCAAACACTCTCACTCCTCTCTAACTAACTTCCAAATTCTCATTTTATTCCAACCTTCAACTACTTACAATCCAGTATGCTGCGCATCAAGTAGTCAGCAAAGCACAACTAATCATCGAGACGAAATCAAGCCTTGAGATGAAATCAAGTCTTAGGGTGAGGACGAAGGAACAAAAGGGCACCCTTTTGAGCACCCTTCCCAATCTATATAGAGGAGGAAGGTATTCGTTTCCAAGCCCTTAATGTTAAATAAATAGTAGTCCCGAAATATTTTGATTTTGATATGCTTAATAGGTTAGAATTGCGGGATAGGGTAGAGAATCTAGCAGAAAGAATTCAATGGGCAAAGTTTATACACTTCCAATATCCTATCTACAAGGAGTTCACACTCGAATTCTTCACTTCCTTTTATTACGAACTTAGTAACCCTAAGGAAATGTGGTTTAAGTTATGGGGACGAGCTTATGAAATCATGTATGATAATTGCAGATTCCTCGAATCTTCCATTATCGATTAGCACGATGATTTTCGTTCTTCTCATTATTGGAATGAGCTCACTGGGTTAGAGCGATTCGACGTTAAAAATGCCCACAACATCATAAGAACATATAAGCACTTGTTATTGCATAAATTCATGTGGCAAATGTTTTTTGACAAATCAGAAACTAACAAGTGTGCAACAAAGGAACTTTTTTCTATTATGGAGCATGAATCACAACATCCTACTGTGCACCTCCATACATATGCTGAATGCTATTGTTACAACTCTACGTAAGAGGAGCAATAATTTGGTTATAGGGTACTTGGTTTCTGCCATTGCTGAGTATTATGGCGTGGATGGTAGTGGCCTAATCGTCTACCTCCCTGATTTCCTAAATTACCATCATTTGTAGCATGTTAAAATCCTTAAATCCCATAAATGCAGAACTTTAGGACATCAGCCAAAAGACTCATATAAAGATCAAGGCTAGTCAGGCGAGTTCGAACATAGCGCCACCTCAGTAGGCAGAAGAGGACTCGACTAGTAAGGAGTCTGAAGAGGAAGACGACACAGATGAAGTAGGCTGGAACAAAATGTTCGATACAATCTTTGCTGACACCAAAGTAATTACAAATACATTTACAGGAAACTCTAGAAGGATAAAGGAGATGGCCAAACATAACGACATCAGAGCTAGAATATACGACGTATTCATCGATACTCGAAGGCTCAAGGCATCCAATTGCCACCTCTGACACCATCCCTGCTTCCATTACCATGAGGCTTTGTTTCTAACCCTTTCCTTTTTAAAGTTAGTCTTTATTTTTTGTTTTTGTTTTTGTATTTGTATTTGTTTTATTTTATTCTATGTTCTTCCTTCCATATGTATTTGTTTTCTCCTTCTCACACTAAGGACAATGTGTTGTTCAAGTGTGGGGAGGGTTATGTGTTTTGCTTTAAGTGTGAATTTGGCATATTGTATGATAGATTGCTAGGTTACATATTGTGAATTGTGTGAATGTGTCAATGGTTTAGATGGATTGAAATCAAATTAATTTTGAACATAATCTATTAGTTTGTGAGGAGTCATTAGCTCGCAAAATTGGTGATCTGGATTTTTGGTGTTATATATAGGTTAATCAGGATTTAGTGTTAGTTTATCACCCTATAAGTTGTCACATTCATTCATAATTTTAAGTCTTTCGACTTTATCACAAATGTGTGCCTCCATGTTAAAAGGCCATAATGACGTTCCAACCAAGCAGTTTAATAAAAATATGACGTAGTTAAGTAATCAGATCGAAATTCATCACCAAAGTTTGCCTCCAAGTAAAAGACTAGGTCCATGTCCACAAAAATTAAATAAAAATGTGTTTTCTAATAAAAAGCTACCGAACTGGTAAATAGTTTCACTTTTCATGAAAACGTACTTAGGAGTAGTTACAGAGTTTGAATGACTAAATAATTATTAATGTGTCTGTACAATTGAAAAGGGTAAATAACTTGACATTTATGTCTTGATTAATATATATGTTTAGTCCAGAGCCCCTAGATGCGAATTTTGCATGTTGATGATTTGGAATAAATTGAATGATTGTGTTTAGAGTTAAATTTATTTCATGAAGTTGAAGTCATTGTCTCATTACTGCATTGTGTGCTTTATGATTTTGTGTGTTTGTTGTTTTGTTTACTTGAGGACATGCAAACGTTTAAGTGTGGGGATGTTGATAAGCATAAATTACATCATGTTTTAGGGCATAGTTTGATATATGTTTAGTTGTTAATTCAATCGTTTAGTATGTGTTTAGGTTAGAATTGTGTTAGTTTGTTAATTATTTATGTTTTAAGTGTTTTATGGGTTTCCTACAAGTCTTTGAGCTTAAATATTATGTTTTTTAGGTACCTTGATGTGTTTGTTAGTATTTCAGGCTCAACATTAAAGAATGGAGAAGTTTTGGAGACATTCGGGCGAAAACAACGGCCCACAATTGTGGGATGTCAAGCCACGATCGTGACAGAAGTGTAAGGAATGACCCACGATCGTGGCCTGCATGCCACGATCGTGATAGAAGGCTCAGATGTGGTCGTAGCCTGCATCAAGCAAATGCATAGACACTTAAAAACGTAAAGTTTTGAGGGATTTTTTGAACCTTTCAGACCTGAAAAAACCTAGGGCTACTCAGAACACAAAAGATATTTAAAGAACAAGAAAAAGAGTAGAGCCGAGCTTTTACATCAATCACCTTGAGAAACCCTAGAGAGAATTCATCGAGAGATTGAGGAAGAGAAGAAGGAAGAGAGAAGAGGATAAGAAGTTGACTCGACGCATTTCCCGGATCAGGAGGTATCATTGTATAGAATTGAAGTGAATAGTTGATGATATAATCTTAAATGTTGAGGATGTTCTAAACTCACCTTCAAAGTTTTATTGTTGAATTAATGAAATCTGGTTGTTTATTTGTTTATTGAATTTGTTGTGATTTAATTTTGCGATTGCATAATTCGATAATAAATTAAGAGGGTGAATCAAATGAAAAATGATTAAATTGGCTAACGAGAGTTAGGTGATTTAATAGAAATTAGAATTAAATCAAATTTGTAAATTATGCAAAGAAAGATCTTACATAGGTTTTCGATAGTTTATTAGAGAACTTCAAAATTAATTAGGGTTTTGGATAGGTTGTAAATTGAGAAATTTCGACCTCGATAATCTGATTATGATTTATGATTTAGAGTTAATGGTTATAACTCGAGAAAGAGTAATCAACCATAGGATCGTCTAGAACCAACAATCCAATAATTCATAATCAGTTAGGTTAGCATTAAGGATAGGTAAAATTCCCTTTCTTTCAATTGGTAGTTTCCTTAGGTTGATTCTTGGGTATGTTACAATTGCTTAGTAATTAGTATTTCCGTGATTGATTCTTAATTTAATTTGATTGATTAAATTGAATTTTCATTTTTATTAGTAGCATCTTGAATTTTTTGCATTTGTTTTTGGCCTTAGATTTTAGGATTAAACTATCCCTCCTCGTGGGATCAACACGTTAGGTACTACGCTAACGAACCGTGTACTTATAGATTATCAAAGGTTATTTATTAAAACTTACACACAATCAACACCCGATTAGGTTCTTACATAAAAACAAGTGAATAGAGCATTCAATTATTCTCACACAAGACCCAAACATTAAACATAGGATAACGTAAACAATCCCTAAGAAGAGAAAGAATAACAAACTCAATGAGAAATACACTTAATCGGGTTCGTTAGCGTAGATGTCACCTCCGAACTAGCGTCAAGAAACTAGCTCTCCATGGGGTCTCTTAAGGTTGAGAGCTTTGCCCCTTCTCATTATCTTCTCCCGAAGCTCCTTCTTCTCCTAACCGAAAACTCTAAAAAGTCTCATCAAAACTTTATCGTCACACCTTTCGATTTATATTAAAAACCTAGGTTAATAATATGGTAAGTTGTACATTATTACATCTGTGAGTTATCTCTCACAGGTGTGAGCAAGCCTTCCCCCCATAAGTTACCACTCATGGGTGTGAGAGCAGTTGAATGGTGGTGAGACCACGCTCATGCAACTTCCATGCACGCCATAAGTACAAGCCCTCCTTTCACATTTTCATTCCTGCAGCCCACTCCAAATGCAACAACCTTATCTCCATCTTTGGTTTATGTTGTCCATAAATCACTATCTTGCTTGCAAATCCATGCACAATAGTGAGTAATGCTCATGATTGTGCAGTAATTTCAGCATTGCCGTGAGTAGTTCCAGCCCTCTTTTATTTTATTCTCCAACCGAAGTGCAACCCCACTCCGCGCATGTTTCTTATATTTAATAGCTAGGTTTTAATGCATGGGACAGTTGGCTCCTTTGGTAGCATAAGGTGTCTTCATCTTGCAATCCATGGCTGCTCTAATTCACTCACGGCTGTGACAAAATTCCAACAAGCCATAAGTGGTCTTTATGCTCTTCATTTTTCATCTTTCTTAGTAATTTCTTGTCTCCTTCTTGTTTCAATCTTCCTCATTCTTGTTTCATGAAGACATGTGGATTTGAATCTTCAAAAAACAACTCAAGTATAATGTTGTCAACTCACTTTAACTCCTTTGCTTCCGAATTGTACCTAAAATCACATATGAGTCAAAGTGAGTATCTTAAGCAATTTCACGTCATTAATCACTAAGTATTATATAATAATTATACAATCAACATATCAATCCACTAGTTGAGTACTAAGCTTTAATACTGCTCAGGCTGGCTAATTCCTCTGTTATTAAACATCTTCTCATGAGTGCTTTCCAGATTCCTTTGATGTAGCTTCAATTAAAGAATAAATGTTCCGCATTCTCCTTAACCCCTCGACAGACTGAGCATCAATTGGTGATGTTAAAGTATTTAGCAATTTTGTCAACAGTTTTTAACTTATCCTTCATTGCAATCTAAAGGATGATGGCAAATCAAGGGTTAAGGTAACTAGACCAAATTACTTTGGTCTAAGGCATAGTAGGAACATCTCTAAAGATTAACTTCCTGTAAGATATATTAGAGAACTTACCCATTGGTATGCCTCCAAATGTATTTATCTTCATCAACACTAACGCAAGTCTGATAAATTTAATTAATAAGAGTATGGAAAGAGATGATTGTTGGAAGATCTCCTTATCAGAGAGGTTTGTTGCAACTGAGGCATTTAATTGTATCGATGTACTGAGAGATGAAGTTTCATTGACATACATAGTTACAGTGGAAGTTAGTGAGGAGATGCTTTGGTTGAAAAGATTCCTTTAAGAGTTAGAAGTAAAGCAAGAAGACTATGTAGTATTTTGTGATAGTTAAAGTGCTACTGACTTGAGTAAAAATACTATATATCATTTTGGTACAAAATACATAATTTAAGTTATTATTGGTTGAGGTATGTAATTAAGGAGTAACAATTGATGTTAAAGAAGGTTCATACGGACTTTAATGGAGAGTAGTCTTTAGAGGTTTCCTGGGATGGAAATGAAGGAAACGAAGAAAAAGAAGTCGTTTTTTCTTACATAAGTCACCAGAAAAAAGTTGCACTTGTTGAATTTGAGTTTGACTTGACAGGAAGTGAAGACAAGTTGGGTGCTCTTCTCTTCATCCTCTATAATTTAGGCTTGTGCTTGTACATTTTTAAAGGATTTTGGGTTTAAACGATAGATTTAAGGTCCATTCTTTAACCTCACCAGAAAACAAAATTTTATTATTTACGCTTTCTTATAAAAAATATTGTTTCGGGAGATTAACACATATTTAGTTTGGAAAACAACTTTATATTTTAAATTGTTAAAAAATTAATTTCTATTGAATTATAAATTATAGCTTTGATAATAAATTTTATTTAAATAAAAGAATGTAGCACATTTTTTCCAAAGCAAATAAAACCACGTTGCATTAGAAATTAACAATACTTTGTATTATATAAGTAAACCAAAAAACGAAAAAAGAAGATGAAAAGTTAATTTTGCCTTTGCGAGACAAAAAGCACACACAAAACATAATATTGCATCACATAACCAGTCTTAAAATCCAAGTCAAAAGGGACCACAAGAAACAAGTTCCAAACTCAAAGCACCGCCATGCCCCACATGCGCACCCCATGCGCAAGTTAGCCCCCACCACCAGGTCCCGACAACAGCCCCACACTACCGCTTCTTCCTAGAGGAACCCAAGACAACTTTGGGCGTATTGAGAGAGAAAGAGAGAGACAGAGAGATAATGGGGAGCGGCTTTCTCTCTCCTCCGGCCAAGCGAACGTTTCACTACACTCTCACCGGAATGTCCGAACCCAACCCCTACTACTCCACCATCACCGCAGCCGCAAGCGCCAACGAATCCTCCAACAAACGTTCCAAGCCTCCGCCCCCTCCTTTAGCTGTGCCTCCGGGACACGCGTCGTTCCGCCTCCTCTGCCACGCCTCTCGCATCGGGGGCGTTATCGGCAAGTCCGGCAACATCATCAAGCAGATCCAGCAGCAAACCGGAGCCAAAATTCGGGTGGAGGAGCCTCCGGTCGAGTGTCCTGACCGTGTCATCACTGTGATCGGCCAGAACGCTGTTGTTTCGAGGATTTCGATCTCTGAGGAAGAGATTGAAGTGTCGAAGGGACAGGAGGCCTTGGTTAGGGTTTTCGGGAGGATTCTTGATGTGGCCGCCGAGACGGACGGTACCGGAGTGGTGGCCGGAGGAGTGGTGTCGTGCCGGTTGTTGACGGAGGCCAGTCAAGTAGGGTCTGTGATTGGAAAGGGAGGGAAGATTGTGGAGAAGATGAGGAAAGATTTTGGGGTTAAAATTAGGGCTTTGACTGATAAGTTACCTGTTTGTGCTGAGTCAACGGAGGAGATGATTGAGGTAACGAGTAGCTTAAAGTTTTAAGGCTGTTTTAACATAATAACCCATGTGTTTGTTTTGTGTGTTGAGGTTTAATGGGTTTATATAGAAAGTATTGATCTTCGGTATTACGCATTAGCATGTATACTGGGATAAGTAATTTATTGATGAAAGATGACTTGCAATGAGTTTCTATGGTACCAGGCTTGTGCGACATGTTGGTTTTGTTTGAATCTGATGGTAAACTGCCACCTTTGTCGGATGACTTTGAGTTTTCTCAGCATTCTAAAAGTGGGTTTTTATCTCTATAATTCTGGCTTGCTGGGAGGTTGGAAATTGAATTCAAATCCTTCTTGTTTTGAGTAGACTATTGTTTTCTCATTTTTAATGATTTTATTGTTTATTGCTGTGAACTGTATATCTTTGGAGGGTAACAATTAGCCGTACCAAATTTATGTTTCTTAGTTGCATAATCAAAACTTAATTGTGAACTGAAAAATATGATAGTTAAATGACTTACTTTTTGGGATGGAGCTGAGTATGAAAAGCTTGATACTTTCAAGTATTCTTATTGTAGAAAGAATCTTTTTGCTTGTTGACGAAATTGCCATTGCTCCTTGTTATATTACCTTGATGAGTAAACTTACAACAACAACAACAACATCTTAGTAGGAATTTTGCTGAGATGCAGGGTCTAGGAGATCCAGCAATATGTAGCCTTA
>JANQBM010000222.1:35186182-35205945 GCA_025594535.1 Erythroxylum domingense
TTATAATTAAAACCTAATCACAACAAAATAATAAAATTAATCCCAAACATATTGAAGAAGAAATCGGGGTCCAACAGGTATCATTAATTAGAACACAATAGATTGTAGTGGAGACACAAGCCTTAATCTAGTTGATAAAAATGTCGAGGAAGCGAAAAGTCTAAAATACCTGGAAAAGCAAAGACCAACAATCAAAGGCTTTATTGAATTCAATCTTAATAGCACAATTTGGGGGAGAGTTCCTTATGGTATAATCCTTTAGGAGTTTTTGAGCAATTAGAATATTGTCACCAATGCTTCGATCCTTCATAAAGGCATTCTGATTCTCACTGATAATGAGACAGAGAACCCCCTTTAATATATTTGCTAATATCTTAGCAATAATTTTATAATTGAAGTTTGTGCATACTATTGGCCTGAAATCACAAAAAGTATAAGGGTAAGAAATTTTAGGAATTAAGTAGATAAATGTTTTATTAAACTCCTTTAGGACGATTCCCTTTCTACATAACTCATGAATAGTCTCTCTAACTATAGGTCCAATAATAGACCAGGTTTTTTGAAAGAAAAAACTATTTAGACCATCAAGTTTTAAGGCTTTCATCTTATTTAAAGTAAAGATAGTAGCATTGATGTCATTATCAAAAATAGGTTTTACCATCTCTTGAGAGGCTTCAGGAAGGGATTTTGTTGGAAATAAGAGATTGGAAAGAATCTACAGAGGTAAAAGGATCAAAGTCTGAACTTAGAAGGCCCATATAGAAATTGACAGTCTCTTCCATTATACTGAGTTGATCAGAAAGGAGTCTCTTATCTATGCTTATTATAAAATAAATTTTATTAGCATTTTTTTCTGTTTGATAAGGAATTGAAAAAGAATTTGGAAGCTTTATCCCTCTTCTTAAACCAATTAGCCTGGGCCCTCTATTGGATGAGTAAAAAATGATATAGAATGAGTCTTAAGATAGATTTCCAACTCTTTAACTTTTACTTGTGAATAAGATTAGAATCATCGTAACTAAAAGAAAGTCAAAATTGGGTTGTTACTAGTCTTCCCTTGGCATCGTTAAGCTGCCTGAGTGTAAGGGGAGTAAAGTGCTTTTCTTTTTACTAACAATGTTGTAAATGAAATTTTATGAAACAACGATTTTAAACTATTAAAAAAAAAGGAAAAACACGTGCAATCTGCTCCCACATACAACCAACTGACGACTGATAATGGTAAGCGTAATACATACACCGTCAGATCCCAAATAGGGATACAGTTCACGTGATGCCTCTCTATGCGGACCCCACGAAGGCAACGGCCATGATAGTATTAAGGCACTATTTCTCTCCCGAGCCAAAACAAAATCAACTTCCTCTTTTTCAGATTGCTTGCCTTCTTTTTTTCCTTTCTCTTTTTTAGCTTTGATTTGTAGTCAATTGCAGTCAATTTCAGTTCACAGCATACTTACAGTGAACACAACTACAGAAAGAGTCAGAGAATAGTGTTTATTTCTTGATGTGTTAAGTGATGGAACCGGTGAATCCGCGGCCGCTTCAAATGGCGAGACCTTACGAGCTGGAGGAAGATGGAGTGGAGGAAGAAGTAGGTCAAAAGAGAAATTTGGGTGAAGTGCTGGAGTGGAGGCGTAGTACTAGTCGGACCAGTGAGCTCACTATCGCTTTTGAAGGAGAGGTTTATGTTTTCCCGGCGGTTTCTCCTCAGAAGGTCACGCCTCTTTTCGCTTGCATGCTTCAATCCTGCTGTTCTAATTTTGTTGTGCAAGCTGATTTTAGTTTTGATTTTGATTTTGATTTTGATTTTGTGTATAATTTTTGTTCTAATTCTGTTTTGTTAGTTTGTTTGTCGGTGGAAATTTTGTGGAGTTTTGGGATTAAAAATGGAGTAGTTTATTACAGGGAAACTTGCATGTCAATGATAAGGGATGGGAAATGGTTGTCTTGATTTTGTTTGTTATTTTGCGGAGAAAATCGATTAGAAAGATAAACATATTATAGTTTGTTGTTAAACTTGGTTAAGAGTTCATGAAAATTGGATGTCTTTGGCACTAATTGGGAACTGGAATTGATTTCCGCTGCTGAATTGTAGTCTAGTCCTCTTCAATGTGGAAAGGATTATACTTTTTACCTCTTGAGTTGCACCCATCGTGTGGTTTTGATGTCTATGAGGTATCTTTCAGAGAAGGTATGTAGTCAAAATCTCGTGGATGACTTGAAATTCTAGGTTACACTGTTCATTTCCCTCCCCTTTGTCTAAATTTGCAAGATGAAGATGGCTTATTTTTAAGATTCATTGCATTTGTTTTATGTTACATCTTTGTGGGAATTTTCAACTTTGGTTAACATATGATCTGTTCCCTTTCTATGGTATTAACGTTGTTTTTTGGATTCATCTTGTTCCCTTTTTTCTTCAGTTCCTTTTTCTTTATCTGCATGTTATAATTTTCATTCATTCATTTGTTTTTGAGGAGGCTTTGATGGGAATCTTCTTAAGCTGATTAGTGGAATTTATGTAGGTGCAAGCAGTGTTACTACTCCTTGGAGGTTCTGATGCACCTACTAGTGTTCCAAGTTCTGAATTTCTGCTGCAGCAGAATTCGCAGGTATTTCTAAATGGTAGTAAACTAGTAATTGCATATACAAACCTGCACACAATCAATTATATTTTTCTTTGCATATCTCAGTGTGTTTCTGATATGTCACAAGGCTCCAAACTTTCCCGAAGATTTGCGTCCTTGGTTAGGTTTCGTGAAAAACGGAAAGAGAGATGCTTTGAGAAAAAAATTCGGTATACTTGCCGGAAGGAGGTTGCTCAGAGGTGAGGTGTAGAACATATCAGACGAAGATAATCATTTCTGCACTTGCTAGGTTTAATTCAGCAACCTTTCTATCTCTCTCTCATTCGGGAGAGCATGTACAGGAATTGTTTTGATCAGCATCTAGGATTCTTACTGACTGTAGAGACTTATGTTTCTCATAGGATGCACCGTAAAAATGGACAGTTTGCTTCGCTGAAAGATTGTGAAACCACAGATGTTGAAAAGTGGGAACCCAGCAATGGATCTGTTCTTCCAGACACGGTGTAAGCTTGCATTTGTACTACAGTTACATCAGCTGAAGATGACATGGTGCTTGTCATAAGAATAATTTGTTGAATACTGACTCTTATTTTACAATTATATACGTGTTCATGTTTTAAAGTCCACGTAGTTGTCAAAACTGTGGAACCAGTGAGAAAGCTACTCCAGCAATGCGTCGGGGCCCAGCTGGTCCCAGGACTCTCTGCAATGCTTGTGGCCTGATGTGGGCAAACAAGGTAGTTTATAAGTTTCGACCAATGTGCTGTATGCACACATTATGTGTGGTATCTTTATTGGATACAGAACTTCACTTGCCACCTTCTTCATCCAAAATTGTATCCAAGTTTCCTTGAGAAATCTGCATTCAGAACTGTCTAACACTATTTACTGGATTTTGCTGAGAGGATTTCAGGCTGATATTTTCTTTTGCAGTCTCAATAGCATGTTTTCTTGAATGGCAGGGAATAGATATCAGGCTTTTTAAGGGCTGATGATTTCTTGGAATAGATCTGGGAATTGAAAGTTGAAAGGCCATTTGAGAATAGTCTAACCATTGATTTATATATGTTTCTTGGTTAGCTAAAGCTGCTAAAAACTTTCCTCCAACAGGATGCAAGGGGTCACCAATCCATCTTTAACTTATTTGTTATCCTAGTGTTGAAAATAATTTTGGTATTATTGCACTTCAAGCTTTGAATTACAATTCTAAAACAACCATGGGTTTTTCCTGCATGTGTCATAGGCTCCTTGGATTTGGTTATTCGTGGTTAAGTTGATTGATCAATATTCTTGCAAAAATATGTTTATTCCCGTTCAATTTGATCCACAACTTGCAAGCATTCATGCACCAAAGATTGTTTATATAGATGTTTTCTTCTCAATTCTCTTTTCTAATACCATGTCTTATATGAAAGTTTACAAGTCATAATGGTTGTTGCTTATGTGAGGTATTGATATTGAAATGTGTTAATCAACTCTGTCAACAATTTTCTGATGCAAGATCCTTTAAACTGGGATGATACTATTCTTGATTTTTGTGTGACTTACATTTGGTTGTAATACTGTCTTGAAGGGTACTTTGAGAGATCTGACAAAAGGAGGGAGGCATTCTTTTGATCAAAATGAACCGGTATGTACTATGAGCAGTTATTACTTGTTTTCTGGTTCATTTCACTGATCTAAGACAGTTTTTGACAGCTTCTTTCTGCAGTTATAGTAAGATTAGCCATATGTATCATAAGTGTTTGGAGTGATCACTCTTCTTTGGTTTTAGGGAACTCCTGATGTTAAGCCTTCAGCCATAGGAAGGGAAAATTCTTATGTGAATCAAGATGAAGAGGTATAACATCGTTTCTAAATGGCGATAATATGTTTTTACTTCATAAAATACATACTAGTTTTCAAACACAGTTCTTCAAACTCGCAGAATACTGACATGGCTTATTCATCTATTTTCATATAGCGATATGATGTTATATGGAATTTTTATGATTTGTATTTCTGGATATATATTGATAACATGGCTCTTGAAAATATTTCTCCATTTTTCAGGGAAGCCCAGAAGATAATAAGCCTTTACCATTAGATTCAGAAATTTATGTGAAGCCACATGAGCAGGTATCTCCTGTTTGGGGCTTCCAAGAGTGGGTTAACACTTTGTAATTATATATTACTTGATTTTGGTAACAATGATGTGAAAAAAAGAAACTGTAAACATTGTGATATGATGTCTCAAAACCACTCTACAATAATGTCTCTTTATGCATGTCAGGTTGGTCGCATTAGTTCTCTTGTTTACTTATATGTGTTCTTTTTTCTTGGTGTTCAGAAAATCGAGGTTCATACTAGATTATAAAATAGTATCTACCATCTGGCAAGTAATGAGCTGGGAGCTGATTGCTTTTGACTGAAATAGTTTTGTTTCTTTATCATAGACCTGGATCATATGAATCCCTTATCTGTCTTTGATAATATGTTATCTACTTACTATTAGCAATCTTCTCTTGCTTTTAGTTTTGTAATCCTCAAATCTTGTCTTCAGGAATTTCTGGAAGCTGATGAGAATCTTGCTAATCCTATTCCTATGCATGTGGAGAATTCATCAATTACCCTTGATGAGGAGGTAATCTGATTACTGAATAAACACTAAATAAATGCTACTAGTTCTATACAATATTCCTTGTGCTTTTCAGCGAGGATTCTAAAATTGAAGTGATTATTTGTGAGGCATAGAAAACAGGAGAATTTTCTTAGAACATCCTTAAATTGTTGTTCGTACCATTTGGAGTGACACCACAACTTGGCTGGTTGAACCAAACATCTCTAATGCATGGCAAACTCGGTAGATTAAATCTAAATCCATATGATTTGTGACTTTTAACGTAGGAGGAATTCCAGGGAACTTTGGATGAACTGGGAAACGTTTCAGTTTCAGAATTTGAGATTCCCGGGAATTTTGACGATCAGGTACTGGCTTTTTGTTGACTTTCCATCAAGCATGTTGCGACTAATTGTATCCTTCAGCTATGCCCTAAATTTTTGTTATCTGTCTTAAGTTCATGATACCAACTTGCAGGTTGATGTTGGAGATTCTAATGCTGTGGCCCAGTGGCGACCATTTGGAGATGATGCTCCGAGCCCATGATGGTAACTCATGTATATGGTTTCTTCACATGGATGCAGGCACAAAGCTGGTTTATAGTAACCTTAGATACCAGAGGTTTTTCCCCTTTTCTTACAGACACAGTTTTCCTTTGTATGAAATCCGTTGAACAAAGTTTTGTTGCCTTAAAAAAAAATTAAATGTGAATAGTTAACTTTTAGTATTTTCTAAATATTTTCTATCGTCCTGTAGAGCTAGAGGAAATATCCGTCTAAATCAATTAAACCATGTTCATGGAGAGTCAGCCATTTGAGGTCTTTATAATTTCCATTGGTGCAATTGAGCTGCAGAGTCTGTCATTTGTGGCTCTACATTTAATCACCCTTTTGCCGTTTTGTTTAGCCAAAATTCAGTTTCAAATGATGCATTTTAGAGGAACGTCGTTTAAGATTGTTAAAAGTTAATCCTGTAGGACGATAAAAGATAATAAACTTGTACATGACGTGGAAAATAGAAATGGCAATCACTATTTAGACCAGGGTTGGTGATCAGGGAGAAAGGATGGGATTCATATAAATGAATGGTTGAGATTTAGTGATAGAATAAGGCATCATAAAATATCATGAGCTAAGTTAGTCTTTTAATTTAAAAAAAAAAGACATTGAATCAATTAAATGTACACAAGCACCTGTTACGGGGGATGTTTATCTTTTATTTGAAAGGAAAAGAAAGTCATTGAGACGGTTAATCATTATAGATTCCTTTGGTGAGTAGATTTTAAACTAGAGGAACTTCTTATGTTACGTACAAAAGAGCCACAGTGGTTAAATAGGCCGAAGTTGAAGTGGTCGTACATATATTTAGGTAATACAAGTGGCAAGTGTAACTGAATCGGTAGGCAAGCAAAAATATAACTGAAATTTTGACGACGGACAGATAGAAGTAGGTGACTTACCTCGCTTATAAAGCATGCCGTAAGTAGGCAGGCGAGCATAAGCTTATTTTCCAGAGAGCGGAAAGTTTGTGGTCTGAACAGTAAGTGAGGGCCATTTTTCTCCTCAAACCTCATTGTTTCGTCTTGAATCAAAAAGTTGAATCCGGATTTGATAGAGGACCCTCTTTCTGTTATCCATCTAGATTGGCTTCTTCAAGAATTAATCTATGATCTAAGATTTCTGCTAGCTTACGGAGAAGTATGGAGCTGTCCATGCTCAAGACTTCTGCTAGCAGTGGGTTTAATTAAGCAACCACTTAATGAGTCCAAAATCATACTAGTTGTCCATTGTCCACTTGAGTAAAGCATCTCTAACTTTCAGTATTCTTTTCCAAAGGGGAATAGGATCGATTAGTAACAGAATTAAGTTTTTACCAATAAAAGAGAAAAGGATGCACAAGGGTCCAGCTTCCAAGTTTAACTCTTAAGATAAAAGCTTGGTAGTTGGTTCAGATTTTCTTTTACTTGGCATCAACTATAATTGTTTACTTCTGTACCCCATAGAAAGTGACGCATCTCTTAGTCGAGTTTTATCACAAATTCTTTTTGGTACTTTAGCGTTCTACATAGTGTAAAATAAATAGGGTCTTACCCTTTTCTCCTCTCCCTTCTTCTGTCCTTTCTTCTAGTCAAATATTCGTGACAGCCTTTTATAAATTCGATTGGGGAAGGCAACATGCCCTAGAAAACCAAGGCTTATAAGCATTTAAAGGCAAAAGCATAAAAAGATGTCATATGCATATGTTCTTCTTCAATGGCATGCCACAAAGATCGGCCGCTTGGACGAAAATCAAAATCCCTTCCTTCGTGTTACGATATTATTACGGCAACTCAATAGTTGATAAGCCAAATATGAAACAAGGCACAATCTTTAGTATTAGATGCAGATCAACACGACAATGACCGTGACCAACAAAACACCTCTCTACAAGGCAAATAAATCCAAGTGTTAACGAACATCTCATTTTTTCACACCCTGGACTATTTGCACCTAACAATTCTTGCAGGGACCTTACGGAAAAAAAATGACGTATAAAGCCCTACACTATAACAGAGATATGGAGAGCATTCTAAACTTCTGGGCTTGAACATATCAATTCTATTGCTAGCTGCCGAAGCTGGACTTTAAGAATATGCAATAGTGTTTCAGAATTAAGAAATGAATGTCATACGACTGCATAATAAACACCGATGCTCATTCAACCGCTGGATAGAGACCAGGCATATATGAACGTCCACTTCCATTAGAATCAGCCAAGTGCGTATACAACTCTCCTGAATTAGATGACTTTCGGGTCCTGAGATTCTTAGGAGAAGCTGAGTAGGAATCATTGGAACCACTGCTAGTGGAATACATTGATGAAGTTGGCAGTCCATGAATCCTTGGCAATCCTGTTGGATCCCCACCAAAACTATATCCCTTTTCAACAGTCTCAGCTTCCAGTGGCAATTCATCCAATGTCTAGTACGAGACAAAAGCAAACATTTCAGGGCACCCAACTTAAGGCTGTGTGAAACAAGAAGCTGGAACTTCAGAAATTCAGTTCAAAAGTTCATTTCATACAACAGAACCCCTTGTCATTCACCCAACCAGTCATTATTAGTAAGCCAGTTAACTCCCCATGCAGTCCCAATGAACACGGGCATGTCGAATTATGTTGGCTTCCATATTTGTACATTCATCAACATTAAATACTGTCATTATCCTCCTTCCTTTCATATTAAAAGTTGAATATTGCTAAAGTAAACAGCATACCGGTATGAAAAGAAGACCAGAGGAAAACCCAGATTCAGACAACTTACAGACATCTGAAAATTAGAACTCACCCTAAATGCTTGCTGAAGAACTCGAAGTGTTTCTCTTGTCCGCTTTCTCTTCATTGCTATCTCATCAGGTTCCTGCAACATCTCTTCAAAAAGATTTTCCCTGTTTTAGACAAGACAGATGGCACAATACAGTGTCACGTCAGATAAAAGCAGTGTACGGTATAATTCAGAGGAAGAAATCAAGACTGTAAATAAGACCAATATCATCTTAAATAACCTGTAGAGTTTCTTAATGAAGACATTGTGTAGTTCACGCTTTGTATGGTTCACCTACATCATCAATAACCAAGCAGCATTAGAAAATATTAAATGCTACATTGAAGTCAGTGAAGCTACAAGGATTGCAGCAGAAGGAAGATAGTAAAGCATGTTGCTGAGAAGATTTAACATGATTATGGTCTAGCAATAAACATGTTTTTTATGACTTCAAAGCAAACACAGAAACGGAAAAAGGAAAAATTCTATCTCACAACGGAAGCACATTTGATAAAAGAGAAGTCAACTTCAATTTTCTGAAGCCTATTTACCAATAATGCTTAAACAATGAGAAAGCAGTTCGAGTGATTCTTTAAGGGTTCTGTACTACTTCCTACATGATTCAAATAATTTGACAGAGAAGTCAAAACAAAGAGGAACAGGCAATTTTAAAGAAAGAATAGATAATTAGCAACAATGTCCTTATGACTTAAATTACCAGGAAATGCATAATTGCTTTTGGTGCCGAGTCTTCAATATTCTTTCGAACAATATCATAATATGATCTCAAAAGCAATTTAGTGACAGAAATCTCAACAGATTCCTGCTCTGAATGGCTCTCCGGGGGCCTCAAAATAGTTGGGGGCTTAGGAAAAAGAACGCAAAAGATGTTAGGGAAAAACAGAAGGGGGGAAACAAAAGAACTACAGGGATGAAGATTGTCTGTACATAATGATCTAAACAAAAATAGCTCATCTGCATACCTCTCTCAAATGAATCATGGAGAAGCTTTGTTCCATGGCATCCATGCCCTGAATAGGTTCATTATATGACTTACCTGCTATATTATCTTTAGCAATGCGAGAATTTTCACCTCCACCAAAGATGGATGAAATACCCCAACTTGTATTTCCTAATTAACAACATTGCATCAACAATAATATCATGTTGGGATCCTTACACCTAGTTAACGTGTGAGAAAAAGCATGTGAAAATACATATATTCAAGTATGCAAATAAAGTATTCTTGTTGGTATCTCCTGGATAACAATTACCAGAAGGTGCAACTTTTTCAACATCCGGAGCAGGACGAATTCCCTGCAAGTTGAACAAATGAAACCATATGATAGAATAAGTTATCGCCCAACCAACCAGAAATATGGAAGAAATTATATAAAGTAAGGCTGGAGAAACCAGTCCTAACTTCTATAGCAACCGTAGCTCAGCCAGAATAACTCCAAAAGAAAAAGGGAACCAGAGAAAAATGAGGGAGAAAAGGCATGCCTGTTCAGGTAGAATACCATTAATCTGTCTAGCAAGAATAGCCCGAGACTTCAGGCTCCTCTCAGATGTTGATGGCTTGTCCACCTCTACACCATCCTACTTAACAAAAAAATTGAGGGAGTGATCCAACTGAATGAATTATAAACATACAAGGATACCAATGAATTCTACAACAAAAACATGCCTTTTGCCTGGAGATGGGTAGAGGAACCCTGGAAGACTTGATCTGTTGAAGTGCAACTTCCACTGCCTTACTTCCACCAATAAAGTTTGGGTGAGAAGTGTTGATGTAATCCATCTGCAAAAGTGTCGAAAGATTCTGAAATTTTGAAATGCAGTTAACGAAACCAATCATTACAGAGTACCTGCACAGCAAATATGAATAAATATGCAGAAACAAGAAAACAAGTGGTACGAAAGCCCAGTTAATTGTAAATTAATTGTGTAGAGATAAGATGGACAGTTAATCCTAGAAAGCCATTTTATTCCGGAAAGATTTCACAGCTTATAAACTGCAAAAAAAATGATAGGATTTTCTGCGGAATAGGAGTGGATTAGGGTTGTTATTCCAGATTATGTACTTATATTGGTGAATACACCATAACCTTAAGTCTATCGGAAACAGCGACCCTACTAGTTAGAGATAAGACTGCATACTTTTAGATTTTCCTAAACCCTGCATCTCAACAGGATTCCTACTGAGACGTTATCGTTGACGTTGTTGTTGTTGTTAGTGATGTACACCATAATCATAAGCAAATTCCTTTTTCAAACAATCGGTTACTTAAACCACTTTGATGATCATAAAAGAGCATTAATAAATCAGTTATGATACTACTAGCCTAAGATAAGATAACGTTTTTAATCATCAGTAATAAAAGGCCCAAGTTGGAACATGCATCGAGTCCAGGCCTAAAACTTAACATATATGACTTACAGTGAGTTTGATACCAAACATAAAGCAAGAAAAACTTAATAGCAATACCCCACAGTGGGAAACTGAAGACTGAACCAGCCACCACAGAACCATCCAATGTATAACATATATTCTAATTGATCAACTTTTCCCAGATCTTTTCTGACAAGAATAAATATGCTTCAGTAACAAAAAGCATCAACAAGCAAAACCATTGCCTAATATTCAAAGGAAAGCCACCCACTTAAGATTGGGGCATTTAAATTTCAAGTTACCTCCATTTCAATTATGTGACCAATCATTGTCTCTGATGGTTCAAGACCATCTCGCAAGAAGTTCCCTATAACTTCATCCATACGCTTTCTCAGAACAGGAAACCTCTGCAACTCATTTACTAGACACCGATGGCTAATCTGAAGAGGCAGAAATGAAACTCTAGTTTTCAAGGATGCAAATGACACTGCGAAAAGCCATAAAGGCAAAGTGTCTACCTTAATTAATTCATCGTATATGAACCTCGCACATTGAAGGCTTGGATCTAATAGACGTGCTATCTGCCTCCGGACAAGAACTTCAAAAGGTACCTAAGTAAACAAACATCAATCAGAAGCATATGACTCATAATTTGAGAATAATGTAAGCAAAAGGTCAAAAGGAAGAATTTAAAAAGTTACGTAGAAAGAGCAAAACCTACTTCTGGAACAAAGAGTGCACTTTTTGGACCGGTTGCGTTTTGAATTGCAGTTCGAATATCATCATCAGTCAAGTCCTCGCAAGGATCAACATCCTGCAGAAAAAAAGAAAATTCATGTATCAGGTATATCACAAAAATACATAATAAAACCAAACCTGCCATTCTATATCCAACAACAATACATCAGTAGGTTGCCCATGAAACAATTTTTTATTAACCAGACACGGCCAACGCCAATAACTCCAGCATTTCAATTTTTGGCATTCAAGAAGAAGGCAAAATTATTATATGGTTTGGAAACAGTAATCTCCAGAAAGAAATATTTTAATTTTCCTTCAAAGGGGTCTACTTCTAAATTGCTCATCAAATTATTCGATTCTATAGGATCAATGAATGCACCTCTAGGCATTTCACAAAGATGGATTGAAAAATATAATGAATTCTTGCTCCACCAGACAGCTCAGCTGTTGACATTTCCTCATTTTTGCCCTCTACCATTGATGAAAATGCTGTTTCCAATGACAATATAGTTAATGACCTTAAGCACATGCAACATATAACAAATTATTTGAATGATGACATACAACAGAATATAAAGAAAAATGAACAAGATAAGAAATTAGAAACTTACATTCACAGTATTTTGACAAAATGTTCAGCAATAGAGCTCCCTGACCAGCCTTTTAAATTTATAAAAAGTTAGAAACAAGAAATTAGTAAAAAATGGAGGAATAATCAGCAAGGGTGCTTCTGCACAACATAAACAGAAAAGCAGTAAACCGTAGTCATCTTTAAATGCCTAAGCACACAAGTCTCGTCTGCAATTGAACTGTTGAACATCTTTAACAGGTTAGACAGTAACGAGACAACAACTTAAGCAAAAATGCTAGTTACTAGGTTGATTTCCACTTTTTGAGCATATATTATTAGCCCTATACACCCAAATATGGACTGATCCAAATAATAACGCTAAACCACGACATATTTATTTTGCCAACAATAATTCACCAAATAATGAAGCAAACTCGACCAAGTAATCTCCAGAAAGAGAAATAAAGCATGCCTTTGATTCCGTAATTTCTCCATAGCTAGCATGTTCCTTTGCAACAGAAACCAAAGCATTGCTTATACGTGACTTCAGCCCTGGAAGTATTGCTTTGATGTGCTGCACTAAAATCTGGAAAACAGAAAGTGTTAGAATGAACTCATCAGCAATTTTTGTTGACTACATCATCATATTCACATAATCAAAACAAATCAAAGAGATAAACAAGCAATGTCTCATAAGTCTACAGAAAAGGTAAGAAAGGAAAATAGCTGTGTGCAAATTGCAGCAGGAATTCGAGGACCTGGTTCAATTTCTTAGCCAATTGAGGAACACCACAACGATCAGCCAGACCATTATAGACCTGCACAGAGTACAGTAGCAAATTTCATCACTTATCTATTAACTTCACCAATAAAATAGTTGAAGAAAGATGGGCTTTCATACTGGACGACTACGAAAGAATTTCTCCTCAGCTACAAGCGCATCTTTGATACTCCTGTTGAGCATTATATCCTGAATGGTGATATAATTCAATCAAATTTCCATATGGACTTATCACTAAAATCCCATTCAATCTAAAAGCTGAAAACGAAAATTCCATCAACTGACAACAAAAGAAAATATTTATTGTCCATATTAATGGAGCATCATCTGAACAATAGTCTTTGTGAAGAGAAAACAAAACTGAACTTGAAACAGTATGTGAGTCCAAGCCTTCGCAAAATTTAAACCAGAAGATAAACAATGAATTACCACCACTGTGGCACACATCACCATCAATATGCATCAGAAACATCCTATTACCTCTTGACTACGATTGACAACACCGACATATCCTAGTCGAAGCGGAATCACTTTGCCAAGTAGCAAGTTACGAGCATCAGTACCTCTGTCCATGATATCCAACTGTTACCAAAGAAACATGTCAAGCAGAAGAAAAAAGCAGTCAGAGCTTGCAAATACTTTTAAGAAGGAAATAATTATGAAGCTCCTATATACCTTCGTGATTACTCCAATGGTTCTGTTACCTGTTAACAAAAGATCATGTCCTTATTCATATAAACAGAAATAGAAAGTCCCTTAGTTTGAGATTCAAATTCAAAATTTACCATCAGGGTCAGCATTTCCTGCAATCTGCAGAGCATCTGAGTTTGCTAAATCTGAATTTGCTGGTGTTACAGCAAGAATCAAACAGGTGGGCTTTTTTATGTAGGACATTATCATGGTTCTGATCCGTGCTTCAATATCAGAGGGTTGATCACCAACAGGGACCTTTGTTATACCAGGTAGATCCACAAGTGTAATATCAAGAACATTTGGCGAAAAAATCTTTAAACGTATCTGTTTATCTGAGACTCCTTTGTTATCCCCTGCTTCCTTGTTTGTCTCAGACTACAGCAAATCCAAAATTACACAACATAAAAACAGGAGAATAATTAATATGGTGCAAACTCCCCATAAATAAAGTTCGTAGGACAGCCTTCCATCATAATTGATAGTTTGTACAGTAACCAGTGAGCAAAAGCAAACTTTTTAGTTCAAATTAAGTTTATTACTCCCCTTTGTACATGACACTGTTACTTAATCCACCCAAATAATGCAGCATCATTCATTCTAAAATTGTAGATCACTATTAGTAGAAATATCTTTTAGCCATGAGCCTCTACCTCATATAAATCATAAATCCTCGTTACTAGTCAATGCAAAATGAAGTATAGTACTCTACATTTCCCATGTTCTACGGCATTACAAAACCCAACCCAATACTGCAGCAACATTCATTCTAAAATTGTAGATCAGTATTAGTTGAAATATCTTTTAGCCATGAGCCTCTACCTCATCTAAATGATAAATCCTCGTCACTAATCAATGCAAAATGAAGTATAGTACTCTGCCTTTCCCATGTTCTACAGCATTACAACAAACAGGTTAAAGTTCCAAATTCATAAAAGCTTATAGATTATTTGGATTATCATTTCTCTGACAGCCATAAACACATATTCTCATCAGCCATTCCTACACTCTCAAAAGTCAATATGTATGACTAATTTCTGTCTATCCTTAGCTATCATACTATTTTGTCCAGAAAAAACATAGCCTTTTAATGTTTAATCCCTAAACATAAAAACAACTGCAATTTCAAATTTGGCTCTTTAGAGAACTCAAGCAGCATAAAGAAATAATAATATTTACGGATCCAAAATTACACTAAACCTCAAACACACCTGAATTTCTCTCCGAATCTCGGAGAAATCATAGAACCGTTTTCCAGGAAGATGAAGGAACTCTCCCCACTCCTCCTCCGCTCCATCGGCTTTCCTCTTAGTCTGAAGAAGCTGAAGAACCAACGGCCGTCGCGTACAGATATCGTTTCCACGTGGCAGGAAGTCTCTGCCGACGAGCGCCTCCAGCACGCTGGACTTGCCGCTGCTCTGGCTTCCGACCACCGCCACCTGCGGCAGCTCGATCGTCGATTGGCTGCCGAGCTGAGCAAAAATGTCCTGGAGCTTGTTCACTATCGGGATCACAGATGACCCTAGCGGCGCAGCATTTGAGGCCGCCGGCTGTGGTTGTCCAGGCGGCTCATCAGCCATTTTTAGTGATAGATTGAAGAGGTAAGTAACAAGAAAGATTGAAGTGAAACCCTAGGGTTCTGGAGATTTTTTATGGGGAGATAATTTGTTTGATTGGCGGCGGTATGTGCTTTGGAAATGAACAGTATGAGACAGGCGCTACAATGCGCGGTTGGTGTTACAGGGATTAAACTACGCACTTTTGAAGACTTTCAAAAAAAAAAAAAAATTAAATAATAGATTTATAATAAAAATTACAGGAACAAACTCAGGAGAGACTAACTCTCCTGCATCAAATGTAAGCCAATAAAAGACAACATTGGAGCACACAATGTTTCAAAATAACAAGAAGAATACAAACGAAAGCATTGCACCCAAGAGGCCATCGCCTTAATGCGCCAGCGTATGGTTGGGACGACAACGTTGCTTGAGTTTTGAAAAAGGGGTAAATCGGAACATCCCATCTGAGGCTCGCGATTTTGACTTTCCCAATTAGGGTTTACAAACTTATATGACGATTTGAAGGACGATCAATCTCTGCATGTTTACAGTAACCAAACGTAAGTATCTGCGTTGTGATAGCTTGCGTCCTCTTCCTCTTACTTCTTTTAATCAATTTCCACCCTTGCTAGCCCAGGAATTCACCGGGGGAAGTCGCGGGGATCAAAGGTCAAGAGTCAAGCACAATCCAGGTAAGAGTTGAAATCATTTCCTTTTTTCATTTAAGCATATTCTATTTCCCAGCTTATTAATTGTTCTCTTACACTCATTATACTTGTTTGCACCATAACTTCTTCGGAATTTTTGTACTGGAATTTCCTCCGGCTGCTTTCTTTCCATAATTTCTGAGAGGTTATGCCAAGAATCAGCACCTTCCGCTTCCAAAGAGAAGTGGTAGCTTGTGCTTGAGCAAGGATAGCAACGATCTCCATTAGGGAATTTTATAGTTCAGTCCAATAGAAAAATTCTCTGGTCAAGTTCCAAATTGAATCAGAAAAAGGGCAGAGAAAGAACAGATGATCCCTTGTCTCCAAATCTTCTTTGCATAGTCAACAAATCGCATCTAGATTTATCATGTAGTGAAGTCTTATCCATTGAAGAAATTCTGTTAACTACTAACAATAGGAAAATAAGTCATGTCGGGTCTTAGAAAATTATTCTAGATTACTCTAACCCAAGGCACATCTTGATCTGAACTATAGATCCATTTCATATAGGCTTTGTTAGAAAATCTCTCAAAAGGTACTCCAAGCCCAAGATCATTTATGATGACTATTGCAAGTACATAAAAGTTTGGGAAAAGGAAAAGGGTGCATTTTAGACGTTAAATTTGTAATAGAGTTGATTTAGAACTTAAGTAACCTTTTCAAAAAAAATATAATGTTATAAAAATTATGTAATTTGAACTTTAGATTGACACAATTTTAAATTTCTATAAGAATTTCATCAAAATGTTTATGTAATTTTAAAATAATTTGGAATTTATCATTACCAATGTAGCATTTTAATTAACGGTAAAATCATCCACATTGTCATTAAGTAATATGTGTCAATTCAATGGAACTATTAGGATCTTATAACTGGGAGTTTGAGAATGTTGAATTAGTTCAAGAAAAAAAAAATAGAGAGAGAGAGAAGCAAAGAATAAACGATTACTCAAAAATTATCTATAATTTGCTACTGAACGATTAATATTGTCATTGGGCACTAGCCAATTGTACATTTACACTTGTCTCCTTCTCTTGACTAAGCATTTGATCCTAAGACACCATTTATTTAATTCTTGGCTCTTATTTGACACTATATCCCTTGTTCTTCCTTTTATCTTTTCAACTTGTAACAAATGACTCCCTCCTTAGTAATTTTGATCACAAGATTGATGTTATGGCATCTTTGTTAAGGATTATAAAGGAATTACCATATACCTCCATCATGTTGCAACGACTACTAGATGAGTACCTAAACAGTTGGCTTGCTTCTCCATTTGAAAATTCTCCTATCGTTAACGGTGACATGTTGTTTCATAACATGTTGCACTATTGCAAGTAAATGGGACTATATTGTCCTAGCATTTGAAACATGTTTTTTAAAGTTTGGGTACATGGAAACTAGGATAAATTTGAAAAATCTAGAATACAACCAAACAATAGGACACCTTACTAACATGTTGCAAAATTAAAAAAGGACCAAAATACAAAGATAACTTATGATTCACCCGATAATGCACATTTTGTTGTTGATAAGGTCAAAGCTTTACATACACAAACTCATTCGCTGCAAACTCACCAATAGTCCATTTTTATCTTCCAAATGTTTCATTTGATTCTTATGCAGTGTTTGGTTGATGTCTCCACCAACGGAGACAGATGACAGGGACACAATAATTTTGTCCCTGGCAGTGTTTGCTTGTTGTCCTCACTTTTTTTTGTTCCGTCTTCAGAATATAAGGACTGAAATTTTTTGTTCATTCCAAGACTGTGGTACAAGATTTCTTGTCCCAGGGACAAAAACAAAACACATAAGGAAATGTCAGAAATACCCTCACTCAACTGCGTCTAAAACCTAACGAATTCACTCTCAAAACAGCTCTCTCTCGCCGCTCTCCTTTTGCCCTCTGGTTCCTCGCTGTAGTCAAAGGTAAGTATTTTTTTTCTGTTCATCCCTTCTTTGCCTCTCGTTTCGCTGTCCATGTTTGATTCCTTATGCGTTTTCTTGGTTGCTTTTGCTCTCTGGTTTTGTTGCGTCTCTGTTGTGTTTGTATATTCTGTTTGATGCGGCTTCTAAAATTACAATTCTGAAGTGGGATTTTCGTTAAGAATCAAAATCAATCAATGTTGACACTGTCAACTATAATGCTAAATGGGACGCCTGTCAGTCTCTTTCTTGGTGTTTTATTTATTGTATATGTTGTTCATTATTGCCTGGAAAATCTGGGATGCAATAATTGGGTTCCCCGAAAATTTGTTTCTTTCTTGGTTATTCTATCTATTTTGAAGCAAAAGCTTGCTTGAGGTTTCCTTTTCGTGAGTTTAGTGGCATGGTGTATGTGCTTTGTTTTTTATGGGTGTTTGTGATTATATATTCGAGTGAGTGATTTTTCGTTTCTTGCTTTGACTCTTCAATTCAGAGGCATTAATGTTGGGCAGCTGCTTAATTCCATGAAAAAACTAATTAATTGCCTTCTGAATTTCATTTTTTTTGTCGATTAATCCAAGTTTCCTGTTCTGATCATGTTTAGGGAGTTTTATAGGTTTGGTTTATGGTATGAATGAAAATATTGTTCACTTCTCCGTTTCTTTATAGTTCTTCAGCGCTGTCACAGTGTTGTATGTTTGAGTGTTGTATGTTTGAGTTCGTGAGCTCAATCTTCCTTGAAATTGAGACGACATCATTCATGAGATAGTTAATTGCGTGACTCACCCAACCCTTGATGATTTGAAAATGGCATGGGATGCCCTTATAGAAAAATAAAGTATTTTCAATTCTTTTGCTAGTTCTAATAATTGATAAACCAACTGATAATACTTATGTCATTTTGATGTAATTACAAGACTAAGGTTGCTATTCTTATCAACCACAATGAGTGGGTGCACTTTCCTGATGCAATCCAGCAGTTTAAACCTGCTTACTCTCCTAATCCTAACTCCCAGGGCTGTTATCTTTGGCTTGGAATTCCTATTGAGGGATTTTCTAGCAAAATCTATAGGAAATGGGCTTATAATTTAGAGCAAGATTTCCCCTAGTTTAGAGTTATCTGGAATAAAATCCTTCGACCCATTATAACTTTCCTCCTATGGCTAACAGTTAAGAACAGGGTAGCGACTATGGACAAATTACAACAATAATTTGGATCAAATCTGCTGTTTATGCAAGGAAGAAGCAGAAACAAGGGATCGTCTATTCTTTCATTGCCCTTTTTCCAACACTATATGGAATAGGATCACATAATTTATATCATGGCATGAGCCCTCTAATTCACTCATAAAGATACTCAAGATCCTAGCTAAAGCACAAGCTTCCGCTTTACCCTAGAAGCAGAAGGTGTTGATTCCAGCCATATCAACAAAAGAGATATGGAAAGAGAGAAATCAACGGAAGTTCCAAAACAAGGAACGTTCCAAGGATTTAGTGTTACAAACAATTATACAAATTGTAAGGGAACAATTTTTATGTTAGAAAATAGAACAAGCTTAAACGAGAAGAAGATATGAGTTTTGGCTCCTACCTGGATAAGCTTGATCCTGCATGTAGCTCTTTTACGATATCCTCAAGCTTAAATCTGGCCCCAGCAAACATAGAACAATTGATTAAAGGAAGTTTGAGCATGGTGAGATGCATCCAGATAGAATTTTCTCACCTACGACTAGATGGTTACAAGTAGTGACATTGATTGATTATGAATCTACAACAACAACACTTATAAATTCTGCTAACACGAAAGGTCTGGAGAAGTCCAGTAATACGCAGCCTTAACCCCTAACTATTAGAGAGGCTATTTCCAAATTACCCACAAGAAGAAGCAAGGAAAAAAGAAAAAAGAAAAA
>JANQBM010000222.1:35217574-35233758 GCA_025594535.1 Erythroxylum domingense
AGGAAAAGAAAGACATAATTTGTGCGCAGTTTACAGGACAACTTTGAGGTTGTGTTAACATAGTTGAGTTATGATTTCTACATAGTTGTAGTTCTCTTCTCTTTACTGCAAAAGGAAATTGGAAAATCGACGAATAAATGGAAAACATACCTACTAGGGTTCTAGCTTTGGCATGTTTTGTACGCTGCTTTTTAACGATCACCAAGTCAAAAATTGTCAGGTGTTGTTACAGGGGAATTTGCCTGTTAACGAAACAGTTATTGGAGTCATATATTTATGTTATAATCAAAGCAGGTAAGCAACAGTAAAGTCATAACTCGAAATCGTCATTTTCTTTTTCACCTTGGCATCTAGGTTTTAACACGTAGTTGATGCATTTTGAGTGACCACTAAGCTCACATTTCCTTCTATCTGTCGTCTTGGCGTTGACATGATTTGATTTCTGAGTCACTCTTAGATCGTATCGTATTGTACTGTACAAACACAATTCTGAAGTTGACTGGCAAATCAACTTCTATAGATGTTCATTATCCAAAAATATAATATAATAAAAATAGAAAGCTTTCTAAAGATGCCCAATCCAACTTCCGACCTCAACTTTTCACCTCTTAGAATTTAGAATAGAAACAATGTTTAATTAAAAAGAAAAAGAAAACAAGAAAAGTCCAAGATTAGGGTATGACTTACTCGTGTCCGTGTCCCGAGTCACGCATCCTCCAAAATGGTTCGGAAATTAAAATCCAACGGGTATTGATTTCCCAGCAAACCCACCTAGTTTCGCCACGTGTAATTCTGACCGCACTAAATCATGAGCCTAGGCACTATTATAAGGAACCATTTTAGGGGTTCTTAGGGCTTCAGGAGTGGTAGTTCACAGGCGAGACGACTCTCTCCAAGTTTTCTGGAACTAAACCCTCTCTATACCTGTCTCTTTTCTCTTGCCTTCCTCTCCGTCAACCATGCCTCGCCGTAGCTCTGGAGGTCAGATTATTCACTCTTATGCGCCCTTTACTCTTAGATCTCCAGTTTTGTTCTTATGTGGTGCTCGTTTTTTCGCTTTTCTTTCTTTATGGGCTTGTATTGTTCATTTTTGTTGCTTCCGGTTTATAGTTGTGTTTGTTTAGGAGATTCTTAGAATATGGAATTCCGGTTTAGTTTCATTTTCTGGGTTTTTGTTGTTTCTGAAATCCACTTGGATCTTGAGACCATTTTACTGGATATTGCATAGTTTGATTTTATATGTTAACGTAAGCTTCAAATTCGTTACTTTATCAAACCATTATCCGCTATATTGTTTATTTTTTTATTGGTCTTTGAGAATGTCTTAGATATGTGGAATTTGGAGTTGCTATATACTAGTTGGTAGTTTTTAGGGATTGAATTTGTGGTTATTTACGCCAGTATTCTGAAAAAATGGCTGTGGTTTTGACCATGAGGCTAGTTGAATAGCTTACGTATTTCCTTTTAGAGTTTGGATTCTGTTCCTGTGGTCAAGGAAGGAAAATTGAAACTTGGCAGTTAAGAGTACATGTAGTATTGGGAGTTCGAATAATATTTGAATACTTCATAAATCCTAAATGTTTTGCAGTTATATCTGCTAATATGTAGTGCTTATTGATTGTTTCCTTTCATTTCTTGGTGGTTGTATTACCATGTCTTGATGTTATGCTGTGTTGTTTACCGCTAGATTTTCTATTCAAGTCTAGATGTTTTATGTGATCAAATATTATGCAGGAAGACCTGCTGCTAGGCCAGCCCCTCGTCAAAGCCCACCACCTCAGCCAGGTATCACTTTACTTTATGTGCTTAGTTGCGAAGCATACATTTTTATTCACATACATATGAGTTTTTATGTTGCACCATATATAATCTGTCTCATTATCATAGTTGTTATAAGTTCGTATTCAATGATAACCATTTTTTAGCATTTGCGTGTACCAAAGTTATTTTATTACCTTTTCAGTTCACCATGCTCCTCCTCCTGCTCCTGTTCAAAGTGGCGGTGGTGGAATGCTCTCTGGTATTGGTTCAACCATAGCTCAAGGTACGTGGAGAAAAGATTGCTTATGTAACTGGAGTGAAATTTCTACTTTTCATTTTGTTTGTTGATCCTATATGCCGTATCCGGTTCAAATGGCAGCAAAATCTGAAGTAACTGTTTTCCTCCTGTTATCCACTTTCAGGCATGGCTTTTGGCACTGGAAGTGCAGTGGCACATAGAGCTGTGGATGCAGTATTGGGTCCACGTACCATTCAACATGAGACTGTTGTCTCTGAGGCTGCCGTTGCTGCTCCAGCTCCTACTTCTAGCAGTATTGGTGGTGCTGATGCATGCAGTGTTCACTCAAAGGCATTCCAAGACGTATGTGAACTTATTATTTTCTCTAGTTGTCTAAAAAGCTTCCTAGAAATGGACTTTTAGATTGATATTTTTATATATCATTTTTTCTGCTGAGTAAAACGTTGAGTATGGGATTAACAGGCAAGGTCTAACTTTTACCTTGTAACCCTCTTTAACTCTAATTGGCTGTCTTTATGTGACTACTGTTTGACTTTTTATTATCATACATGTCTTAGGGAGTGCATGAATGCACATATACATGATAATTTTGTCATGGGATTATTACCTTCCTGGATTAGATGAGTATTTTTTGTATCAGACTTATTTGATTATTTTGGGATCTCAATCTAATATAACTTCTTATTTCTTTTGTCTAATTAGGTATCTTTGTGTTACAAAGATCGAGTGTCTTGTTTTATCCTTTTTATACATCCACATGCACTTTTATTTCATTTTGAAAACTGTAAATAAAATTCACTAATATACTGTATGAACCTGTTTGTAGAACTTCTCCATGTAGTTGTATGAAGAGCGATCTGATGATGTTGATGTACTGAAATTTGATAATGATAGCCGATGAAGATGAAGTGATTTTGTACTGTAGTATTTGTTAGATTGTAAAACTGCATTTTACAGATAAAAGGTTCATTTTTCTATTCAATAGCTTTTTGACATTAAAGTTCCTGTCTTCTATGCAGTGTATCAACAATTACGGAAGTGACATCAGCAAATGCCAGTTCTACATGGACATGCTTGCTGAGTGCAGGAAGAATTCAAACTTGAGTGTCTAAATTATTTCTTCTTGTGCAAATGGAGCATAAGGCATTTGGACTTGGATGGTGATGAAGCAGTTCTCCATCCATAATTGAGAATTTAAAGTAATAATTGTTTTGGTGAACATTGATCAGTACTCATAAAATTTTAAGGGGGTTTAACTGAGTACTTTACTTGAAAATTTACTTGCTACTTAATTTAAACTTTTGTTCCTTTGGCTTCATTATGCTGTGATTTACATAATGATGGATCATATACTCACCAGGTGGGTTTTATCTTATTAAACTACAGTAGAACCTCTTTAAATTGATACTCGGTAAATTAATAAACTCTCTAAGATAATATTTTTCTCTGGTCCCGACTTAAGCTAGTTGAAAATTTAATAAATTTCGATAAGATAATAAGATAATATATTTTCAAAATACCCCTATGTAAACATAGGGCCCTATTAACATCATAAACAACCTTCTTCATATGTGGAAATTTTGCTGGTTTGTGACGCTTGATATCCCTTCCTTTTTCTAAGTTGGTCGAAAGATACTCGGCTGATTGTTTGAGTGTGTTTGAGATTGTACCTTAATTAACTTTCAAATGAAACTTTTCTTCAAGCCATAACTGCAAATCTTTTTGAGTGCATATCGAATGATCTTTCTTGTACTCACATAATTTTTTGCGTATTTGATCCGTCATTGTTGATTTCGTGACACCTTTTAGATGAGGAGTAATTGTTGGGTGTGGTTTCAAGAAATTTTTTATCTTGTTTATAAAGTATTTTCTATCTCCATCATACATTGAATGTTTTTGGTAAAAATACAATGAATAATACTTAATTGTTAACACACAATGAACATTATTTGTTAGTTTTCATTAATATTATGTACAATGAATCTATGTTTTAGATTCATTCAATTAATATGAAACATGAATTTTTCTAAGATATAATATTTTTTGATGTAATCAAAATTTAACTTCAATCAATTACAAAAAAAATTTTAAATTAATATATATTAATTTATCGATTAATTAATATCTCTATAAAATAATAAAATATCATGATCTCAACAATATTAATTTATAGAGGTTTTACTGTATATGTTTTGATGCTTCATAATCCTAAAATGTAGGGTTGGTATTTAGGCTCGGTTTGTTAATACAATGGGCCTTGAATAAACGACTGGATCAGCTCCTACAAATGATTTGTTGGTGTTATGGAGTTGAATATTGGCATTTGTGGAATTAGTCTTGATTTTATATCATTGCTTATTACTAAATTTGGATATATAGTAACAATTGTCAATATATTTATATATAGGCTTTACTATTGGTTTGTGATATATATATTAGTGGCATAACATAAGGGTGGTGATCACTGTGTTTCATAACTAATGGATTAATGCTAAGAATATAGGAAGTATTGTTAGCTCTCTCTCTTTTTTTGGATGAATGGTAAAATATATTAACCCCAAAAAAGTTTATGTACACGGTCAATAAAGCATGCGCCGACTAAGATTTGTAATCAAAGGATCAATATGATTGAGACATCCAAAACTATCAAAAAGAGTACACAGTCATTAGAGTATACCCCGACCAAGACTTGTAATAAAAAACATCAATATCATCCAGATACTCAAACCTATCAAAAAGTAATCAACTCATCAGAATAAATCTTATACAAGATCTTATAAATCAAACACTTAAATCTTATATACTACATCAAATCCTGTAAAGGAAGCCGAGGCTAGTTGAACAACATTCCTTGTCTTTCACAATGTGTAGGTGGTACAACAAAACGCCAATCATGTGGCTTTGCTTCTTAGGTAGGCTCCAGTGTAATCTCTCCTAATCCACTTGATAACATTATGCAGAGTAGACATAGCTCGTGCCAAGTCCAACCAATCTCGAACAATATTCCAAACACCACCTGAGAAAGAACATCTAAAAAACAATTGATCAACAGTCTTCTGTGCAACACCACACAAGCTACAAGTATGATTAATGTCAAGGAACGTCAAATTATCCTTTGTTGGCAATCTATTACGAAGACCAAGCCAAGTGATGAAGGAGAATTTAGGGGGTATATAGTTCTTCCAGATAAAGGGCATCTAGGGGTCTTTTAGTATTTTTGACCCGAAGCAACTCATACACCTTCCCAAAAGAAAGGCCTCCATGTATACACAATTTTTGTATCTGTAAGTCATTTACCACCTCCCCACGGCCACCCAACCTTTTCAGCAAAGTATCCCGAATCGAAGCTAACCGCTTCACCAATGGTGAATCTCGATTTAAAGGTTTCCACTCCCAAACTGAAGTCCCCCGTAAGTACACCTCATGGATCCATCGCACCCAAAATGTATCAACTTTGGAATGAATGTTCCAACGTACTTTAAAGAGTAAGGCCGAATTTCAAATCTTGCAATTCTTTAATCCAAGTCCACCCTCATCTTTTGGTACACAAATATCACCCCAAGCCACCCTAAAATGCTTACCACCCAACAAAAAAAGTTGGCAAATAGAGGTTATCCTCTCAAGAATAGACACCGGAATGGAGAACGCCTGAAGCCAAGAGGACTGCACACCTTGGACCACTGATCTAATCAACTCAAGACTGCCAGCATATGATAGAATTCATATTCCAAGCATTTATATAAGCCTCAATGGAATCAATTAATGGTGAAACCTGAGCCACCGAAACTTTCAGAGAGGTCAGAGGTACACCCAGATATCGAATAGGAAACTCCCCCAGAGAGTAATCTACCAACTCCACAATGTCATTCCTATCTCTACCAAAAACTCCAGCAAAATAAAGATTAAACTTCGAAGGGCTCACCTTCAACCCCGACTCCCCTTCCAAATCTCTTAAAGTATCAACCAGAATTTTAATAGAGATAACATCTCCTCTCGAAAACAACATCAAGTCATCAGCAAAAGCAAGGGGAGAAATACCAAGTTTGTTACATTTCGGGTGGTAATTAAAATAAGTATTTGTGATTCTCATTTTAAGCAACCTCGAGAAATATTCCAAACAGAGAAGAAATAAGGTAGGGGACATAGGATCACCTTGTCTCAAACCACGCCATCCTCTAAACATACTATGCAAGGTATCATTCATCGAGATCGAGAAGGATGCAGTAGTAACACACTCCATGGTCCATCCAACAAACCGAGAAGGAAATCCCAAACCATTCATCACATCCTCAAGAAAGATCCAAGATATGGTATCATAAGCTTTAGTGATGTCAAGCTTAAGCATGCATTGTGGTGAAATCCTCTTTCTTGTATATCCTCTGACTAACTCCTGAGCCAAGAGCACGTTGTCCATCATACTCCTGCCTGACACAAATGTAGCCTAAGCTGGATTGACAATACCACCCACAACAGAAACCATACGCTCTGTCAAAATCTTAGTAATCACCTTACACACCACGTTTGTGCATGTAATCGGTCTAAAATCTTTCACCTGCAAGGCTTCCTTTGTTTTGGGAATCAATGTAATAATGGTATGATTCAATTGCTTTAGAATCCTACCATTACCAAAAAATTCCCTCATAGTTAAAACCATGTCGGGACCAACAATGCTCTAATTTTTCTTGAAGAAGGCAGATGTGAAACCATTCGGGCCTGAATCCTTATCATCTCCGATATCAAACATCGCCCTCTTAATCTCCTCCTCTAAAACTGGGGCAATCAATGCATCACAAGACTCCATAGCCACAGTCGGTCCATGTTTGAGCACATCCATATCCAACCTACTCGAAGGGGATGATGTCCCAAAAAGCCCTCTGTAGAAGTCCACAAAGCACCTTGCAACTTCCTCCATCCAGTTAGTTGAGGTACCATCCTCCTTTATGATATGTGAAATGGCATTCTTCAGACCCTTATTCTTGACAACTGCATGGAAGTATCGAGTACATCTGCCTACCTCTATGGTGTATGTGCATTTCACTTCTGTTGGTAGAAATGTCTCTCCGCTTCCAACAAAAAGCTACCCGCCTTTCTCTTTGTATTTACCATGTCTTTCAGCTCCAAATCATCAGGATTGTTAAGAAGAACGTTATATGAAAGTTTAAAGCTCTCCTTAGCATCCTTAGCCCTCAAAGAGATGTGCCCATATGCCTCAAAATTCAGTGTCTTCAGTGGGTGTTTTAATGATGTCAACTTCAAAACCAGGACAAATTTAGCATGCCCATTCACCGTCTGATCTCAGTAACTCGTCACAATTTCCTAAAATCGAGACTGAGTAAGCCACGTATTAAAGAATTTAAAAGGCTTTTTACCTCTAGTGTTCAGTTGAGTGAAATCCACCACAACCGGACAGTGATCAGATTCAACCATCATATCCAAGAAGTAGGTTGTGCATGATAGCCCTGAAGTCCCCCACGCCTGATTGAGAAGAACTCTATCAAGTTTGGCCTATAGATTGTTTTTGTGTCAAGTGAAGAATTCCTTTCGAGATGGTGCGTCCTCTAATCCAAGTGTCATCCGAAAGTCTAGTAAGTCTTTTAGTAGATAGGCCGAGAGTGGTCGACAGCCTAGTCTCTCCCTTGCTGAGCATACATAGTTGAAGTCACCCATAATAACCCAAGGCAAAGTAATATCCAACCCCAACCCCATCAGATTATGCCAAAGCTCCCTTCTCGTAGGGACACTATACAACCCATATACAAAAAAAGCCAAAAAGACGTACTATGTAGTCTTGCACTAAACCTGACAGTGAATATATTGCTCTCCCACAGCCAATACACTACATTGGAACAAAATAGAATTCCAGATGATACATATCCTACCTCCCTCCATAACTCCAAAATTATGAGAATAACCCCACCACTGAAATCTATTCTTCATCATCACATCCAAACCATCAACAGACAATTTAGTTTCAACAAAGCAAGCAAATTTACAACCATGTTGTCGTAGGAGATCGACAACACAGTGTTGTCTCCAGGCTTTGTTCAAATCCCAGACATTCCAGCAAAGTACCTTCATTTATCACCTTTGGAGGTTCAGTCACCTCCCAGTCGCTTAACTTCATTTCGGTTGCTATTGCCCAGTGTATTATCTCTAATAACAAGAAGCTGATCACGCACAATGGTACCTCTATATCCTGTTTGCTTCATCCGGAGACTGGCAGACATCATTTTTTCCTTGCCTCTGTTTACGTTCCTATGGGATGGCATCACATGCCACTCTCCATCTTGGTTTTTACTAGGACCTGTCCGTGGCAGTTTCATCTTGGTTGTCCCTTCTCCATTCTTTTTTTCGTCATGGCAGGGAGTTCAACACTCAAATCTGTAAACTATATAGTTTGTCCATGGATCTCAGCCTCTTGTACACCTTTGAGCAATCTTTCCTTAGCTAATGTTTGCTCACTCAGCTCTGCATTCTCTCCTTGGATAGGTTGTTGCTTAGATCCCACACCATCATCAACAACCTCCTTGTCCCATGCATCAGCCCTTTGTACGCTTGTCCTGCCTCCATCATCTAACGCATCCTTCATTTGCTTCTTGTTATTCTTTGCAATGTTTTTACATTTAAAAGGGTTGTGTCCAAATTTCTTACAAAGATAACAATAGTTGGGGAAGGTCTCATATGTGAATTTTTGTGTGTATCGAAGGTTTCCTGGCATTTTAACACTAAAGCTCGTCACTGGCTTCTTTGAAATATCAACTTCAATTAAGATCCTAGCAAAACCAATTCTGGACTTTGTGCTTGTAAGCTTATCGGTGCATATAGGTTTTCCAACATGCGATTCCAATTTCAACAGCCCCCTATCATTCCATAACTCCAATGGAACATTTGGGAATTGCACCCAAATAGATACCTCCATGAATTCCTTATAATCGAAAGAAAAGCTATAGGGCAACCGTTTGAGTAATAAAGTTTTCCCAAATAGCATATATAGACCTCCTGCTAGTACACTAGTTCGGTCTTCTTCCGTGTCAAACTAAAAAATTAACTAACCTTGATCATGTGGTAAGATCTTACATTTTACACCCATCTACTAGTCAATCATTCAAGTGCTTTCAATCCTGGAAATCGCCTCGTAAAGCAACCCATAAGACAAAGACCCCATTCTTTTTCTATATGCACTACATCCTCTTTCTCCATAGTGACCTCATCATCCACCTCTAAAAACTCCAATTGTAATCCTTGTTTCAATTCCCTGTTATTTCTGAATAAGCTTACAAACGATGGTTTTGTTTAGGGCTCATTTCTGACTGGCCGATCAGTAACTTTTTTGGGATTAGTCAATTTGTCAAATGCCTTGAGGGCACTATCTTCATTCTTCGTGCATTCCACTGAATCCATAGAATCAGTGCCATCATCCTCTAATTCAAGGGATTTTTCATCGTCGTCATCAAAAGATGAGGATTCCTCTCCCTAGGTGAAAACTTCTTCTTTCCCCTAGGCACTGCACGCAACACAATTGTTATGGGTTTTGGATTCCTTGGTTATTTCTTGGTTACTCCTTGAGCTGGGATTGATTTTACATGTTAGTGTTATCGGTGTGAAGATTGTTGGGGTCCTCAAAGTGCGAGACGCGAGATACCTCTTCCTAGGAGAAAACTTCTTTCCCTTAGGAGTCGCACGCAACACGTTGTTCTGGGTTTTCGGATTCCTTGGTTACTTCTTGGCTACTCCTTGAGCTGAGATTGATTTTACCTGTTAGTGTTAATGGCGTGAAGATTACTAGGGTCTTTAGCCGTGCTTAGGCATGGGTAAATGATGTAAAACCTCACATAAGGTACGAGATATTACGGTCGATTGTTTGTTTGAATTGCAGGTTGCAGGTTCAATAAATCGAACAGATACCACGAGTTTGAATGAGGGTGTGGATGATGGTATACAGGGGGCTGAAGTGTCCGACTATTTGGCAAAGAGGGTTGGGACGCAGGGTGTCGTTGATTCTAGTAAGACAGTGGATGTTGAAGATGGAAAACCTAAGGCAAGCATAAAACGGGTGGTTATACAAGGTAAGAACTTGGGCATTGTAACTGGTGCAAGGTCTCGTGCTCGGGCTTATGTTGTTGAGGAAAGGATCATTAGCTCTTTCTGTATATAGAAGGTGATCAAAATACAGAAACTTGGAAAGTCTGCTTTTGTCTTGTTATCCAACTCAAATTAAACAGTGAATTAGCAGTAATAAGAACAACCATTTGGATATAACATTTCAACAAAGAATGAACAAATTATCTGTTTTTTTGTTTGTTTATGTAATGGATTTGTTGTTAAGCGAACATTACTAAGAGAACAGCATTGTGCTATGAAATATTAGTAATTTTTCATCCGCAGAAGGAGAGTCAAATGTAAGAGAGTTTTTTGTTTTTGGACAAGAGAGAGTTGAATGAACAAAGTATACCAGACAACAAATAATTTACTTTCTTTCTAAAGAAAGCGCGCTCAAATAGATGCTAAGTGAGAATGAAATTTTATCAAGTCATGGTTTAGTGAGATTTTTCTAGCAGAAGTGAACAATAGTTTCTGAAAGAACCACTACCAGAAGTTAATAGTCTGGTGGTGGGTACTTTGCAGTTTTAACTTTTAAGCACAACATCCAAGTCTGAATGAGCCACGAACAAAATAGCAAAAGGCAGTCCAACCAAATCACTACTTATTTACGGAACTTATTCTTACTATTATTTCTTTATCATCATCATAATCTGCCCTTGAGAAAGTTGGTGCACAATTTCCTCCATGCCACTGAGTCCGGCTCTTTCCCCACCAAATTCGCCTTCACCTCCTCAGCAAAAGGGTGCTATAGATCATAAGAATTACAACTTGGTCACTTGATTGTAAATTTAGAGTTTGACTGATGAAGAATTGCTTACCTCAATAAGATTTCGAACTGCTAGACGACATATGAGATGGTGGAGAATGTCCTTGTTGTACTCTGGATGACCTTGAATCCCCATTATGTGGTCCCCAAACCTGAACATCTCGATCCCAGTCTTATCAGACCACGCAATAACCTCTGCTCTGGGAGGGAGTTCGCGGATCTATATAATATGTTTTCAAGCACACACACAAATGACTTGTAAGGTAACCCACCACCCTTTGTCTCCGTAATTCCAATCTCTTTCACTTTAGATGGAAAAATGGAACTAACCTCATCTTGATGGCATTCGATCACAGACATTGAGGTTGGGATTTTGAGTGATGAGAACATCTTTGTTGATGTCAAATGTATGGTTGTGACACCTATGTCCCACCCTGAGATTGCACGCCCAGTTTTTCCTCCCAATGCACGGCCCAGTATCTGAGCAATACCCAAAAGGTACTGAATCAAGTTATAGACCTTTTTCATCTTCCCCAGAATGCAATACAATAAAGGTATGATAAAGGAAAAGAAAAGGATACAAGGAAAAGCAAATATCTCATTAGCTCCATAAGCAAAACCCCGAAATAAAGGACTAAATCGAAACGTATCTCCCAAATGGAACTAGGCAGGTCCTATCATCAACAAATCACTTCACACCCATACCATTGTCAACTATTCAAAACTGTTCTTGTATTTATTAACTAATGATGAGATAATTACAAATAATAATAAAAATAATATATTCCATCCGTTTAACTAATGTACCCGCCTTTGTTAGTTTATTGTTCTTTCATGAACATGTGCCTGTCTTTGTCTGAGTGCGATTAGCTAACCACATCCCGACGACCCTTTTCTATCTTAGTCCAGTAAATAAGAACATTGAACAATCAAATGACGCTTTTGTCCGAATGTACAACCCTACTGAAAGAATCATGGACATATGTGTAACTCGATTTGTAACTCACTCAAAACAAGACGCTATACAACACCATAAAACTACCAACTATTGTTTCTGAACATAGAATTGTTAGTTATCTTTACATAAAAGTAATCTTAAACCACCCAGCGCCCAAAGCTCTAAAAGTCCGTATGCGTATATGCCTGAAAAGCGTACAAACCATGTGATTCCGAGACGACACTCCACCTGTAGGCCTAATACACGAACAACTCTCGTTTCCACTTTTAGTTGGAAAGAAAAGCGTACAAACCAGATTCCGAGCGACACTCCACCTGTAGGCCTAATAAACGATCAACTCTCGTTTCCCACTTTAGTTGGAAAGTGGTGGTAAATCAGATCATCAGTAGTGATGGTCAAATCACGTCTCACAGCGTACGGTCCTGGGACCACTTGCACGCATTTTCACTAGGACCACTAAATTACCACTTGGCGGGCTATTTTTGTCCGCATTGAAGTAAATATTGCGAACTGACCTGATGAATCATAGTTGTAACCTGGCAACGTCTGAAGCCAACGACTTTAAACAATTTACTATTACCATTTATTTATGCAGTAAAGCCCTGACCGGGAGGGACTTTTGATTCATCAAACGATCAAACTTTCATATGGACCATTTTGCCCTTCTTCAAGAACTGGCAAGGTCTGTGTCACAAAAGCATAAGTTTTCCTCCCAAACGTTTCTATCAAAAAGTTATTTTTCTGAAAAACCAAAATCTTACTGGAAAAAAATGAATTTGAAAAACGAACGTAAAGCCAGTTTTATATAATTGGTAATTAGACAAGACGACTAATACCTGGTGCCCAAAGCAAATGCCCAGTATCTTTTTCTTCATGGCATCGAGTTTCTTCAACAGGATAATGAGCTTGCAGATCCACAGATCATTTCCATGAGCATCATTGCAGCTCCCAGTGATCACAAACCCATCATAGGATTCAATCACGTCGTCTCGGGGAAATTCCCCGCAAGCCACCCGGTAAACGTCCCACATCTCGTCCGCCTCCGACAGCATTCCGACGAACACCTCAAAGTACCCTCCATACTTCTTCTTCACGTACTCCGAGTCCTCTGCGCACAGCAGAACAGCATATCTCTTCCCCTCCATTTCAAAAGACTCTTTATCTTTTGCCTCCTAAAAGAAACTGAAGAGCAGAGACAGAGAGAGATGGGAGGCTTCTCTCTCCAGAAGAACAGAGAAAATTGAAAGCAAACAGAGAGAGAGAGAGAAAGGGTTTTTCTGTGTTTCCTTCCCTCTCTGCTTGCTTTTGTCTTCTGTTTCTGTCTGAAACCAGACCACGGGGTTTTAGAGAATGGCGTTTATATACAGTTTTGAGGATGTTCTCGGGTTACGGAAGTTCTTACTTTTAAAGTAATACGTTATGGCCCCTAATAATTTCGCTATTAATGATTTTGCCCTTCGTCAACTTTTCTCCTTTTATTATTTCGCTTCAACAAATCTAACTACAATCATGGCTGATTGAGGGCAATAATATAATCTGTTTGGATTGCAGAGCAGAAAAGAAATCCTTCCCTCTGTAGTGCTTTTCCTAACATGCTTCTTATTTACAATTCTCATTCTTAATTACGTTTCTTGACCTTGTAGGTAATTAATTGTTTTCGTTAAACCGTTTGCTACCAAACTTAATGGAGTTACGAATCTCCAAAGAAAGAAACATAGTACAATTTTAACGCGTACTCCATTACAAGGTTCATGTCTGATAGCATTTTCTGACAAACTAGTTTTACATTCGGAAACAATTTCACAGGAGAGGTAGTGAGCTTTTATGTTTAAGACACACGAGGAATGTACATATTATATCAATCAAAATCGACCTAGAGAAAGGCAGGCACTCATCGCTTGCAGGATGGCATGAAATTTCTTTCCATGTCCTATCAGTCACATTCTGTGTTTCCTCTAGAAGGGTTCCAACGTTATGAATGTGTCAAAACTAGTTAATCTACAACCTACTTACTGGAATCGAGGTTTCGATTAACAGTAAAAAAAGTAAAACAGTAAAAGCAAGTTAATACGACATCCAGTCCCAGACCCAGCTGCGCTTCAGAAGAGAATCTTACATGTACGAATTTGTATGTGTCGGATTTAAGAGTTCTTTTTATCTTTTGTCTTTTTGGGTTATCAGAATTTTTCAATAATAATAATAATATCAGTAATCTGTCTTCTGCCTCCGCCCTGCAGCTCTTGTCAGGACTCAGGAGGGTGGAGTACGTGGAATTGTCACGTGATATTCTATCGAATAACTTCTTCCGATGGACAGCGCACACCTGTGTACCATGTTCTAAGCTATAGGATATGCATTTTTATATGAAAATCATAAAACTATACCCAGTATGTGGATGGGGTGATCTCCAATTTAATAAAAAATCACCTCATTCAATCACTCTAAAAATAGGGAATACAACTTTTGAAAATGTCATTGCTAATCTAAACGTTACGTTTTCACAAAATTTAGATTCCGTGTCTAATTAAATCACCGTACCTTTCTAATCTTTTTACATTAAAAAAATAATAATAAAGAAGAAAATAAAAAAAGAAAGTTCTAAAAGGCGTTTTTTAATTAAAATGAAAATACTCTTTTTTGAGAAATAACTTCCTATGAATTTGTAATTTTGTTAAGAAATTGAGGAGAGATTCAATCTCATGCACAACAAGATAAATACAAAAATATTTTTCTTTGATTTTTTGATAATATAAAATCACTTTAAATTCTATAACATAATTAAAGTATAAATATAACACATATAAATATAAATTATACTTTAGGATGTAGCTTGACCATTTTTCTTAATTATTATTTCTCTTGAATTATTTTTGAAATTAGTTCATCACAATCTTCATAATTATACATGTATCTGACCTATAATGTTATCTATATGAATATATTGCGAGAATTTTACAAGAGGCATAAACAAAGTTAAGCAAAAAGTATCAACTCCTTTAGAGTCTAAACTTATTTATAATATTGTTTGAACCTTTTAATAATTTAATTAAAATAAAATTCTAATTTTATTCAACTTTAATTAGAATCACAATTAATTTTAATTGAACTCAAATAAGATTCAATATCTTATATTTTCTTATTTATTAAATATCACATTTTTAATTATAAAGTTTTTCAAAATTTACAATTAAGTCCAACTTGATTAATTACTTTAAACTGATAAATCATATATTAATAAATGAACTATCTCTATATAGTTTGCGCTATATTCAATAATTACCAATTGAGTTATCAGTGATTAGAATAGACTACAAGTATTATTAAAATATAACTTTTCATAAAACCATATCTCATTTTAATTACATTTAGTGCTCTTAAACTATTAGATCTGTTATTTAATTTGAATCTAACATTTTCAAACTTATTACAAGAAGTTAATGAGCTTGTTAAAATTTAATCCCTACACTTATTAACGATGGATCACATATTCATCTAAACAAAGAAAGATTCATATAATTAATTAATAACAATTGATCTATTAAACTTAAAAAGAATGTTATTGGGCATAATGTTAGTTTAACTTGCAATTCAAATAAAGAGGTCATTACTTTTAAGTCGTTACTTGTCAACCTTCCACGTTTGGGCTATCCATCTTTGTACAATACAATATTTTACCATTTGGTTTTCTTTTATTATTGATAAATAAACTTAAAATGTCAACTCCACCATCGTTCTGTTCATGCCAGCTGCTTGAGAACGGCCTATTTATTGAGAATAATGATATGTGACATATCAAATTATTCAATTACCTCACAGAGAAAGAGTTGACATTGAAGAACCAAGACGAAGCTTCACACACTACTTCTAAGAAGGCGCTTCTAAGAAGGCGTAGACGTGATGTATGCGTTGGAATATAACATGGAAAGAGTTTGATTGCGTAATAAGACATGACCATCCCAAGTTAATTATTATTTGTCGTTTTATAACACCATTTCATTCATAGTGATTGATAATTTTATTACTTAACTTATATTATCAAAAGGGATGCATGCATGGAATGCCACTCACCCAACTACATTCTACATTCTACATTCTACATTCTATAAGAATAAGATATAGATTAAGGGGTAATTAAAAAGTATCGACATCTCTTATAAAACTTTTTATTGTTTTAAATTATCTAAAAATCTTTGATATTATAAATATTTTTACTGATTTTAGTATAAATTATTATATAAATAATTCTTCTGGATAGCTGATTTTCATAATAAATTATGTCAAAATAATTTAATAGAAATTTAGTAAACAATATTTTTTAGTATTTCTTGTATCAAAAA
>JANQBM010000222.1:35233939-35244503 GCA_025594535.1 Erythroxylum domingense
AATAATTTTTAAAAAATGAATAAAACTATATAAAAGCTTGAAATTTTTATCTTATGTATTAAAATATGGAGAAAGAATGAGCAGCTTGCTCAGGCTCACCCATGATTAAGAAAAGAAATTTCACACTTCATATACTCGCATTATCAGCACCTCTAATTAATTGCTTTTGTAATAAAATAACCAATTTGATTTTGGATTGTGACTGTCATTTTCGTAGCATGTTAAATTAAAAGTCAAAGAAACATATGTAGTATTATAACTGTAATATGTACCGGGAAATCACCTAATCGTACGGCTAGTATGAAATAAAAGGGGAAAGCAGCTACAAGGAATAGTATGAAATACTTTGGGAAAACGTCGAACATGTTTCATTTCATCTTTTTTTTGTTCTTAAAATCATTAAAAAACTATTTAATTGAATTTTTTAATTTCTGTTTTTTGCATTTTCATAATTTATAAGACCATAAAAACTGATTTTGATTTTATATTTTTGTTTTTTTTAATATAATTTTATTATTGACTAAATATATAATATTTGGGCATTTTTTAAATAAAAACTATTTTGAAATTGATATCTTTTGATAAATATATTTTAAACCTTAAATCATCTTATAAAATACGTAAAATATAATATATTTATTTGTGAGATGTAAATTTTATATATTTCAAAAATTTGAAAATAGTTTTTTATGAGATAATAAATTCTTAACAATTAAAATATATAAATAAATAAATATTAATTTAGAAATATAATTTTAAAAATTTTAAACATGTTTAATTATTTATTTTTATTCATTTTAATATTTATTTATGAATATTGTATAAGAGATTGAAATAAAGTAAATTATTTTAATTCATAAATTAATTTTCCTTTAATTTTATTCAGTATTTAAATATTTTTAACAATAAAATATAATTTTATCAATATTAATGTATAAATATATTTTTATATTTTAAAAATAAAAACTACAACAAAAATAAAATAAAAATAAAATAATTTTTTTTAAAAATTAGGTATTGGAATGGAATGGACCTTTATTTTGAATAGCATCTAGAGAAAGACCTCTTGTTGCATACTACTTTCAACACAATTACTTATTCTAGAAAACCAGAGACTAATTGAGAAGCAACATTTGTAGTATTTGGTCATAGTAAGAATATTAGTAATTGATCTTCACATGTTGAGTCGACCACTTGATGATTAATTTTGGTCAGAAAAAGAGAAAAAGTCATGGACCTTTCTTGTGGTTGGGAAAAAAGGAGGGACCTATTTTCATTCTTGACCATATCAGCCTATGAAATGCCTCCAAGTTTTCTCCCTTCTTTTTCCTCTTCTTTTCTTGAGATCTATACATGATAATAATGCTGAAATAAGCAAACATGAAGTACCCTTTTGACAAAAACGCGTTTAGAAACTTCGGCCTCATTTCATTTAGTCAAATACTAAAATAAATATATTTGTTCTCAACTCAAATCATTTTGTGGGCCTGAAATAACTTTTTGGGGTTCAATTCTGATTAAGAAGTTGGGCCTTTAAATGTTATATTGTTTTTTGTACATTTGTAGGCTTTGACTAAAATTATTTAAATGTTGTAGTAGTACTTTTTATTCAATTTATATGAATCTATAGTACATTAACCTTCAGAATGGTGGTATTCAGAAGTCATAAGTAATGGATAATCTAAGGTTTATATAGAGTGCATCTGAAATTTTACATATCTTGACTTTATTTGGCTAACTCCATATGTTATAGGTTAACAAGAAAGCAATAAGTTAACGGTACAAGGGGTCCCCTGTGCTGATAGTTGTAGTCTTCATTATATTCCAGTGAATTGGCCACGCAGAGTGAATATAATGCACAACATGGCTAAGTGGTGTAATATGCGTTGACGTACTGATTTCAAGTGGATGGATCATATAAAATAAACTTTGTTGGAATCACGATGAGATAAAATGTGGGTTTAATGTCACAAGAGAATGAATAGAAGAACATACCATGTCCAAGTCCAGAAGAGGAATTCCCTGCCCTCATTGGATAAGAAAACTCAAGGACTGAAGGACAAGAAAATCATTCAACAAATGTCGAAGTCAGTTGATTTGGAATATATTCTATGGCTATTCCTACGAATTTGGTTACGAATAACTACTACAATTCATTCTACTCTGAGTCTCCATGCAAGTCAACCTGGCTAGCTTCACTTTCGCCAATCCATCTAAGGAGCCTGCCCAGAATGTGAATTGAAAAAACACACCCTTTGTGGCTTTGGATGAGTTAACTTGGCTATGTGACAATCTCTCGTCTCTCATGCTAGACTATCTGTTCTTGCCCAAACCAACTTTATTAGTCTGCCGTAAATCCTTGTAATTCAATTTGCCTATGCCTTTTACTTGATGGGACTGGGACGGTACATAACAATCCAAGTCCTGTAATATGTATTTGTAAAGCAACTTTTACTTCATATATGGGAAAATGACAATCAAGTAGAGAAGAAAGGTGAAGAAACCAATCATTAATATATCCCAAGTAGAGTTTGTTTATTGCAAAAATGTAGTTATTGGCAAGGGACAATCTTGAATATGGTTGTCATTTTTGTACAGCGAGATAATGTTGAAGAACTCCGCCTTATGATCAATTCACAGTTCAGCAATGCTTTAAGACTCGGTCCAACCATGTAAAGTAGAGGGTTTGAAGTTTGAACTCCAAATCAACCACAATCATCAACTCAAACCTTAAAAAATTTAATATAAATATTAACAAACATAACATAGTGATCAAAAGATGACATAATTATCTTTAGATTCAGATAAAAATTAAACTAGAAGGATAAGATTTTCCATGACATGTAATAACGATCATAGTCGGCTTTCATCATTCCATAAGGATTAACATAGCTTTTGAGATATCATCTCCAGAAATTCTAAAGACCTCCACATCTTCATTATCTATTTCTTCATCTAAAGGAATAAAAGTGATTAAGATCCAATCGTACTTTTCTTTTTCTTAATTCATTAAAGTCCTAAGGATAAGAGTTGCATATAGCGTTTCATTATCATGAATTGGCGGTGGATTTTCTTCATATACTGCCCATTCTCAAGTTCGTTCATATTCAAAATCAAAAAGCTTCAACCCAAAAATCTATTTTGTAACTTTCGGAGTCCTACGATTTATTCCTAAAGTGTATTCGTAATAAAGTAATTACACTTTAAGGCAATTGATAACAGAAAATTTGAGAAGAATCGATTTCTAGTTTTTGTCTAATATAGAGATGATTTTCGGTCCTTTTGAGGTCACAACTCAAGTCACTTTTTTTTTTCTTCACATAGATTGATGTCGTATAGGCACCGACTTGATTCCATGTAACTTAGTGGATCATGTCAAATTGCATTGGAATCACGACTCCATCAAGTGTTAAAGGTGGCGAAATATTTTTAAGGACACATGTCCAACAATAACCTTTGATTCGGTCGAAAACTTGAGATAAATTCTTCCCTAGAATTTCTGCTCTCTCGCTTTTAAGCAAAGGTCAACACTTACTGATTTCAGAACTGACAAGGAATGATATTTTATTCGCTGATGGGTATGAGGAAACTAAATGAAGGCCTGTGTTAATGCTTCTGCATGGATGAGGAAAACCATTCAACAACTTAACAAAATGTGAAAATCGGTCTAGGTTTGGAATATATTCTTTGAGAGGCTATAAGTAGGAATTTAAATTGGTAACTTTGTAGTATTAAGTGGAGCCATAGATGGAATGAAGAGAGATGCAGCATGAAAATAAAAGTCTCGTTTACAAGCCAAGGATGACTTGCCTGCACCTCCTAGCAGTTCATTCTCAGGTCTTGTCCAGGCAAGTCGGATTGGCTAGCTTGACAGGATTTTATTGTCATGCTAGGCATTCTTTTTGAAAAATCGTATGGGTAGTAGTTTTGTACATTTTCCAATTTTACGTGGTCGTCTTAGACACAAATAAAAACAAAACCAATCAAAAGCGAAATAACAAATAATACCAAAAATTTGGTAACGCAGTTCGGCACTTCTTGCCTACGTCTGCGAGGCCTTCACCCAACTTAATCACTTTTACCGAAATACAATAGATTTACCCAAGGTTTTACTGAGCTGATATTACTCAACCCTTAACGCTATCTCTCAACCTCACTTCCCGTGAAAGATTTTCACACCCAATAATACGACCGACTCGCTGAGGATTTTTCTAAACAACTTAATGAACGACAATTAATTAAAAAAAAACTCAAGTGATCAATCAACTAAGAACAGAACAATAATACACTTGAGATAAATGAGAAGAACAATTTCCCAATTAAAGAGTTCAGCTCTACTGAAATAAATCTGAAAATCGTCACACGTAAAACTACAATCAGTCCAACCGTGAGCCACTCCACAAGAATAATTGTCCAGTATTATGAACTACCACACGATTGATAAAGAACAGCGTAAAACACATACATATGCAGCCCCCATACGCAGATGTCAACACAATTAGCAGTTATTTTCTAGCACCACACCATTGTTTTCACCAACACTCATGCATCAGATGAGTTATAAACAAACACTTCCAACACTTCCACCAAGAGACTCACGCCTACTCACCAACCACTTTAGATTTTTATTCACCCACCAAATTGCTATGGGTTTTATTTTTCACTTATGCACACAACCACCAAATTGCCATGGGTTTGTTTTTCACTCACACACACAAACACCAAATTGCCATAGATTTGTTTTTTTCACTCACACAACTCCAATCACAGCACACCAATCAATCCTTCAACATCTTACGCAGTCCACCTTGTAAGACAAATTTGGTTGCTTAACTTTTCTTCACCTACGACGACAACACACACTCTGCTCACATACCCATAAACCATGAGTTACAAAAAAATCTTTTCCCACGGTGCTGCTTATGTATAATTGCAAAAACCCTTAATTCACAATTGAAAATACAATAACTTCATCCATATAAGACCTACAACTCTTCACAAAATCAACTTCTATGCAAGATAGAATTTTATTTTATCTTGAACATTATCCAAATAACTTTTTGAATCTAAGATAATAAAAATCTGATAAATCTAATTTATAAAAATATGCCAAAATAAAATAAGTAGATATATAAACCATATATTTAAAAATCTCTCCATTTTTGGCATATTTGTCACAAATACTAAGCTCCTCCTAAATCACATAATTGGACATATAGATATCAAATTCACACTTCATATGAACTCCTCCTCAATCCAACATCAAGTTCCAAAGAATATCTATAGTAATGAACTCCCCCTCAATCAAATATCAAGTTCCAAAGAACATCTATAGTAACAATAATTCAATCATCCAAATTTCTCCCCCTTGGGACAAAAAATGCCAAAAAGCAAGATGAATAGTCACACATATACCTTGAAATCTCCTCCTAAATAGAACAGTCACCATAAACAATATAATAACTCCCTTTTGGAACAACAATGTCAAAATGATGAATACCTTTAACACAATCAATCTCAACAAATAAAGAAACATAAAGATCAATAGTAGTTGCAGCAGAAGAATCATACACATGCCAAGATGACAATTTACCACCATTCAAAACACTGAGAGATATATGCCCAAAAGAGAGAGAGATACCAGAGAGAGAGAACCATCTTGATGAGAGAGCTGAAAAGTCTTTGAAGGAGCCAAATAGAAGTCATAATGCAAACCACTAAAAAAAAAGGGACGACAATGGCAACATAAAAACTAAAGAATTTTTTTGACTTTTCCTTTTTTTAAACAACAAAAAGAACTTCAAAAATGTAAAGAACATAGTCCCTGTACCCCAAAGAAATTCAAACCTGGGATTATTTCTCATCACATTATCTCGGTCATCAACTGTCTGATTGATTTCTTCATCTGAATTAACTGACTTATCCTCAGTTTGAACAGTTGCTTCAAAAGCAGTAACTAACTGTGAATCTGGAAACTTTCTTGTTTTCCCTTCACTATATCTTTGTGCTTGTCCTTGACCCTTTCTAACCCAAGTAGATTTCGATACTAAAGGTTGATTTTGAAATTTATATGAGGGATATAGGGTCCTTTAGTTTTGGCTTCTCTGAAATAATATCTGCAGTACCATGTAGCATTTTGGCCTTATGTGCCCGATAACTCTACAAAAATGACATGTGGGAACAAATCTTCAATTCTTCCTCGATGTTCCTTCTTGGACAGATATGGGTATACCAAATTTCTCATCATTCACCTTGGAGCACTCACCCTTATAGCCAATGCTTTAAAGATCCCCTTTAACTTTACCGATTTCTATTAACTTTTCTAGTTTTTCTGTGTCTCCATTCAACATTTTCAATCTCTTTTCGATACTTGCTAATTTCATTCTGGCTTCACCAAGCTCATCTAATGCCAACTTCAAATTCTTTTCTAACCCTTGGATATTATTCTTCATGGAGAGATTTTCTTCTTTCAATCTTTCATTCTTTCTATATGTATTTACCCATTTTTCATATATAGCTTTGTAAGCCTCGCAAATATTATCCTTTCTATCATCTAGGCCACTTTTATCACTGTCATAATCTGATATTGGGTCTTGAGCTGAGTTGTTTGCGTTTTTCTGGAAATTTTTTGTTTGTCCTCCTTTTATGTCTTCAGTTACTTCTTTCTCAGTTACTGTTAAGCAAGTAACTGGACTTTTGCTATGTAAAGCAACTAATGCATCATCATTAACGATTTCTTCTTCACTACCATACTCACTTTCGGATTCATTCTCACTCCAAGTGCTTCTATAAGATTTTCCTTTTTTCTTCTTCAAAGTGTTAGCACATTCGGCTTGAACGTGCCTGAAACCTTGACACTAATGACATTGGATTCTCTTCACCTTCCTTTCACCCTTTTGAGCTTTGACTTGTTGCTTTAAGTTGATACTCGATGAACTCCCACCATTTTGTCTGAATTCGGGTATGTCCTTTTTTATTCTTTTCAACCACTTACTGAACTCTCATGTTAATAGCTCTATATCTTCATTCTCATCAGATTCATCTTCTGTACCATTCACACCTTTTCCAGTTTCAACCTGTAAAGCCAATCATTTGCTTCTTTCTTGCTTATCCCTTAAAAGATTCATTTTGAAATTTGTAAGAATTCCAATTACCTTCTCCAATGACAGATCATTAATGTCATGGGCCTCTTCTATTGCTGCAATTTTCGGAATAAATTTAGGAGACAGTGATCTCAATGTCTTCTTTACTAGTTTCAAATCGCAATATTTCTTTCCGAGTTGATGTGCTTGATTTGCTATATCTCACAATCTTTCTTGAAAATCCCCAATGGTATTATTCTCATCCATTTTTAGTTCTACAAACCTCACAGCTAACATCTGTAATTTTGACGCTATCATCGATTTGGATCCTTCATTAATAGTCTGCAAAGCATCCCACGCTTCTTTGGCCAATTCACAGGCTGATATCATTGAGAAACGTCCTTCATCAAAAGCACTAAAAATTGCATGTATTGCTTGTGAGTTTCCAAGCGTAATTTCTTCTTCAGCTCTTGTCCATTCAGTTGGATCTTTTCGAACTATCTCTCCCTTATCGTCAGTAATCATCAGATGTGTCTAACCATATAACACAGAGTTCCATGCTCTTGTTCCCTGTGCCTGAATAAAGACCTTCATCCCTGATTTCTTTGCAGGATAATAGGATAATTGGAACCGTCCAGCAACAGTGGCCTAATAATTGATGCTCCTTCTCTTATAGCCATTTTTCGCGAAATTAGGATCTGCACTTACTTGCTATCAAGTTCTAAAACAAAGATCCGCTCTGATACCAATTGAAAAATTGTAGGGGGTAGTAGTTTCACAAACTTTCCAATTTTACGTGGTTATCTCTGGCACAAATAAAAACAAAACCAATCAAAAGCAAAATAACAAATAAAACCAAAAATTTGGTAACGCAGTTTGACACTCCTTGCCTACGACTGTGGTCCTCACCCAGCTTAATCACTTTCACCGAAGTACAATAGATTTACCCAAGGCTTTACTAAGCCGACACCACTCAGCCTTTGACACTATCTCTCAACCTCACTTCCCGTGAAAGATTTTCACACCCAATAACATGACCAACTCGTGTTACCCTCGTAAGAGGATTTTTCTAAACAACTTAATGAACGACAACTAATAAAAAAAAACTCAAGTGATCAATCAACTTAGAACAGAACAATAATACACTTGAGATAAAAGAGAAGAATAACTTCTCGAAAAATTCAACTCTACTGAAATAAATCTGGAAGTTGTCACACGTAAAACTCCAATCAGTCCAACCATAAGCCACTCCATAAGAATAATTGTCCAGTGTTATCAACTACCACATGATTGATAAAGAACAGCGCAGAACATATATATGGAACCCCCATACACAGATGCCAACACAATTAGCAGTTATTTTCACAACCCATCAATTAGCACCACACCATTGTTTTCACCAACACTCGTGCATCAGATGAGTTATAAACAAACACTTCCAACACTTCCACCAGGAGACTCACGCCTACTCACCAACCACTTTAGATTTTTATTCACCCACCAAATTGCCGTGGGTTTTATTTTTCACTCACGCACATAACCACCAAATTGTCATGGGTTTGTTTTTTACTCACACACACAACCACCAAATTGTCGTAGGTTTGTTTTTTTCACTCACACAACTCCAATCACAACACACCAATTAATCCTTCAACATCTTACGCAGTCCATTTTGTAAGACAAATTTGGTTGCTTAACTTTTCTTCACCCACGACTACAACACACACACTGCGCACACACCCATAAACCATGAGTCACAAAAAATCTTTTCCCGAGTTGTTGCCTACGTATAATTGCAGAAACTCTTAATTCATAATTGAAAATACAATAATGCCCTTCAGTTGCTTCATCCACCTAAGACTTACAACTCTTCACAAAATCAACTTCTATGCAAGATAGAATTTTATTCTATCTAGAACATTATCCAAATAACTATTTATATCCAAGATAATAAAAATATGATAATTCCAATTTATAAAAATATGTCAAAATAAAATAAGTAGATTTATAAATCATATATATAACACTCTTCTTCCCCCAAAGTTTTCCCAATTCTAATGGCCTCATTTGGAGGAGAGGTCCTACACAAGGATAAAATGAGTTGTTTAATAGCCAAGAATGACTTGCCCACTCCAACTGAAGAGATTATGTGCCAGTGATTGCTGGTACTGGGTGAGTTATCTCGGCTATGTGGCAATTTCTTGTCTCTCATGCTAGACTATCTCTTCTGGCCCAACCAAATTTTGTATTTTTTTTGTTCACTGGATTTCACATTTGTATGTGATCACTGATTTAAGTGTGAGGATAGCTAAATGATAGGTTAGTGAAATTGCTAAATTTTGTTGCACCAATCAATTTTGTTATTGCATTAAGTGTATTTCCTCAATTTAATTGTAGTCACAAAAATTAAATTTAACTTATTTTTCTCTTAATACCAAAGATGCTCATATTACAATGATTGAAACATTTCCTACAAGGTACTTCACAAGACGTTTTCTCCATCAGACTCATAAGACCAACAAAAATGAACGATAAAATGGAAACTCACATCGTGTTAAATTAATCTAATTAAAATTGATTAAATAAAATGAAAATTAAACCTTCCAAATAATTATTTAATTAAAATGAAAATCAAACTTATTATATTTGACAAGGTAATACACAACTATATTTATGAAGTTTTTCTAAAATTTAAATTGAATATATATGTGATGGATATTCTTAAATATAAGCGAAACTAAATAGTAGAAATTTTGTTAAATATGAAATTAGTCGACGTCTTTATTTATTTTATGTACCTTAAATCAAAGTTATTAAATTATACAATAAGATTCTACAACCAAGAGTACAATGGATGAAACTTGTGCGGGATATGGACATACGACCAATATACTTGTTTGTCCTATGGATGGGAATAATTGGTGGATTACTTACGTAGGACAAAATCAAGTTTCCCATTAACTTGTTGTGTGAACTTTGTAATATTGAGTTGGAAAGTCTGGAACATATATTGATTAAATACAGTTATACAAATAAGATATGGAGTTGGTTACAGGCACTGTTGAATATTAACAAATCATTAGATACATGGAGGAAGCGATCAACTGGTTGGTGAAAGTTAAGATGGAAAGTCACGCGGATTACAAAGCACTCAAGGTTATTTGGGCCGCTATGACTTACCACATCTGGGAAGATTGTAACTGCTTAGGTTTTAAATAACAAAGAAAAAAAGAAGAATTGATGTTCCAGGAGATTACCCTTCAAATCCGACTAATCTTGCTAGCTAGAGGTATCACTGATAACCTTACAATAGATAAGATGTTGGACCCCGATTTCTTCTTCAATATGTTTGGGATTAATTCTATTATTTTGTTGTGATTAGGCTTTAATTATAATTTTTGGGGTTATAATTTTTTTTTAAAGATTAGAGTTACTAAATGGAGAAATTGGGATAAATTTTGGAAGCATATGGTGTTAATTGA
>JANQBM010000222.1:35255075-35273631 GCA_025594535.1 Erythroxylum domingense
GAGAGAGAGCGAGAGAGAGAGAGAGAGAGAGAGAGAGAGAGAGAGAGAGAGAGAGATGCACATATTATTTTATTTTATGATACCAAATTTATTAGTGAGTGACTTCAATTTGGTTACTAAGGTATAACCAAAATATATTGTCGATGTAGACTATATGTCATTGACATTATCATAACTCTTAAACTCTTGCATAACTTCATCATCTATACTACACGAACCAAAGAGTTCTTATTTTTCATAAGTCATATGCCTCGCATTTTTTCATACATTAGGCCATAATGTCATCTTTGTGAACTTCTATTATTTCAGTTAGTGAGTCTAGCCTCTTACTCTTCCAAAACAAATTAAAATTTCAAATACCAAATTTCATAATTGTTTTGATTCAGTTTTCACCTCTATTAAGTGCTGTCATAATATTCTTAAATGCAATTACCATTTTCGTCAAACAAGTATCTTCTTCAATGACATGTTTATCATCATATCGTTGTCATTTTTTATTATTTTGATGCAACTTTCTAAATAGAAACTTTAATTTTTCCCAATTACCTATATAATCAAAAAGTTACTAAGTTTACAATCATCATTCATGTAATTGACCAATAACTAATCATTTTATTTATATGTATTTTTTTACAAATATCATAATCATTGTATAACACAAACACACATACATAAATGAGCGCTTGCATACTCACACATATAACAACAAAGAATTAAAATAACAATGTATTTTCTTGAACAAATACTATCTAAGAATTAACAAGTGCATTAAAACAACTAATAATTTTTTTAAAGTAGCTAATGCTAATTATATAATGCTTAAGAAAAATAATGTACTAAACAACAAAGTACATATCTCATGCATAGTTTGATGCGATCATCTTAGTAATAATGATAAATTAATGTGAAACATGTTTTTAAACACTTCCTTCCTTGTATACTCAACTAAGAAAAGTTACACAACTGTGAAAGATAGTTCTTAATGATGAATACTCTATATCTTCATCAATTTCCCTCTAATGAAAATACTATTATATGAAGCACCAAATGATCTATTTTTAATGAATGGAACTTCCATAACCAAAATGTGTGAGTTTATGAATTACAGTATAAACAATCAACACACGAGTCCTTAAGTCTTGTTCAGGTAGCATACGATAATCATATAATTGCCTCACTTTGCTGATGATGCTCTATCTTCGTTGAGATATATATGTACTCTTGACCTTCTCATCCTTCGTTACTTTTTCTTGAAATCAATTTAAGAGATAAATCATCATCATAATATTCAAATAAACATTTTATTTGTATAAGATCATCAAGTAACACCTTAATTGAATGTATGTATGAATATCAAACAAACTAATTGTTTGATCTTGAGGATTAGTCTAATAACATGTTATTGAATAAGAGGGCCATCAAATAAATAAATTATTTAAGGCATGATATAATCAAATAAACTAAAAAATTTTAATAGGTAGAGTATAGAAATAAGTATATTATTTAGATATAGAAGAGTGAAAGTTATGAGAAGTATATATTAAAATATTTACCTTAAATAATTAGGATGGATTAGATTAAATAGATTAATACACATAATAAAGCTAAAAAAATTAGCCCAATTGATTAATATAGTCTACGCCAATTCTATAATTTACTATTTCAAACATTTCCTTTTTAATTAGAATAATATAACAAATAAACCAACCAATTCTTTCCAACTCTATATGAGTTGAATTTAGATTTCAAAAATTACTTATTTTTGATTTAGATTAGGAGACTTAGCTTGTGGTTAAAAACCACTAATTCTACATTTAGTTTAAACTAATATTGTAAGTAAACAGGACTTATTCTAAATTCAGTTTAGTTTATCCTTGTAACTATTCTAGGTTTAGCTTAAAATAAAGAGAGAGGCTAATGGACGGGTTTGGTTCACTAAAAACTTTAAGGGTCATTTGGTAAACAGTTGATAAGTTGTTTTTCAGCTGGTTGACTCAAATTAGAGGTTTGACTATATTAAAAAACTATTTTTTTGTTTGGTTATGAGCTGGTTGAGTTAGCTTATTTAAACCAATTAGTTGTTTTGTGAAAAACTCTAGATGTGGAGCATTTTGGACCAAACAGCTGAATTAGTTATTTGGCAATAACCATTTTGCCCTCAGTTCTTGGCTACTCTTCATTCTCATTTATGTTGTTTTGAACTATTGATTGAGTTGTTTTGACTCAAAAGGAACTTAGAGTTAAAATAATCAACTCTAACAAGTTAACTCGTAAAAAGTATTGAATATTTAATAAAATATTCAGTTATTTGTACTCATGATTCTTCATTCATATCTTTACGAGAAACTCCAAACGAAAAAAAGTATAAATGAATTTCTTAAAAGTTTAATAAATTCATTAGAATTTCAGTTTTATGAAATCATGGTTAAGAGGCAAATTTAAGGACTAAAGGTAATTCCTGTATGTGGTGAATTATGTTAATATAAATCAACATGGTTAAGGGGCAATTATTATTATTATTATTATTATTATTATTATTATTCAAAATTATAAAATTAATTTTTGTAAAATTAAAAATTAAAAATCTAAATTCTTATAAGAATATTCAACGAAATACTAAGATATATAATATTCATGTCCATAATCATTTTTTAAAAATTATACCCTTATAAGTCATTTTGCACATCAACAACTAATATTAAACAGCTAATTTTACCAAACATTTTTAATAAACAGTTGATGTTATTTACTGGTCAAATTAGCTGATATAATCAGCTACCATTTAATCGCAGATAGAATCAACTATCAGTTAATGCAATCCGTTATTTATCAAATAGTACCTTAGTGTCCCGTTTAAAGGTTAGGTGCCGGAAACGCAACCAGTGAAGTCAAAGAAGCAGGGCCTTTTGGTTAGCAGGCTTCAAGATTATGGTTTTTACCAATTTACCTTGCTCTCAGCTACTTATATACGATGACAAATTTTTATAAGAAAAGAAGAACTTTAAATTCTACGTTTGTTGAATGAAATCGTTTATCATCTTAACCATCTTTGAGGCTGCTAATAATTTTATTATCTATTATAAGTTATTACTGGGTTAGCTTCGTAAAAGTGGCCTTTGGATATATCTCACATCAAACTTTAAAAACTCTTTCATTTTATTCCTTCCCAATGTCTAATTAAATAATCGTTTTGCTTTATGATCCACAATGTAAGAAAAAACTCTACATATCTTATGTAATCAGATATGGAAATCAACCGTACTAGAATCTGTCTGATCAATTATCTTCTCAACTTGATCATGTCAAGTAGAACTGTAGAACTAATGCTGCCGTTAGAATCAGTGTCCGTATCCCACGAGGTGTTGAATCTCACCTTTGGGTTCAAATTTAAAGCTTCAAGTTTTGATTCCATGCGCGGCTTAGGCTGCCTCTATACTCCATTATCGTTATGGAAAAATACTCCGCATCATATTATCCTTTTCTTTGTCTATAAGACATTACCCATAATTTTGAAACTTACTAAAATGGCCAAGTGCGAGCAACTTTACAGGTTGCTCTTTTGTGATCATAAAGTTGCAAGTTAAAGTCACGAAAATAGTGTTTTTGCAAAAGTATAAAAAAAATTACGCATATTATGACTCTCTCTATCTTGACAAAATGAAAAATTTTGTGCATCAAATACATTGGCTTTTAACTAAAATGGCCACGTTGGAAATTAGAATCAGTGTAATGATATGAATCAATGTAATGATATGAACCTTCTTGTACCAAATATAGTTCTATAAGATATTATTACTGAGTTATAACTATAACCCCAAAGCCCAAAACAATTATGTTATAAACTATAATTCTCTTCCTCTTTCCTAACTTGGAAGCTGTTTCAAACAACTACGAGTTCTAAATAGTTTCAGAATTGAAGAACTTGGTGACCTGTTTGGTTGAGTGGAATAGTTGTTCTATTACTAATGCATTCCATTATTAATGCATTCCTGATGAATAGTTATTCCTTTGTTTGGTTAGAAAATAATATATAAAATAATTAATTCCAGGTTTAGTTATAAGAATAGCTAAAGATATCTCCCCATGCAGAATAGGTAAAGACAACATTTCTCCCTCTCTTATTATTATTATCATTGTTGTTGTTGTTGTTATTATTATTATTATTAATTTTATTATTATTATTATTGTTGTTATTTTTGTTAATATTATTAATTTTCTTCTTCTTCTTCTTCTTCTTATAATAATAATAATAATAATAACAATAATATTAATAATGATGATGATGACGATGATGATGTAATTAGTGGAGATTATAATGAATATTTTGATCTTTTTATTAGTTATTATTTTTTCATTTTAAATTTATATTTTCAATCTAAACATTGACATGCATCATCATTAGAAATTCCCATGCTTTATTTATTCTAACAGATGAACTAAACACATCGTAAGAATTAGCCAAACATTTTCGATCTTAGAATAAACATGCTATACAATAATGTTGAGTGGCGGCGATGACCTGGCAAGTGACCTCTTGCTAGTAGCACAACAAAACAGATAGCTGGCGCGTGGCAAATGGTGAAGAGGCGGGCAGAGAAGAGACTACAAAGGAAACGAGAAAAAGATAGTCCAATGATAGGGAGGAGAAGTATAAGTCGACAAGTGGGGTCAGATTTTCTATTTCGATTATCGTATTCCTACGTAAATGTATAGATGAAATTTAATAAAACATGATTAGATCAGAATAATTGGAAAAGAGAATTTGATGTATCAGCAAGGGGTAACCACTAGGCATAGAGGAGAGAGGATCATAGGATAATTTTTTTAGACTTCCAATGTGTGACATTTTGAGGGAGAGAGACCAATAGAGTTAAGGTATTTTTTGGAAAATTTTCTTTTTTTTGGATTTAATTCCTTTATTTTTTAAAGATACATTCTTGGACTAATATTAACTATTTAACCGGTATTTCAGTTACTGCCGATATATTGACGTGGTGCAAAAATATGTCTCTGTAATACTGATTTGCGGCTAATACGATACGATATCGTTAACATTGGTTAGAACACGATCTTAATGAACTCTTTCCACAGAAATTAAAGTACATGTTCCATTATGGGCAAACAGTTGAACAAGGTTCATGAGAAACCAATAATAGTATATTTCGACTATTTAAGCTTATGCTTTCGAGGGGTATAAACTTAGAAAGGAAATAGTGAAGAGGAAGAGAGGTCTAACACGACAATGTGCTTAATTCATATTTCTTTAGAGATTCAGACACGTTGCCTTGGCTAGCTTGCCATTCTCTTCTTTCTATATGATCAATTATTGGTCTTTTACTTCTACTCTTTAATGGGAATAATTAAGAAGATAAAGTCTTACATGAACCCTCTATTGGCTCTTTGGCTGTCACCAACTTTGTTTGGTGGCCAAGATCCTGATTATGTGGCTTCAAAAGCAAAAGCTCTTGCGCATCAACATCCACAAAAAAGGAACGCCTTGATTGCCGACCTGCATCCAAGATAATCATGTCAAATGTTTCAGAATTTCGCTCAGAATCACTCCACAAATAAAACTTCCCTTGCAAGCTCATGAAGAACTAAAATGCCAAGTCAGAAATTCTCCACATATTATGCAAAAGAAGGCAACAAAACCTTGCGGCTGGAAAAGATGATCGGTTCTTTAATTTTACCTGTTCAGCCTCTATCTCAGTCTGGAGTTTCCTCGCAGCTGCACGAGAAGCAGTAAATATGGAATCTCCATTCCCATACCTGCAAGCAGTATGCCCAGGTGAAACACGTAATATAGAGTACACATGTAATATTTGGTGCCTAATACAAAGAGAGAAAAACAGTACTCAATGTATCTCCATAAATTTCCTTCTACAAATACAAGATTTGAAAAATAAGATTCAAGGCAGTACGTTCTTCATCTACTTAAAAACTAAAATTATGACTAGCGTCTCTTCTGGTAATTACTAGCAAAAGAAGGGCAAACTGAACCTTGTAACATTCCATGTCAGCTGTGACACTTGACGAGATTGTAGGGCCTACAAAATTGCCATGCTCACAACCTCGAACCTGTTTGTACTGTAAATTAATAAAGTAGAGCAATGTAATTCTTGAGAAACAGTTTCTCAGTTCTGCTAGATAGAAGGGTTCATGCAGTGAGTTATCCTAAAAGGAACAAGTTGAGATTGAGGCAACTTTGCTGACATTATCTTAATCATTCCACATTTGAAGTAAGGTGGTACTGGCTTCCACATCATTTCTCAAATACGGCAATTCATTACGTCACGTTGCTGATGTTTAACCATACATACAAAATGAAATTAAATATTACTAGTAAGACATAAGACTCTTAACGTCATGGTGACAGATAACATATTAGACACAGAGAGAAATATATCCATCAACCACTACGTTTCTGCCACCAAGCTTACTTAAGCTTTCATCACCAAACATTGCTAATGGTGAATTAAAGAAGTTGAAACCTGTAAATGCATGCTTGCTAATCACAGGACCAAGCTCTGCATCAGGTTCCGCTCCAGCGTTTAGTTCAAGACCGTTTGCACGTTCCACCAATTTATTCATCCTGACATAGGATAATGGTCAACTAACCACTTCTCCTAACAACGTAAGTTGTTTTTATGAATTGTCATCTATCTTGTACCAACTTGACGTCAAATTGAGCATAATCTATAACATGGACATTCTGAACTAAATGCAAAATAGAAGTGCTTGTTGGATATCAGGATAAAATGTTTCTCAAATCAGAATACAACTGCTGTCTCCATTAGGTAAATGCAACAGAACGGCATGAAGGATACTTTTCCTGCGGAAGACACAACTAAGAGTGAATAGACTATTCAGCATGTAAAGTTAACAGAGATCGAGAAATTAACAACAGATCTAAAATTTCTTCATAGGATATGTTTGTTGACTAGAACAGAGGGATCAAAAATGAAAAAGCATAGCAAGGCATCTGTTACATGAAGGTTAGGAAGAAAAAGAAAGGAGAGTATTTACCTGAACACTAGCTGATGCCCTTCCATATATGTGCATTCCAGCCTTTCCATAAATCAACAAAAACCCTAAGATGAGAACCTTAGGCAGTACCTGACCAAACAGACCAACAATGCCACAAGACTTGGTGACACATGCAACTGAAAATATATTTTAAAAGTTAATTAGACACGGGCTGATTTGTATAATGCTACCACTGCCGTAGTGTTAATAACCAATGTCCTCAGGATAATTTCTTACAAATGTGTGCTAGGTACAGGATCCTAAAATCAGGATTACCCACTTGCATAATTATGAAAATTTAAATATAAAATCAACTTAGTAATTGGAAATATTTAAAAAAAGTATATAATTTTGATAAAAGAGAAGAAAGCAATGAACTTCATCAATGACCGAACAGAGCAAAGAGAGAGGGAGAGAACAATTAAAAACCCAATCAGCAGAGGAGTAAGGGCCGTTGAAGAAACCTAAGCATAAGTAGACAAACGGATAGTTGTTAAAGCAAAGGCCTTTGGCTGTGAGAAACCCAATGAAAATGAATAAAACCACTTCTTCTCCACCATTCCCACTACTTTCACCTTTCTCCCACGTTCTTCTCCTCTCTCTATCACTGACTTCTAGCAATAAGAAGATAGGATTAACAAATTCATAAACATTCTCCTTTTGTTCCCTGTTTTATTCTTCCAGCCGTTTTATTCTATCATAAAGACAATTTTGTACGATGAATTTAGAACCGTTAAGTTATTTTCCACATTTACATCTTACGATTCAGATTCAAGCACCCTTTATATGTGTACGTCAGAAGATGCACGTGATATAGAAGACAAACGGTTCATTTGCACGCGTCCATCCACCACCACATGTTAGTTTATAAATGAAAGTGAGACTTAAAAACAAAGTTGCATTGAAAATATAATAAGGAATAACCCAACTTAGTAGTTTACATTGGTTTTGGTTTTGGTTTTGGTTTTTCAGCACAAGTAATATAAATCGAGCCACCCAACTCATTTCGTTGTGATTTTGCTACTTCTATTTCAAAGATGAAAAGAAAGAGAAGCCAAGGCAAGTAGTAACATGGAATGCCAACCAATGCCTGTTACCATAACGGGAAGCAAACATAGGCTTCTTGTTTGCTTCTACTTTCATTATATGATAATTCCACACATAACGATCTATACAACTTTTCCATCCTAAAGTTACAAGAAAAGGACCCATCTCTACACACTAAACCATATATCATACCTCCTTTTTCTGTCTAGTTCCCTGAGGAGGAACATGATATCATCTAAGTTGCATCCAATTTAGGCATTTTCATCTAAATAAAACACATTTGGAATTTTTTGTGAGAGCATGGCAACAGTGACAAGGATCCCAGGAACAGCTTAAGTTCTGAATGTAACCGAAGGATTCCTCTACTACTTTCTCAAAATCAAGTTGGAATATAGATCAGAAGCTTCACTCCGCTTCTTTGTCTTTTGCATGCTTCTTTGAAGAAATTGATATCCTCTAAAAACTTGGAATCACCTGAGATGTTACATCTCCAGTTGGTAGCTCACTCCATTGTTGAGTCACAGTTTTTACTTGGGTGTAAAACTGAATGCCAGCTTTCCCTGCAGTAATACCCAGAAAGTAAAGTTTGTATCTATCCATCCAGAGATAACCATATTTTTCTCCAGTTCTAAGTGGAGAGACACAAAAGACATCATGGAAGATACCATCAAAGTTGAGATCTCCAGAAAATGATGGCTTTGAGCTGATAATAGAAGAGGACAGCAGCGGGACAGAGATAGGAACGTTTATGCCTACCTGAATGCAAGCCAATTCAAGCCAAAGCATCAATAAGCCAGAAGGATACCATCCTCCAAGAAAAATTTTAATGCATTCAGCATATCAGAAAACCAAGGAAACAAGCACCTTCAATTAAGGAAACAAGCACCTTCAACTACCCACTAAAAGAACATTTGCTAGATAAAGGGAGAACAAAATTGAAGAAGCGCTTTTAAAAATATAAAGATAAAACTATATGGCTTAATCTTTTGCTTTTCCCGAAATTTTTATCATCAAAGCAAGTGTGCAACAAGTTAATTTACCATCAAAGCAAGTATGCAACATGTTATACCAGGCACCTTAATATCCTCACCTTCCCAACTTCAATTTCAGTCTGAAACTTCCTTGCAGCTATACCAGATGTGGTAAATATAGACGCTCCATCGATATATCTGTAAGAAGGCATATGGATATTAACAGATCATTTGACAATTAAATTATCTCGATAACACATAATTCAGAAACACTGAAGGATTAAAAATACTTGTTTCCATTGACCATGTTTATGGCTTCTTCAATAGTATCAGCCTGAGTAACACAGATACTGCTTAACAATGTTCTCAACCAACTTGGTAGCTAGCAGAAAAGGAAAATTGGTAATTTTCAAACCTGCAAACAGAGAAGAACTGGGCCTAACATCTCCTCCTGCATAAGCCAACATGGAGCATGTGAAGTTGAAGGGCACAGCAGAACTTGCTAATTCCCATCAACCATCAATAATCATCTATATCAGGAAGCAAAATTACCTTGTAACAGTCCATGTTAACTGTGACATTAGATATGATGGTAGGACCAATGAAATTCCCATTTTCATAACCAGGAACCTGGTAATTACCCAGAAATTGATATTTATGAAATAGAACAATTGGACAAGCTAAATGCAGTTAGGAATAAAACCAATAAAGAATCCCTATACTCATTTGGAGCACATTAAGAATCTTAGAATGAGAGAAAATGACCAGAAGTTGTTTTTCTGAAGATAAATGCTTCAAGTGCTATATGAAATTCAAGTCGAAAATAACATCCACACAACTTGTGTTACTAAACAATACACCCTGGTTGATCTTTATTGGCAACTGGAATGTGAGGTAATAAGTTTCTAAAAAATCAAACTAAATTATAGGAGGCAACCAAATTTGGATGGTAATTTGATTCTGCAATAGCCTGAGGGCCATCCAAGTATTTTGTTCACAAGCAAACTATACATAACAATTTTAGACTAAATTTAAGCACCTACGAGTAATTTTCATGATGAGTAACTATCCTTTTCTTATATTCTTAAACCTTCCCCATCAACCAGCATGCTTAGATCTATGTTGTATTGGAATAACCAAAGATATAATGAAAAGACACCCATTAGCCTTTAATATAGTAATGTGTTAATTGTATGGTATATTGAGTTCCAATCATCCCAAAAATCATTCAATTAGGGACAAGTTTACAGACTCAGAGCTACTTTATCAAAGGGAAAAGAAAAAGCTACTGGGATTCCTTGCTGCAGCATTGTATTCCATAGCAACTAACAGTACTAATGCCAAGAATTAAAAATGTGCATGCAAAAGAAAAAAACAGATCCTTTACATCATCATGTTTCACAAACTAAATTGCTTCAATAACGAGCTAGCCAGAAATTAAAACAAACAAGATACCACAATGTTTCTTCCATCAAGAACTAGCCTTGCACCACTTCCAACACTTGATTGAATCAATGTATAGACTCGTTCCATTTCCTGTTAACGCCAAAGTTATAAAGAACAATAAAGTTGTTAGTTTTATTTGAAAAATGCGGATTGATTGTTTCAAAAGCTGCTGCTCATATCAACAGCAGCAAAGTGATTTTCTCAAGTCCCATAATATAGAAGTAAAAATATTAATCACTATCTTTCCTAAGAGAATATAGAATTCATTGATTAATAGAATCTCAACCAACCACACACCTGTTTGCTAATGACAGGACCAAGTTCTGCATCAGGTTCTGTTCCAGCAGTCACCTTCAGTTCCTTGGCACGCTCCACTAACTTCTCTTCCCTGGCATAGGGGGTCATAGAAAAAATGATCTCAGTTATAAAATAATCTCCTGTGCGCCATAATATTCATTGGCATTAATTGCTTTAGTAGACCTTTCTTAAGAAAATAATTTGTATAATTCAACTTAGTGCGGAAGAAGGAAATTAGAATGAATTTCACCAAAATTCAACCTTTCACCAATACACAGATGTTCCAGTATAACACTTTTTAGGTGTATAAAACAGGATAAAACTTCCAATCTTTACAGCTTTAACTGATTCAGATATCAAGAATAAAGAAACTAAGAACAACTTACCATGGACTTAGTCCTCCAACAAACACAACCATGTTCATGGACATACACTTCTGACCCCCAGCGCCAAAGCCAGCAGCAACTAAAGCATTTAAAGTAGGATCCACACCAGCATCAGGCATAACAACTGCATGATTTTTGGCTCCAACAATGGACTAAAGTAAACCAGTCAGGCATTCATATCCACATTTTCACATTTAGAAAACCAAACGTCTTTTCCCGTAAACCGTAGAATAATATAAGAGTAGATTAATGCATATTACTTGGACGCGCTTTTGTTTAGCTGATGCTCGTGCATAAACATAAGCTCCAGCCTATAAGAATGAAAGATTGGGAGTAAACATAGTGGGAGTAAACATATGATGCACTGACAATATCAAGGATGCATGAAATTTAAAATCCCATTTGGAAGACAATTTTAGGAATAATCAGAAATATGCAGTTTTTTGAATCCATTAAAAATTCTCCTAAACAACCATATCCTCAAGATACAAAGGTTATGAACAAATCCCAGAAATTTGGGGAAGGAATATGAGTAGTGGAAACAGAAGAAATATCAAAGCTTGAAGAACAATACTATGGGAAATCAGCATAAGCATGTGCAGAAGAGAATGTATTACCAAGAAATGATGTAGTGAGGATTTTGACAAAAGTTGTAAGCATAGGATATTCCCTAACCATCAAACAAACACCCTCAGAGTTGGGTCACAGCTTTAACCAATAAAATTAACGCCAAAGAGCTTTCAATTTCTTTTGTTTTCTTTTATCATCTATTTCGCTGTTTTATCACTACATTAACCAGGTTCTAAAGCAAGAATCTAAAAAGGAACATATTACAGAGAAATGCACATGACATACGTGAAACATAGAATTTAATGTAGCTCCAGATTCTCATGCTGCCCCTAGTTATGACAATTTTCTTCCACATAAGACTATGGTAAACAGCCAGTAGCTTCCTTAAGCAAACTGTAGCAGAATATTAACCGAGAAAAGTGACTTACTGAACTTGGGCCATGAAATGAGATAGCTTTAATATCATCATCATCACAAATTGCATTTATGATGTCCTGTCCATAACGATGTTTAAGAACGAGAATCAAAGCCAACAGTCTCAACAGAAGATACAAGAAATACCAACATAACAATATCAACCAATAATTACAAGAGGAAAGATGGGTTCATAATAACCCAAAGATGCAATTGGCACATGGCATATGCCACGAAAACATACAAACCCATGTTTCATATGCGGCAAATTTCACCAACATTCTTCAGTATTAAAAAATAAACACCCTCATACATGATACCTTTGACCTCGGGTGCGTGCGCCCAAGGTGAAGCAAAAGCAAACAATGTGGAACCCATAATTTCTCCATGATGCATGGTGATATGGTCTCGGGGAGGCAATTGATCATGAAAAAAAATTACACAACTACCAAAGTAAAATCTTACGTTGTTTCCATGAACAATATTCAAGACACCATTAGGTAAACCAGCCTCCATAACTAACTCCGCAAGCATCACAGCAGCCCCTGAAGTAACAGAAATGACAATGAAATTTTATTCTAATCATGCATTAGCGGTAAATAGAACATTAAATTAGGAAGTAAAATCATATTCTGATTTGCATGAAAATCTGCAAATCTAAGGAACAGTGAAGCATTATCTTCAAAGTTGAGAGAGACAGAAGAAAGTATCATCTCAAGCCAGCAATATCCAGAAAATATATTAGTTAACCATAGAAATAAAATCAATGTGCAATAGTTCAAACGAAAACCAGCATTGTCTCTTGTTGCAACCAGAACCAGAGCTAGACTAAAAACTGAGTGGGGCTAAATTTCTTAGAACTAAATTTTATGGGGAAAATTATTAAATTTGATTTAAGATTAAAATTTTAAAACAATATTATACTAAATATTATTTCATTTAATCATTTTCTAGGCCCAGTGGAGGCAGCTGCCCCCACAGGGCCCAATGTAGCTCTGCCCCTGCTTGCCACTAAATCTGATCATGCAAAAACCAATTGGAACAGTTCAAGAAGAACTTTTCTGCTTTTCCTCAATGGCAGTACTGTTCGGCAAATTGCAGCCATCAAAAAGACGAAAGGAAAACATTCCTATTTCCAAAGTATCTAAGATTTCCTAATTTCCAGTGACCTCCTTTCCATCATATTAAGAAGTATTCTTTCCAACATAGAGATGAAGAAAGAAGAGGTAGAAATTATTTTGAGACAAAAGGAGAACTTAAGGAATAGAGGATCTTATTTGTACAGGATTGAGCAGTAGGCCAAAAATGACAAGACTTATGAAGTATTTTTGCAATTAGTTTTATAATCTACAGCTTGACTACTCACTGTAAGGAAAGCCTAACTGAATACTATGATGTGGTTTGGATTCATGAAAGAATATGACAATCAAGTCAGTGGTAAGCCTTGCTAGCTACTAAGCTTTGATGCACCATAGGATGAAGACAGTGTAACTACCTGGATCTTTCTCTGGTGGCTTAAGAATAAAGGTGTTACCATATGTTATGGCAGTAGAGAACATCTGTGCAAAAGAATTTCAAAGATGAAATAAGAGAAAGAATCCATAGAATTATAAGCGATAATATAACATCACTCATCATGTTGAACAAACAATCAAACAAACAAAAGAATTAGACATGATACACGTAAAGCAAGCTTACCCATAGCGGGATTAAGGCTGGAAACTCAAATGGGCAGATCCCAGCACAAACACCAAGTGGCTCTCTAATGCTATAAGTGTCAATCCCATTAGAGACATTGGAAACAAAATCCCCAATTTGCAGAGATGCTAATCCACAAGCATGTTCCACGGCCTCTACAAGGGAACATCCAAGATCTTGTCAAGCACAGGCATCATCAAATGAGATTTTTATAGAGAACAGGTAAACAAACTAACCTAGACCTCGCAAGACATCATCATAAGCATCCTTTAAAGCTTTTCCATGCTCAGCAGTAATGCACATGGCTAGTTTTTCCTGAGAATAATTGGTATAGTTCAGCCAAATCCCACCTGAAGGTAAGAATGAAAAAGGTCCAAAAGATTACAATGTCTCTCCGAATAAGCTCCTGGAACTTGAACATAACCCGCTGACGCACAGTAATTGGAGTATTTCGCCACAATGGAAATGCCCGCTTTGCTGCAAAAACTGCAGCTCTGAACTCCTCATTCGTAGTTAAAGGAACATGAGAAACAACTTGCTGTGTCGCCTGCCATGTATTTTGTAGACAAACTAACAAATAATTGAACTATAGAGTTTACAAAGGAACAGAGCACAAAAGTTTGACGGCATGGTCTGAACTTACAGGATTTATAACCTCTATAGTAGCAAATGACAGAGACTCAACAAATCTACCTCCAATGAGATTGGGTACTCTCTGATATGAATCAGTCAATACATCAAAAATCCACATAGCTATCCAAAAAAAATTGAGCTTCAGAAGGGAGACGAAAGGAAATGGAAGGAGGAGACAGAGAGAAAAAAAATAAAAAGAAAAAGAGTAAGAAGAAAATATATCTTCCATTTGCTTTGAAGCTAAATGGAATGACTGGTTGTAAAATATATCTTCCATTTGCTTTGAAGCTAAATGGAATGAGTGCTTGTTCATTTAAGTACTATATTGCAACTTCGACTTCTAGGCTTACTGTGGGGTTACGCTGCCTCCAGGATGGTTCAGAAACTGACAGTAAGTTGTTCCTTACAACAGAATTTTCAGACCTCAATGATTTGAAATTTCTTACTGCAACCAAAAAAGGAAAAACCATCACTCATGGTAGGGAAGTGATTGTCTAGTTTAAGGTCATCCAATGATCAGGAATCAAGCTATATGTTACATAATCATAACTTTACCCATGAAAGCAGAGCTCTTAGTTGCAATAAAAACAGAGCATAGGACAAAACAGAGTATGACATACAGTCAGCAACAAGTAGCCAAGTATTACTATCCTATTGGTCTAGAGGACTAAATAAAAACTAGCCACCTAATAAATAAATATTTAGGCAATTCAAATGGCTACAGTAGTAAAAGTTACAGAATCAAAGTTTATTGTTGCATATTGCAACAGGAAAAAATTTAGAAAATAACTTTCAATCATGTTGCACTTTGTCCTTGGCACAAGTCAATGCTGGAGCCAACAATTATAACTTAAAGTAAAGATGTCTGAAATTTATGAATAATTTTGACATCAATCAAATCTACAATTGCCAAAAAGAGCTTATGGATCTTCTTTCCATTTCATTTCATATTTCTTTCAGCATCTAAGAAACCACCAATCCTGCACTCTAGAGCTTTTATCTGGATATTAACACAACCTATAGCATGTAATCAAAAACTTTATGAGACATATGGGAAATGCGTGCCAGAACATTAAAGACATAACCCAATATCCGAGGTTATTTGATCAATGCAGAAGAAGTTACAACAACAGATGGTGGCCATTTCATGCGTAACAAGAAGGCAGCACAGATCATGTGCCCACAGAGAATAACTACTTTGTTGCTTAAACCCACTCAAATATAATTGACAGCGTCATAATGGACTAGAAAATAAAAATAAGCAAATAAATACACTGAAATAGGTGGCTGAGTCAATAGCACTTAAAGATGCAAGAAACAGAAAAGTAGGTTCACCTGTGGTATTTCCTTGACGCAATTTAGCTTTAACATTGTAAACATGCTTTGGAGTAGACAAAAGCTCAGGATTACTTTGTCTCAGTCTCTTCAGAATTTGTCGTGGTTTCAGTCCAGCTTCTGTCATTTCCTTAATTAGCAAAACCTCTTGGTCTGAAAAGCGACGAGAATAAGGATGTTCTTTAATGTCCTTTATTGGGTCATGGTTGTGTATTCCATTTCTTATTGTGAGAACCCACAAGCCATCTTCTTTCTTACCCACAGCTTCAAAAGGACAATTGGTAAGTCGAGAGCCTGTTTTTCTATTTCGGATACGTTCTGCAGAAGACTCATCAGATTTCCTCCTATTCCGATAAATCCCACCTCTGTCACAGCCTAGAACTACTACTCTGTCTCTTTTGGACTGTTTTATAGATACCACATATCCCTGTGATATAGCAAAGTCCCCAACATGTTGTATTAGTTCTTCACGATCTACAAAAGTTCCAGGTGGAGGAGGAAGCATATGTGAGCATTCATTCAACCCTGTGCTACTCTGGGGGTCCATCATTGGCATGAAAAAGGTAATAACCTGCATCTCAACATAACACAACTTTAAAAATATCTTCTGTTTTGCATCCTGGCCATTTGATTATACCCTTATGTCAGCCTATGGGATCAAATCACCAATGGTAATTAGAACAAGCAGTTTGATAAGTGTAACAGAATCATTGTCACCTGAGATGTCTACTTGTAGCAAAATAAATATCATCCATAATACAACTCTAAATCAAGCTCCATGAACATAACAATGCATTGACTATTTCTGAAAGAAACGTAGAGGAATATTTTCCCATTTCTTCTACAACAGAAGCGGCTCACAGTTAGTACAAATTACAACCTCTTAAAAGATAGTAACTCTTCTTGATCATTTTCTGTTTGATATATATTTTTTCTTGAGGTTTCAATCTCTTTACATACAATTGCCAGAAAAGCACAAAAATGCAGCTTAAACCAATCAAGTTGCTGTATTGTTCTCTTTAAGATTTTACATAGAAAAATAACCAGGCCTAAACCCCACGAACAAGTTGCTGTATTGCTTTTTCAGATTTTACTTTCTTCCCGAGTCCCAAGGTTTCGACTGGCCATCCTTTAAACAGCGTGAAGTTGCCATTTATTTCAATCCTTTGCTTTTGTTGTTTGTTTATTTGTTTTTACTTCTTTTTTTGGGGTTTAGCGTTGCATTATTGCTTTGTTATTCTCTTCCAGATTTTACCTTCCTATAAAGTCAAAAGGGCTTCATTCACAACCTTAGGGTAGCCTAATGAAGATATAAATTGTTAATTTGTTGAGCATAACACAAACGACATTTTTTGCTTGAGAGCCTCTCTACTTGATTGTCGCTAGAAGTTTTCACCAACCATAACCTCCTATTGCATGGAAGTGGTGGAGAACAGCAACCATGGTGACAGGATGGTCGGAGGACATATAGGTAAATCTGCATTAATTGCATACGATTTTTTGCTTTAACAAATAAGCAAGTCTTTTTCACTCACACACACACATACACGCTTGCGCGCGCCCACACACACACGCACATATATATACACATATGCCATTTTGAATATGTATATAATGAATGAAATGCTTAATAGTTCGAACGATCTTTTTCGCAGATTAACCAAAGTTATGTTTAAACTCTTCTGCATTTCGTTTCTATTGGCAACAATCTACCATATATCATAATATAATCAAGAAGCTACTTAACAAAACTATCGTTCAAAAGAAAAATACAGAATCACATTTACGTCAATGAAAACCAAAAACACTACACAACACTAAAATCCATTTTTCTTCTTCCTCCACTTACCCCATAAAATCTATAAGAATCCAAAATCAATCAGCCATCCCTTCCAGTTGCCAAAAAAAAAAAAAAAAAGAAAGGTATCAACAGAAAATTGAAAAAGAAAAAAGAAAGAACGAATTTTGGATTCGACTTCGACCAACTACTCAACTGAACCTGACACGTCTACTCTCACTCAAACACAAAACAATCGGTACTCTTTCAACAAAGATTCGCATTTTCTCAGGCACTAAACACACTGCAACAGTCTAAGGAAACAAGCAAAAAAGCTTACAGGATGAGGCGATCCGCTGGTCAACCGAGGCCCGGAAAATCTTGGGTTTGTCGTATGGTGATCTGACCTGCAAGTAAACTCGACCCGATTTTGGTTCGGGGACGATGGAATTGGGTGGTCTTTGACGGAAAGCTAGCTCCAGGAAATAGCTGCTGAATCCACGAACCCACGCGCCTTGATACTACTATTTCCACGCACCATTTGTGTTGGCTACAAGTAAATATCAACGAAAATGGACAAGTGTTTTGTTTTAAACAAACAGGTCCTCATTACTAAGCTGATTAGTTATATATATATATATATATATATATATATAAACAATATACTAAAGCAGAGTTTTTGTTCCCAGTTTGATTTTTAGTGAGACACTTTAGAAAAGTGCAGAGTATCACTCAGAGTAACTTGAATACAGAAAAACTTTATTGCACACTAGAATATTACAGGGGATTTAAGAGTTTCGGAGTGTTTTTGGATAACTTCCGATGTGCTCTTTTGTTACAAACTAAGGCCTTATATAGAGACCTTATGGGACTTGAGTAAAATAATTGAGTAATGACTCATCAATCCGGGTGCGCATGGGGCCCTCGTAGACGATTGATGCAAGTCTCTCAATTAT
>JANQBM010000222.1:35294401-35325043 GCA_025594535.1 Erythroxylum domingense
CTCACTACGAGATCTCCATTTCTATATATCAAGAATACATCCTTAGTCCTTCTCAAGTACTTTAGGATATTCTTAACAGCCACCTAGTGACCCTCACCAGGATCTGATTGATATTTGCTCTTAACACTTAGAGCATACGATATATTGGGTCTTGCACACAATATAGCATACACGATTGATTTTACTACCGAAGCATACGGGATCATACTCATGCGAGTCCTCTCATCTTGTTTCTTAGGACACATAGATTTCGAGAGATTATCCCATGAGTCATAGGAACTCTTGGACTGCTCCATGCTAAACCTATTTAGCACTTTGTCTATGCACGTTGACTGTGAAAGACCTAGCAACTTCCTTAATCTATCTCTATAGATCTTTATTCCCAATATGTAAGTTGCTTCTCCAAGGTCTTTCATGGAAAAATTCCAGGACAACCAAACTTTGACTGATTGCAAACTTGAGACATCATTTCTTATTAGTAATATGTCATCCACATATAATACACAGAATATGATAGCACTCCCACTAATCTTCTTATACACACAAGGTTTATCAAGATTTTGTGAAAAACCAAACTCTTTGATTGTCTCATCAAATTGGATCTTCTAACTCCTAGATGCTTTCTTCAATCCATAAATGGATTTTTGAAGCTTGCATATGTTTATGCCATCTCTAGATACGAAGCCCTCAGGTTGTATCATATATACATCCTCAACTAGGTTTCCATTCAGGAAAGCTATCTTCACATCCATCTGCCATATTTCATAATCATAATAAGCAACAATGGCTAGGGGTATTCTAATGGATTTAAGCATAGCTACGGGCTAAAGGTCTCATCATAGTCAACTCTTTATTGTTGACGATAACCTTTAGTGACTAGCCTCGCTTTATAGGTAATCACATTACCTTCCATGTCGATTTTCTTCTTGAAAATTCACTTGCATCCTATAGGTTTTAACCCTTCGAGTGGGTCAACCAAAGTCCATACTTAGTTTTCATACATGGAATCCATTTCAGAATTTATGGCTTGAAGCTATTTTTCAGATTCTGAACTCTTCAGAGCCTTTTCATAGGTTATAGGCTCATCGTCCTTTATGAGCAATACATCATTTTATTCGGTTATGAGAAATTCATATATCTCTAGAACATCACGTATCCTACTTGACCTATGAACATTTTGTGTGTTAGAAGGTTCAACTGTTGTCTCATCTCTTTGAACAACAATTTCAGGTTCAGGTAATTGATTTGTGTCTGTTTGGGCATCACGAACTTCATCAAGTTCAATTTTGCTCCCACTATCTTCTCTTAGAAGAAACTCTTTCTCTAAAAAGATAGCATGCTTTTAGACAAACACCTTTTGCTTTAAAGCATTATAGAACTGATATCCAATTATTTCTTTAGGATATCCTATAAACAGAAATTTATTAGACTTCGCTTCAAGCTTGTCTAATTGAATCCGCTTCACATAAGCCGGACAACCCCAAACTTTCATATAAGAAAGATATGGCCTTTGTTAGTCCATATCTGATATGGAGTAACTTCAACTGCATGAGTGAAAACATCTTGTTAGCTCCAAAATTATTCAAAGATTACAATTCTAAAGAGCCCATTAGGAGATATGCCCTCAATAGTGACGTCACTAAGGTATATGACACTATTGAATGGAGATTCATAATAAACTCTCTTAATGTTTTTGATTATCCTACTGAATTTATCACATGAATTCATTCTTGTATAATGTCTATGTGTTTCTCAATGATGATGAATGGAGAACCTACCCAACTTTACAAAGCTGCTAGAGGAATTAGGCAAAGTGATCCTTTTTCTCCCTATTTGTTTTCCATTGCAATGGAAGTGCTCCAAAGGATCATACAACTTTGTATATAGGATAATATGAATTTTAGATTTCATTATCGATGCAATAGACTTGGTATCACTCAACTTTCTTTTACAAATAGTATGCTTATGTTTTATGCTAATGAGCCTCCATCTATTAGAATACTCTTAATAGCATTGCAAAAATTTTAAGAATTGTCCGATCTCAAATTTAACCCAAGCAAAAGTGCTACTTATCTAACTAGATAAAGTAGAGAAGATTCAATGAGAGTGATAGAAGATGTTGGACTCACTATTCATTAATTGGCTCTCACATACTTGGGAGCTCCAATTTCTACTAAAAATTTTAAGAAAAGTGAATGCAGGGCTTTTCTAGATAAAGAGCATAGAAGAATCTCTAAATGGAGCAAAACATTCTTGTCATATGGAGGTAAAGTTCAGTTGGCTATCTCCATTCTTAACAATTTACATATTTACTGATTATCACATCTAGCTATTGCCAAAGGATTTTTGAAGAAAATTGATAGGATCATCTGAGACTTCATTTTGCATAGATAAAATACTGATGGGAGAAGAAGTGCTAAAGTTAAATGGAGTGTTATATGTCTTCCTAAACAAAATAGAGGGTTAAGAAGCAATTCATTTAGCAGAATGAAAAGAATTTTGTTGGCAAAAAGACTGTGGAGAATTTACTAGGATAAAGAAAGCTTATGGGTAAATGATTAGGTCTTAAGAGAGAGTAATCAACCCTTTGAAAATCTAGAATTGACATTGATTGAATCAATAGTGGTTAAGGAGAAAAATAACGATATAATAAATCTTAAGCTTCATCCTTTATTCTCCTCACGTATTTATTATAGCTCATTTGATATTTAATTATTTTCTAGATTTAAATGTTTTAATTTTCCGTTATTATTTTATTTTAATCATCTTTTATCTCCTTAGACAAAGTTAATTTCATTTAGTTTTAACTATTTCCTTGTGGGATAGACACATTTGATACTATAAGTTACAATCCATATACTTGCGGATATTGAGGATTTTATATTAGATAAAACTTGCTTAACATTGAGCATGTTTAGCATTGTAGTTAGCTGATTTTGTATAAGCTCCACCTTTTGGAGACGTAAAACAACACATTTTGTAATTTCCACCTTTTGAATGAATTAATTACTTTTTTTAAAAAAAGTATAGTTAATTGTAAACTCTTATCTTTTACAATTCTATATAACTTGTCCTCACCAAACTCAACCTAACTTAAATATGATTCTTATCTATCACAAACACATGTTTTAAGCCATATAACTTATTGTATCATTCATGAACTTGGTCACAGGCTTTGACACACCTATATCTTAAGTCTTGTGTTCCTTAAAAACTATTTGTCACACTAATATGCCTATGCTTTAACTAAGTTCTAGCTTGTGTCTCTACATTCCAAAGAAGAACATGCCCTGATATATGTTCATGTGGTAGGTCATGTTCACCTAACGAATTCTAAATAAATTGCAACCTTTGTATATTATCTATACGCAACACTAAAAATGAAAACTTTTCAATCTGTATTCTCGCCCTTTCATTATTATCAAAGTCGGAGGAGAGGAAATTGACTTATCACTAAAGAATCAGATGGCTAAAACATAACCAAAGGTAGAAGCCAAAGAAAGTATTTTTTTAATTTATGTTACAAAAAATATTTTCTTTGTGGAGACGTTAAAAAACATGTTTTTTAGGAGAGAGATACTATTTCACCAATCGAATCATAGTTATCTAATTGAGCTTGATAAACTTAGACAAATCACCACCACAAGTTCCATTCAAACCAGAATGAGCTTGCATTCTCTAGTTTACTTAATATGTTATGAGAAGAGTATATGGTTCTTCCTTTTTCTAGCTCCTTCATGTCTATTCCTTTTTTTCTTTTTCTTTCATGTTGCTTCTTAATGGCTAACTCTCATGTTCTTTTGTAAAGCAATTAATGAATTTCACATTGAAATGATAGAGTCATTACAAAGCATTAAAATTCAAACCACTCAAAGTTTATGAAGAGTACACTGGCTACACTTACAGAATTATAATAAATTTATAAAAACTGTGTAGTATTACAGGTTCAGTCTCATTTTTAGCCTTGTTGTGAGGAATTCTTTATAGGAACTTGTCAGAGCAATCAATCTTAGCTTAGTAATATACCCCAGCCAGTTGTAATTCAAGATATCTTTAGCTTCCTTAAACAGTTTGGCATTCCTCATTCTCTATATATAGTGAACCAACATGACAAAACCAACTTTTAATAGCTTATAGTCTCCTTTTATACCAAAATGTATTATATAATGTAATATAATATATTATGCTATATAATAAAATGTATTATTTATTATTATATATAGCATATTTATATTATATTCTGTTCTATTATATATAATAAAAAATTCTATTATAGATTATAGTATTTATAGTACTTGTTCTGAAAAAAAATCTAGCATAGTTATTCACAAATATGATCTAGACATTAAGTATGAAACACACAAAAAATGTGGGTTTAGTCAAATGGTAAAATTTCTCTTTGAAAAGGAGAAGATGCAATTTCGATTCCCATTATCCACCAAAAGTGCTTTATTTATTAGGATACTCTTTTTTAATAGGATCAATGTACTTGACTATGATCCTATTCTATTAGTATAGTCCCCCTCTTTCCTTTCCTTCCATTCTATTCACCTTAGTTGCCTGTATGAGTGTGTCTGTCCATGTATGGTTATTCTCCTTTAGACAAAATATTACCAAAATATGCCTCCATAATTGATTAGTTATTATTATATATAATATTTTTATATTTTATTCTATTATATTATATTTAATAAAAAACATTTATCATTGATTATAGTAATATAGTAAATGTTCTAAAAAATAAAATCTAGCATAGTTATTTATAAATATGATCCAGACATTACATTTCAAAAACTAAAAAAATACAGATAAAGTAGAATGGTAAAATTTCTCTTAAAAGGACAAGACGTAGGTTCAAGTCCCACTATCCCCACTATCCACCGAAAGTACTTTATTTAATAGGATCCTCTTTTTAATAGAATCGATACACTTAACCATGATACTATTCCATTAGTATAGTCCCCCTCTTTTCTTTCCTCCTATTTTACTCACCTTGGTTGCCCATGTGAGTGTGTTTGTCCATATCTAGTTGTTCTCCTTTAGATTAAATATTTATAATTGATTAGTTAAAGTACATTTAAAGAACAAGTGGCCTAATTTCTCTAATGTGTCTCCTCACAATGCACATTTCAGATCAAACATCTGAGATTTTAACTTGTCTGTTGTTCCTAACATCTGTAGTGTTGCTAACCATAGTATGAATGAATAAGTTGGTGCAATATTTGAGTCCCATTTGAATTTTAATATTGGAACTTATTCAAAGGTCCCAATAGTAACCTTTTAAACGAATTAGTTTATAATATTTTAGACTTATGTAGCTCCCATTATATAGAATCAGGTTGAAATTGGTCAAGTTGGTAACTTAGGAGATTTTCTATATTGATACATGAACCCTTAAATAAATGAAAAGGCCAGCTCTAGTTGCCATTTTGGACAAGCATTTGGACCTTAGTGTTCACAGACACAAATTGTCTTAGGCTATGGAAGTGTGAAGTGATATAATGGCCCCAATGGGTGCCAATTATCATATCAAAACTTTGTATTACTTTCATTTCTAGTAATATGCTTGACATAAGGTTGCATTAGTTGTGTAGTGTTCAAAATTTGCTAAAATGCATAGGATTGTGTTGGTTTACACTAAATGATCCACATGATTTCTCATTTAATATGCACCATATGGATCCACTTCACCCAGAGACTTTCTTTCTCTACACAGAGTCTCCAGAGTCTCTTCGCTATTAGTGATTTAACCATCCTGGTAGTTGATGTGATTTCTAGGCCTCCATATTCTTTAGCCAAGTAGATTGTGCTTCATTTAACCTTAGGGGTTTTTCCATAGTTGTTATTCCATCCATTCCATATGAAGTCTCTGATAGTTTTATCAACCTACTTTGGAATTCTCTTAGGCAATACAAGGTGAGACAACTAATAGATGTCCAAGTTCTTAAGGATTAAGATAGCCAACTGTAGTCTGCCTCTATATGAAAGGAATTTATTGCTCCATGTTGAGATTCTCTTCTCAATAAAGGATATTAGGGGCTTGCATTATATTTCCTTTAGTTTCTTTTTTGGATTTGGAACACTAAGATATATTAAGTGTGCTTATGGAATCTTCAAGCCTATATTGAAGATTAAATTAATAGAGTCCACTCAATAGTGTTTAGAAAGATAGGCAAAACTCTTGTTTGGGTTGAAAGTCAGATACGAGATTTTCTTGAACATTTGTATAGAATGTAAGACCCCAATTGAAAGAGGATTATTAGCACATAACATTAGTAGTTCATCAGCAAAAGACAGTTATGAGATTTTAAGATTTCCATATCTATGATGATACCTAAATTCTAGTTTGTTTTGCAATATTCATAGTAATGATTTTGAGTAATACCTTTATAGTGATTGCAAAGAGGTCAGGGGAAAATTGAAAAGTTTTGATGGCTCCTCATTAACTAACATTGCATAGGAGACAATGGTGATACAAGCATATATCCATTTGATGAATTCATTGGGATAACCAAAAGCTTGAAGGGCAACGATGATGAATGCCTATCCTCCTATGTCAAAAGCCTTGGTGAAATCAATTTGGAGAGCACAACTATTAATGTTCAACTTGAAATTGATATCTCTGAAGATCCCTTGAGCCAACATTATATTGTCTCCTATGATTTTTTTAAGTACATATGCTTTTTGGCTTGCATTTATCACCTTAAAAAGGGATTTCTTTAACCAGTTTGCTAGTATATTTGAGATAATTTTATATATAACATTACATCAAGCAATAAGTATATAATCATTAAAACTTATTGGATCAGAGAATAATGGTATTAAGTAAAGGTAGGTTTTATTAAATTAAGTCAATAACCTATTACTTCTAAAGAATTCTTACATTGACTGCACTTTAGGTCCCATTTTTTTTGAAAAACCCTAGCATTGAATTTCATCCTAAAGTATTGTTTAGATGAAAAGAGAATAGTATTGCTTTGATTTCCTCATTGGTGACTTTTTAAGCAGCATTGGATGATGAGTTTGAGCTATAGCTCCTTGCATAATTCTCAGCAGATCATTAGGAAAATCTTAGGTATTGCAGCAGTTGCTGTTGATTCCTATAAAGTTACTGGACAAGATTCCCATAAGAACCAATGAGAGAAATACTTTTTTTTATTTCTCCTCCTCTAAATTACACTATAGAAATATTTGGTGTTTCTATCCCCTTCATGAAGCCATTGTATTTTGGATTTCTGCTTTAATTGAGAGTTATAAGCTTCTCAAACTTCAAATTACTTATTCACTTCACATTTTTCTCTTTCCTTTAGAGTTATATCCTTTGGAGAGTGAGATAAAACCCTCTAAGCTTTTATAAGGTTCTCTAAAGCCAATTTTTTTTTAGTTGCATTGGATCAACATTGTGTTTCTAGAGGGAGAAACATTCTTTTTAATAGCTTTTAGCATTAGCATACATTGAAAAGCTTTGAAACCATAAATTCTTTACAACCCCAAAAATGATTAAGTTGAGTTAAGGATGCTTTAGGAGTGAGTTGAAGAATCTAAAAGGGGATTCTTCTTAGTTGGCTTGCTATAAATGTCAATAGTAATAGGTGTATGATTTGAGAATAGTGGTGCTTCAAAAGTGGCAAAGCTCTCTCCTAACCTTGTTATCACAAGCTATTTATTAAGCACCTATCTAGTTTTCTCTACAAGAATTTGTTTCCATTTTGGTGAGTACTCCAAGTAAACAAAGCTCCATGGTATCTGAGATCCATAAAACCTAAAGAAAAAAATGAGATTAATAAGTTCTTTTACATCATATTGTAAAGTACCATTACCCCTATTTGATTCAGAGTGTGAGAGTATGCAATTGAATTCTCTAGCTATCCTCCAAACATAGTTGCACTAGCCTCAGTTTTCTTTAGATCTTTCCATAGTCTAGCTCTTTAGTATTCTTAATTTGTAGCATAGATCACAAATATGGCTAGCGGAACATTACTAGCTTTGAATATGAATTCACAGTGGATAAGCTTATTAGAGTAAAAGTAAGTGGATAGGTGCAAGTAAGTAAGATCAAAAGAGATACTAACTCTACCATTTGGATCCTTATTCTGATCATTTTCCTTAGGATCAAACTTAGCTTTTCAGTTTCAATTGTTAGCTTCCTAATGGATACCTCATTACTAGCTTTTAACGACTTAGGCTATGTCTGGTTGGATGTAAGGTTTTTAATGGAATGTAAATAGATGTAATATTAGAAAATTATTATTTGGGAGCGATGTAAGGGTTTATAATGTAATATAGTGAAATTTTGTTTGGAAGAAGGGTTTATCATATAATATAGTGAAAAGTTGTTTATCATTTTACATTTCATTCTGAACTCCCCAAATCAGAGGTTTTCCATTTTTACTATTTAGGATGGAATGAGATGTAATCTGAAACCCTCCTCTTCCATCTCATTCAATTATAAACCCTCATCCCAAACGATGAAATAATATTACATTACATTCCATTCCATTAATAAACCCCCAACCAAACATTGTATTAGGTCACATCACCTTATTGATTATAGGTTCTTCAACCCTTGTAGGTTCCTATTTTGGTATAGTGATCACTATATTTGTATGTTACTTAGTAGGAGTGCTATGAATATGATTTTCTAAAATTGCTTCTCTTTTGTTAATAGGTTATTGTTATTTGCAATGTTGAATGTGGCATCACTAGAATTGTTTTGTTCTTATTAAATATTTTCCTCCACCTCTATATTTGGCTTTTTTGCTTCATTTTTCTTAGGCATCTAGATTTTGCTGGTTTCTTTCAATTGAGGTCTCTATGGATATGACAACCTTACTTAATCCTCAACTAACTTCCCATTTCCATTGAGTTTCATAATGTGTAAGTATTCAAGAAGTTCCTTTTTAGCATCAACATATATGCATACCTTTGCAAATCTTATTCTTTTGAGATTAACGATGTTGTCATCTAAAGCTAGTAGTGTGCCTAGGTACCTAGAAAGATAACTCAGGCCCTTTGAGGACTAGTATTCCAGAGGAATGCGATGGAAACTGACCCAGATGGGAATGAATTTCATCTCTAATCTATCCAATCTTAATCATATTACCCATTTCCTTAAAAAGATAAGTTTGCCTTATATATTCTAGGGACTCAAATCTATAATCTTTTGCTACATTTTTTCATAGGAAAATTTGAAAAATAAAATGTTCATCTTCAGTGATCATAGTGTTTCCAATTCTTATCTCTTCCAGTTTAGGTTAGCCCTATGTTGGAAACTTGGAAAAGCCATTATATTGTTTAGGAAGTATCCAACTAGGGCAGCTTTCCATTTGGTCACTCCTTTTATCAAAACATTAGGTGGAGGAGATATAGGTCCTTACTTATTTTGTGGAATGAAGTGCAACTTTTCAAAGGTTTCTAGATCTCCCACAATTCCTCTCTAAGATAGTTTCTCCAATTTTTTAGCAGAGGGTGAGTTGCTAGGTTTACTCAGGTTAGAAGGAAGGTCAGGGAAGTCCTCATACACCTATTGTGGCATGGAATTTGCTTCTGATAAAGGATAAACAGCCTGGGCTTTAGCTAATATTTTGCGTCTAATGGTAAATTATCAGGATCTGGGCTTAGACGGGAAGTCAAAAGGAGGGCGTGCTACTTAATATAGAAAGAAACTAGTTTGGACACGCTAGAGAACAAAATAAACTAGAAAAATAAGGGCATAGCAGAGATGAAAGTAAAGAAAATGAAGAACAGAGAACAAAAATAAGCAGGAGTGACTAGAGAAGAGAAATCATGGGAAGAAGAAGCTAAGACATCCATCGGAAGGCTGAGGTGTAATGAGAAGGAGGAGAAAAAACTAGATCTCCTTCAGGTTCTTAAGTACCATCTTTTATAGTTCCTCCAACTTTAGTCATTATTCTCTTTGCTTTTTTATTCTTTTTCATTTCTTCAACCCTTTTATCGACCATTATTTTTAAAAGCATTATTGTTTTGCATCCCCTCCCCTGTCTTCATTCTCAAACTCACGAAGAATGCCTTTCCTTCTCTATCACATGTTGCATGCTTTTTTTATTTACAAATTACCCCTTTTTCATTTTGTAAGTAAGTCCCTCTAATTCCTAATTTTTTATTTACCAACTCTTTTAAATTCTAAATTCCAAATTTTATTTTTACTCACCAATTGGTCCCATGGATTTTTCAAATCCACATTTTAAACAAAAAGATAGACATATGGAAAATTAAACATGCCCATTACAAAACTAAACGAAAATCAAAACCAATCAAATCAATTATGATGAAAATATGATAAAAATGAATGACCTAAAATCAAAATAAATTGAAACAAAATTAGTAAACTAATTACTTAAATTTAATCAAATAATATAAAACAAAAGATTATAATTGAAACTAATAATGTACAAATCGAACCTAATTAAAAATGTTATAAAAAAGAATTAAATTAAAATGAATGTACAAAAATTAAAGAATGAATTTTTATTTTCTTAAATTTTTAAATAAATGAATCAAAGTAGTCAAAAATTTTGGAACAAAATTTTCTACAAGCACAATATGAAAAAGGAATAACAACTGGAATTGGAGGGACTATTAATTGAATTCAATAAAAACTGGAATTGGAGGGACTATTAATTGAATTCAACATTATTTTTATTGAACTATTAGGATTGCCACTGCATAGGATTTGCAATCCTAGATTTTTGTTAAAAAAGGGTGTTAAAGCAATCAATGTGAGACCATCAACTATGCTTATTTCCAAAAGAGTGTGAATGAAGAACTAGTTTAATACTTACTCAAGCTATAGGAAATATAATGTAGCACTAGCCTTATTTTCCTGTGTTGTTATTTTGGTGAAGAACAAGAATAGTATGTGACATCTAGGGATGGTAGTGGGTTTTCAACCCGATTAATATCTGCACCACCTAAGCCGAAAAAATGGACATGGAGGCTAAAAAATAGATTTTAAATGGATATTAAAAAATGGATGTGGATATGGATTTGGATATGGGTCTAGTGATAATCAGAACTGATGTATACCCATACCCTACCCATTTTTTATTAACTCTATTTTCTTTTTTTTCTTGAATATTTATGGTTAAATATAATAAAACGTTAATATTTTCTAAGAAGAAACAACTTTAAAATCCCCACTTTACTCCTCAGTCCTCACCTTTTTCATCATATTTTATTTTCTTATAGGATGATAATAATGTAAATGATATGGAGATGGAGTTTTGAATGTTGTCGAGTTCACGCAAAGACAATTTGAAGCTTTAGATATTTCTGTCTTTGTTCCAGTTATAGATTCTGAAAAATATATGTTGCTTTTGCACTAAACATTATGATTTTTATTATTCCAATTTTATGGTTTTTTTAAGACATACAAATCAAAATCTTGACTTATTATTATTAAAGTAATTTTGATTTAGAGCGTTCACAAAAATCTTCTCTTTATATTTCCTATTTAGAAGTTATATTTTTATGTAAAATACAACCCGATAGATATCCAAAAACTTGAACAATCCAATGGATTTGGATATGGGTAGTAAATCGTTAAAATCGATGGATTTTAAATGGATAATGGATTGAGTCATAAAAATGGATATGGATATGGGTAAAGTAATACCCGAACTGAACCTTACACATTGCCATCCCTAGTGACGTCTTTACATTGATTATAAAGAGCTTAACAGGTGCACTTTTAAAGGTAAATTTTAATTTATATTCTTGCCAGATGAATTATACATGGCATTTTGTTTTTCAAACTTATGAAGGATATTACAAATTTTTATTAATGCTCTTTGGATTTACAAATGCACCCTCAACTTTCCAAAATTTAATGAATGAAGTGTTTAGACCTCATTTGAGAAAGTTTATTATGTTTTCATAACATCCCAATTTATAGTCAATCATTCGGTGGTCACTTTAAGCTTTTTAAAATTACTTAGACATATTGAGACATCAATGATTTATAGCAAAAGGGAGTAAATGCATTTCTTATGCTTTACAATTTAAGTATTTAAGGCATATAACTTTAACCAATAGAGTAGTGACTGGTCCTAAAAATTTGAATTGGTAGCTAAATGCCCTACACCTTATAATGTTAAATAATTGAGAAATTTTTTGGGTTTTGATGGTTACTATCAACGGCTCATATATCACTATAGGACTAAAGGTAAACCACTGAATGATTTTCTATGGAAATATGCTTTTAGGTTGTTTATAAAGGTTGAATTATCTTTCTAAATATTAAAGAAATATTGACTTTGGCTTCAGTTCTTGTAAGACGATAACAAAATTCTTCATCGTGAAAACGAATGTATATGGAAAAGAAATAAAGGTTGTTTTGATGCAAGAAGGATAACCCTTAGCCTATATAAGCGAGTCAGCACCAAAATACCAAGCTTTGTCTGTTTATGAAAATGAATCCTTCATAGTGGTCTTAGCTATTGAATATTGGCTCCATTATTTAAATGGAAGACTTTTCATCTTCAACATAAACTACAAAAGTCTTAAATACTTGTTCAAGCAAAGGACTAACACACATTTATCACGAAACTTGACTTTTAAAAATGTTGAAATATGACCTTTAAATCAATTATAAGAAGGAAGAGTAAACACTTTGGTGGATACACTTTCTAAGGTTATTACTGTTGGATTATATCCACTGATCATACGATGTGCAAACTAATATGTTGGTATAAGTAAAAGATAATTGGGAGAATGATCCAATCATTAATGATTTGAACATTTATTAATAGTAGGGAGTACTAAGAAGGAAAGGAAGGACGATAATAGGTTTTGACATTATGTTCAAGACTAGATTGATATCATTGTTATATGAGAGCCCTATAAGAGGTAATTTTGGTAATTTAGTTACCTTAAAAAGGCTCCAAATGTTGTTCTACTATAAAGGGATGCAAAAAGATGTTTGAAACTTTGTTAGACAACTTCAAATTTGCCAATGCCATAAATATGAAAAAAATCATTCAATAAGATTGCTACAACCCATACTAATTACCAAAATACTAATTACCAAACAATGTTAGAGTGGTATTAACGTAGATTTTGTGGATGGATCATCAATTTCAAATAAAAGTTTAGTTATTCTTGTGGTAGTCAAAATATTTAATAAGTAGGCCCATTTCATGATTATCAAACACTTGTATAGAATAGAAATTATAGGTCAGATTGGTAATTTAGCTACCTTCTAAAGGCTCCAAATGTTATTCTACTATAAAGGGATGCAAAAAGATGTTTGAAACTTTGTTAGACAACTTCAAATTTGCCAATGCTATAAATATGAAAGAAATTATTCAATAAGATTGCTACAACCCTTACTAATTACCAAACAATGTTAGAGTGGTATTAACGTAGATTTTGTGGATGGAACATCAATTTCAAATAAAAGTTTAGTCATTCTTGTGGTAGTAAAAATATTTAATAAGTAGGCTCATTTCATGATTACCAAACACTCGTATAAAATAGAAATTATAGGTCAGATTTTCTTAACTAATATGTTCAAATGGCACAAAATTCCTAAAATTATTACATGTGATTAAGACCATGTGTTCTTGAGCTCATTTTAGCTAGAATTCTATAAGTTGAAAGGTGTTGGCTTCAAATGTCATTGACTGACCATTCACAGATGGACGGATAAACTAAAGTCTTAATAGGATCCTCGAGACATACTTGAGATGTATGATGGCGACTACTTGGCAAAATGGTCTCAATGACATCCCCTAGCTTAATGGTGGTTCAATATGAAATACCACTTAACCCTTAATAAATCTCCATTTGAAGCTCGATATAGTTATTGTCCCCTTTATATGTACCGTACTTTGCATGTGATTTGAAGTTAGTACTATTGGACCAAGTAGACAAGCAACGTTAGAAGTGATCAAGTTTCATCTTCAAAAATCTTAGAAGAAAATGGGACAATAAGCAAACATACAGAAGAGGGATATGGAGTATCAAAATGATGATCATATGTATTTTAAACTGGAACCATAATGACAAGGAATATTCGCAAAGAGAAGAAATCAAAACTATCACCACTATTTTATATGTAGACCCTTCAAGATATATAATTCGTAGAATTGGAAAAGTGGCATACAAATTGGAGTTTCCATAATGTACTTTGATTCGTAATGTTTTCATATTCATATGGTGAAAAATATAATGCATGCACCAGCCATTCTAACCACTACTGTCCTAGATATAGATTTCATAGATGAGCACAAAATGCTTCCAATAGTTTTGTAGCACTGTTTAGTGTTTAGTGAAGAGACAAAGTAAGCTCACTATTCAGATGTAGATTTAATAATCTAGCGAACTTCCTTTCCATGCTAATTAGAAATTCTTATACGATGTTTAACAACATTTTTCGTTCATCAACTTTGTAGACAAGATTCTTTGAAATAGGAGAAAGATGTTAGACATTAAAATTAAAGAGATAGACTAATATCAAAAACAAATATGGTAGCTTTCATATGATATCGTTACTTTTTTCATCATGACTACAAATGTTAATGACTAATGGATTTAGCGTTAGAGATTATTTTTTCCTAGCATTTGTATGCGTGTATAGGAATCAAAACAAATTTATTATAAATGAAGATAAAATTTCTCTCTTCCCCTCTTAAATCTCGTCTTTCTAAAATATGAGACACAGAAATTATCTCCTGTTAGGTTATATGTTATATATCTAAATAATTAATTTTGGCATTATTTATTAATTGGACATATAAGATATTAATTGTAGTAGGATTTAAAAAGATGTGGAAGAATCCTATACAAAATAGAAGTCTACTCTTTGACAAACTTGTGGTATATTACGTTGGTGTTTAAGATGTATATTGCTGAATTTTTAAAAAAAATGATAAGGGCTCTTTGATGTATCCTGTGTTGTGTGCATTGGCAACTGGTAGAATCCTTTTTGTTGTATAGCTAAAGCAAGATACGACTGGCTTATCTCCTATTATTGTTGAAGTAAATCTCCAACATGTGTAGGCTTCATCATTGTTCCAGGTGTGCGCGGCAACCAAAGTTGAGTGTGTGTGTGAGATAGTTCAGTGAAGATTCAGTGGTTTAATAAAACGGTGATTGCGTTGTGCGCAAGTCTGAAAAATACTAAACAGCCTGTGATTGGTTGGGTGAGTCACGGGGAAATTGATTTCTGAGCAAGGTTTGGCGTTGCAGACATTTTAATTATTGATAGTTATGGCTGAGAGTGTGAGTTGATGAAGTAGTGAATTCATCTACGTGAAGTGGGCACTTGTGATAAATTGACGAAGCACTATGGCATGTTTTTGTGAAGAAAGAATCAGCTATGGTGAAGAGTTTCAGCTAGATTATTTTGAGAAGATAAAACCATAGGGAAGTCTTTCTTTTATCTTAAGTATTTTGCTGTTCAGTTCTTAGTTGATTAAATAATTGATTTATTTTTATTGATTGTTTTTGAGTGAAAGTAGTTAAAAAAATCCTCTGACGAGGTTAACACGAGTCGGTCGTATTATCGTGTGTGAAAATCTTTCACGGATAGTGAGATCGAGAGATAGTGTCAAGGGTGAGTGGTGTAGGCTCAGTAAAGCCTTGAGTAAACCTATTGTAATTTAGTGAAAGATTTAATCTAGGTGAGGGCCCCGCAGACGTAGGCAAGAAGTGCCGAACTACGTTAACAAATTTCTGGTATTCTTATTATTTCGCTTTTGATTGGTTTTGTTTTTGTTTGTGCCAGAGACTACCACAATAAAAATGGAAAGTTTGCGAAACACCTACCTCTTACGTTTTTTCAATTGGTATTAGAGCGGATCACCGTTTCAGAACTTGTTAGTAAGTAGGTGCAAATTCTAGTTTTGCGAACATGGTTATAAGAGAAGGAGCATCAATTATTAGGCTATCGTTGTTGGACGGTTCCAATTATCCTGCATGGAAATCATGAATGAAGGTCTTTGTTCAGGCATAGGGAACAAGAGCATGGATCTCAGTGTTATATGGGTGGACGCATCCGATGATTACTAATGACAAAGAAGAGACAGTTCGAAAAGATCCGGTTGAATGGACAAGAGCCGAAGAAGAGAGGGCACTTGAAAACTCACAAATAATGCATGTGATTTTTAGTGCTGTTAATGAAGGACGTTTCTCAATGATATCAACCTGTGAATCAGCTAAAGAAGCATGGAATGCTTTGCAGACTATGCATGAAGGGTCCAAATCTGTGACAGCGTCAAGACTACAGATGTTAGCTGTGAGGTTTGAAGAACTGAAGATGGATGAAAATGAAACCATTGGGGACTTTCATGAAAGATTGCGAGATATAGCAAATCAAGTGCATCAACTCAGAAAGAAATATTTCAATTAGAAACTTGTCAAGAAAACACTAAGGTCACTGCCTCCAAGATTTATTCCGAAAATTGCAGCAATAGAAGAAGCCCACGACATCAATAATCTGTCATTGGAGAAGGTAATCGAAATTCTTACAAATTTCGAAATGAATCTTATAAGGTGTAAGCAAGAAAAAAGCAAAAGATTGGCATTACAGGTTAAAACTCAAAAGGGCGAAAGGAAGGTGAAGAGAATCAAATGTCATGAGTGTCAAAGTTTCAGACACATTCAATCCGAATGTGCTAATACTTTAAAGAAGAGAAAAGGAAAGTCTTTCAAAAGCACCTGGATTGAGAATCATTCCGAGAGTGAATATGGTAGCGAAGAAGAAATAGCGAATAGTGCTGCGTTGGTTGCCTTACATAGCAAAAGTCCAGTTACTTGCTTAACAGTAACGGAGAAGGAAGTAACTGAAGTCAGAAAAGAGGGAAAAGCGAAGAATTTCAAAAACAAATCATCTCAAGACGTAATATCAGATTATGACAGCGATGGAAGTGGCCTAGATGACAAAAAGGGGAATATTTACGAGGCTTACGAATTAATATATGAAAAATGGGTGAAAATTTGTAGAAAGAATGAAAGATTGAAGGAACAGAATCTCTCCATGAAGAGCTCCATCCAAGAGTTAGAAAAGAAATTGATGTTGACGTCAGATGAGTTTGGTGAAGCTAGAATGAAATTGGTAAGTACTAAAAAGGGATTGAGAATGTTGAATGGAGGCACAGAAAAGTTAGAAAAATTGATTGAAATTAGTAAGGTTAAAAGGGATCTTCAAGGCGTTGGTTACAAAGGTGAGTGTTCTAAGGTGAATGAGGAGGAAAATGATATGTCCAGATCTGTTAAAGAAGAAGAAACATCGAGAAAGAATCGAAGATTTGTACCCACGTGTCATTTTTGTGGAGTTATTGGGCATATAAGGCCAAGATGTTACCAGTTACTACAGATGCTGTTTCGAAGAAGCCAAAGCCAAACAATTCTAGTCCCTCACATAAATTTCAAAATCAGCTTTTAGTACCGAAATCCACTTGAGTTAGAAAAAGGACAAGTATAAAGATGTAGTGAAGGAAAAACAAGAAATTGTTCAGATTCATAGTTAGTTACTGCTTTTGAAGAAACTGTACAAATTGAGTATAAGTTAGTTACTTCAGATGAAGAAATAAATCAGACAGTTGATGACCGAGATAATGTGATGAGAAATAATCCCTGGTTTGAATTTCTTCGAGGGACACAGGGACTATGTTCTTTACTTTTTTTAAGGTTTTTTTTGTTGTTAAAAAAAGAAAAGAAAAAAGGAAAATGAAATGTAAAAAAAATTGTCTTTTTTAGTTCCTCTTTAGTTTTTATGTTGCCATTGTTGTCCCATCTTTTTAGTAGTTTGCATTGTGACTTTTATTTGGTTCAACCGAAGACGCTTCAACTCTCTCATCAGTATGGGTCTCTCTCTCGGGTCTCTCTCTTTCTTTCAGGCATATCTCTCAATGTTTTGAATGGTGGTAATTTGTCTTCTTGGCGTGTTTATTATTCTTCCGCTGCACCTATTGTTGATTCTTATGGTTATGTGTTTTGATACTGTTTTGTCCTAAAAGGGAGACATCAGATTGTATATGGTGACTGTTCTATTCAGAGGGAGGTTTCAAGATATATGCGTGATTATTCGTCGTGCTTTTTAGCATCTTTTGTCCCAAGGGGGGGAAATTTGAATGATTGGATAATTATGATATTCTTTGGAACTTGATATTTGATTAAGGGGGAGTATTTGTCATATGAATTGTGAATTTGATACTTATATGTCTAATTATGTTATTTAGGGGGAGTTTCATATTTGTGACAAACAATGCAAAAAAGGGGGAGATTGTTAGGTTATATGTTATATATCTAAATAATTAGTTTTGACATTATTTATTAATTGGACATATAAGATATTAATTGTAGTAGGATTTAAAAAGATGTGGAAGAATCCTATACAAAATAGAAATCTACTCTTTGACAAACTTATGGTATATCACGTTGGTGTTTAAGATGTATATTGCTGAATTTTAAAAAAAAATGATAAGGGCTCTTTGGTGTATCCTGTGTGGTGTGCGTTGGCAACTGGTAGAATCCTTTTTATTGTGTAGCTAAAGCAAGATACGGCTGGCTTATCTCCTATTATTGTTGAAGTAAATCTCCAACGTGTGTGGGCTTCATCATTGTTCCAAGTGTGTGTGGCAACCAAGGGTGAGTGCGTGTGTGAGATAGTTCGGTGAAGGTTTAGTGGTTTAATAAAACGGTGATTGCGTTGTGCGCAAGTCTGAAAAATACTGAACAAGGTGTGATTGGTTGGGTGAGTCACGGGGAAATTGATTTGTGAGCAAGGGTTGGCATTGCAGACATTTTAATTATTGATAGTTGTGGCTGAGAGTGTGAGTTGATGAAGTAGTGAATTCATCTACGTGAAGTGGGCACTTGTGATAAATTGACGAAACACTGTGGCATGTTTTTGTGAAGAAAGAATCAGCTATGGTGAAGAGTTTCGGCTGGATTATTTTGAGAAGATAAAACCTTAGGGAAGTATTTCTTTTATCTCAAGTATTTTGCTGTTCAGTTCTTAGTTGGTTAAATACTTGAGTTATTTTTATTGATTGTTTTTTAGTGAAAGTAGTTAAAAAAATCTTCTGACGAAGTTAACACGAGTTGGTCGTATTATAAGGTGTGAAAATCTTTCACGAGTAGTGAGATCGAGAGATAGTGTCAAGGGTGAGTGGTGTAGGCTCAGTAAAGCCTTGAATAAACCTATTGTAATTCAGTGAAAGATTTAATTTAGGTGAGGGTTCCGTAGACATAGGCAAGAAGTACCGAACTGCGTTAACAAATTTCTGATATTCTTATAATTTCACTTTTGATTGATTTTGTTTTTGTTTGTGACAAAGATTACTACAATAAAATTAGAAAGTTTGCGAAACACCAACCCCTACGTTTTTTCATCTCCACCATTTCCGTTGATGCAAAACATAAATAAGTTGCATACAAAAGAATACTCCTTTGTACTAATGAGCAAAACAATGGTCAACATAACATCTAAACCAACGATGAAATTGAAGCTTCCACATAAATACAAGAAACAACCCAAAAAAAAAAAGATTCACATAGCAATATTAGATAATTTAATCATGTTTGGTTTGCAGCAACTTTAATTGAAGCAATACAAACAATCAAGAGTAAAATCAGACAAGTATTAGCTCCTTTTCACAAAAAATGAGAACGTATACTGTAGCATTTTCATAAATTAATCAAATTCTAAAGCCTGCCTCCACCCGCCAAACAAATAAACAAAACTATTGCTAGTGTGGGTCTGGTTTTCATTCGCCGCACAGTGCTCAAACTAATTAACAAGGTAGAAAGAAAGGAATTGTACGGGATAAACGGCGAAATATTCATTTAAGGTTGTCGATTACTTGCTCATGTACATCAACATAAAGGAAAAAAATAAACAGTGTTCTACACACGCCAACAATACCAAAGACGTGATGTCAACTAAAGCTCTCTTTAGTTAAGGGATTAAGGATGGAACGAAATGAAACATAATACACTTTTATTATTTGGAAGAAAATTTATAATAGAATGGGATGAAAGCGAAGAATTTTATGTTACGTTCCATTCTATTCTAAACAGTTAAAATAAGAAATTTCTGATTAAATATATACTATTTAATGTACTCTCAATAATTTTTTGTAATATCAACTGTGACTAATTCATAATGTTATATTAAATAGAATTAATATATTAAATATAATAAAATAATATTTAACATAATAAATTTTATTAAATAATTAATTATATTATTTTTATATCACTAATAATAAATTGTATATAATTAATAATAAAATAAAAAATTTTAATTAATAAAAAATAGAAAATATATAAAAATTATTCTTTAATTATTTGTATATATTTTTATATAAATAAAAGTATAAAAAATTATTTTTAAATATAAAATAAAATAAACTAAAATTTATTAAATAATTAATAATAATATTTTTATATAATTAATAATAAATTGTATATAATTAATAATAAAATAATAAACCTTATGTAATAATTATTTTAATATAAAGGGTATAATAGTTATTTATTATATATTACATTTTATTTCATCCATCTTTCAAATAGCATTTTACTACATTACATTATGAACCTTTCCATCCTTCCCAAACAATGTTTCACTATATTACATTTCATTTAATGATAAATCATTTTATTCCGATCTATTATATTTCATTCCATTAATTACCATACAACTAAACAGACCCTAATTGTTTGGCAGTTCTTTAGAACCATCTTCAAGGGTCGAATCAATATCTAATATTTCTTCAAGACCATCTTCCATTCCATGGTCGAAGTAACAGAGCTCAAGCTAGCATCAAAATTTTCAAATTTATCAATTTCGTCCTTCATATAATGCTTGAGCTTCTCCTTACAGAGCCTCAGCTTCTCCTCTAAGACGCAAGTCCCAGATTCATGTTTCATTATAATCCACTTTAGTGAATGAATCACTTGTTGGTCGTACTCTTGCTTTTGCTCTGCCAACTTACGATACTGATTAAATTCAATCTCCAAAGAGCTCTTCTCGCTCTGCAGGCGCAAAATCATTGACATTGCCTCATCTGCAGCTGATGCAGCAGCCCTTCTTTCCTTCTCAAGGTCTGCGTAAATCATACTAGCCCTCAGCCTCTCAATCTTCACCATTCTCCTTAACGCTGTTACATCAAATTCTCCATCTTCAACACCACATTCCTTTTCATGATCATCATCAGAATCATTATCATATGGATTGAAAACCTCTTTTTTCATCAACAAATTTTCATCATATTTTGGTTTTGGATTATCCAACGATGCCAGTGAACCGCAGTCGTAAGGAGGAATCTTGGAATCGCAAGCTCCACCCAAACCGTTTTTTAAACAAAACCCCTTCCTCAAAACCCTCGATTTCCCGCAAACATCAAATAAAAACTCAACCAACCCCTTTCCATGCCATGTAAACTGCAACAACCTTAACCCCAAAAGAAACATAAAAAACAACCATAAAAATTTGAAAATCGGAGAGAAAATCTCCAAAACGAAAAACCCACCACCGAGGACATCACCAACAGTGAAGAACTTTAAACAAGAGGCGTAATAATAGTCCATTGAAAACGATCCCAAAAGAACCTGAAAAACCGTCTTATATAATTCAATAACCGAATAGACCACAACAAACAAAGAAAAATGACCCAGAAACCGCATATGAAACCAAAGTATCCAAACACAATCAATCCAAAACCTCTAACCAGAGTCCGAAGTCCCTCAAAGAATGTGACCCCAGCAGCGAAAGACTGGATTTATCTGTAAAAGAACTGCTACTAACCAGTGCATATAGAATAAAAGGGGTCCCTTTGCATAGACTTCGAAAGAAGTAATATTATCAAACAATAAGCTCTCACATAGAGGATGACAAAACAGAGCAACTAGTTAGTGCCTGTAACGTGTGTTTTGAAACAAGATGGTCGCAGAGACGGAAAAAGATGGAGAGAATCTGGCACGTGAGAGAGTGATGTGCGTGCTTGTGTATGTTTTAAGAGTATCTATAGGGAAGCTAGCAGTCAATCAACGTATATACATTTGCATATTATGTGTTTTCTTTTATTTTTTAAAGATTATAGACAGAAAAGGGGTCATACTTCTAGTTGAATATATAAAGTATATGGTAATACACTTTAGTAATTTATTTGCCTAATGGAGGGCAATTTGTTCTTCTTGATGTATTAATTTCTTTTTGTATTGTAAAATGTTTTGGTTGCAAATTCCTCTTAAGGTAATAAAAAAGAGATTGAATGCTATCCTCCGAGAAAGATCAATTAAGTATTCGTTGGTTTTAAAGATTTTGTTTGACATGCCATAATGTTGACGTTGGTGTTATGTTTCGATGACTTTGTTGCAAAACCTATGAGTTTGACCATTCGAATAGATTCATTGAATTAATAATTTTTTGGTTTTAAATTAAAGAGACGTGAAAGTTCAATTAATGCTACTTCTAATTTATATTTATAATTGAGCTTTCATACCCTTTTTTATGTAAATTATATAAAACAACCACAGAAGAATAACGTTGTTGTTTTTATCTTATGACTAGCAGGTGGTCAATGCACAAATGTGCAATAAGATTTCCAAAACGATAATGATCAGCTGAATTAGCACATGTTTATGTTGATGTCATAAACTTTTTACATATTTAAGACAACTTAAGTATGTAAATTTTCTCAAGGATTAATTAGTGATGTCACTTTATAAGGCAGACTATAAATTTGTTCTCATCTTACTAAATTCTAGAAACAAAATTTTGTCATACATCATACATTTTCAATTTTTCTTCTAAATTTTAACTTTAACAATATTCACTTACACTTATTAATTTAGAATTCATAACAAAACTTATATATGCATATTCTTTAATTCCCGGAAATAACTGGGCAAACAATTTAACTTTTTATGGATCATCGGTGATTGAATAGCTTGAAAACAATTGGGATCATTACACTCGGCCATTTTATTATTCCATTTTGATGTCCAGTAGGCGAGACATCAAAGCTTATAAACTATTTATCCATGTTGCTACTATTTTAGTTTAGGAATTTGATAGCCAATACAGAAACCAATTTCATTTTTCCTGATACTACACTTGTTTTACCATGCAAGGCTGAGAAAGATTTCGCCCACTCCAAGATAAACAGAATGTTTCACATATTCTTAAGATCTTATATGGATCTAAGAAGATCAAGTAGCCTTGTGCTGTCAATGAGTCACTGATGTTCAAACTAACTTTTAGGTTCAAGCATAAATTTGCTCCTTCTGCAGATACACTAATGTTGAAACTAACTGTCAGGTTTAGGCATAAATTTGCTCCTTCTGCAGATACTAACTTTCAGGCTTGGAAAAGACAACCTTAGCAAAATTTTCCATTGGCAAAGACAAACCAAAATTATCAGTTTACCATAAAGCATAAGATGCCAAAATCATAATAATCCATTTGGAATTCAGAAAACCACAAGCGAGTGCAACAGTTTCCTTTTGTAATAGTTCTTGACAGGTAAAGACTCTATTGTCTTTTATTCCTATATGCTCACCAAGCTGAACATATAGGTATATGAAGTAACCTTTTGTATGTTTTGTTTTCTGTCACAGGAAAGTAAGCAGAAGATGATGCACGAAGCGATAGTGGAGAGACAAATCTCCATAACTCAATAAAAGGCACATTGATGATCACCACTGGGTCGTTTAGCTGGGCATCTTTCGTGATTTTGCAAGCGACTGACTCATTGAGTTGATCTTTACACAAAATCTGCTGATAAATGAGTCCAACCGTAACTATTTGATCTCCTATCTTTCTTTCATTCCTCCGCAGGCAATAACATTAAAAACATACCCTTGTGAGCTATCTCTCACAGGATGGATATATCTCTTTGGAACAATTGAAGGCTTAATAGTGGCATTAATAATGGAAAGGGGGCATGCCAATGTATGGTCTCGACACTGGGACACGAAATTACTTGCAGCAGTCTACAGTGTAAGAATACCAAAGAAGATATTTACAGTAAACTTATCATTAGGCATTTTGTTGTTAAAATAACTATGGTCAATATACTTGTAACCTTATGCCAAAGAACTTTATAACACTATACTAGGTAAACAACTTACTACATTCAAGGCATAATAATGAAGGATAGAAGCCCGTATTTGTTACAACTTTTAGTTCCCTATGCATGGTTATTGCCGCTATCATGAGCTCAATCATTTTGAATGAGTAAATGTACTTTGGAAGGTAATAAGAGATTTCTCATTGGCACCCTAATGACATAAAATATTCATACCCAAGAGAACTAACACTGGTCTATAATTTACAGGGTACTCGGTGGTGTTGTCATAGTCGTAGGCCTCTATCTTGCTGTTTGGGGCAAAAGTAAGGACTACAAATGCCAATACCAAGCAACCGACAAGAAAATAATACCTGTTAAGCAAACAATAGATGCAGGTAGTAGTGGACAGGTGAAAACTGATGCAGAGGTCAAACAAACCATAGAGATATGACAGTAAGTGAAGACAACAACCAAGTTGTTTTTCATTTGACCTCCAGGGTCACAAAGTAAAGAACAACATACCAATAATCTCCCACTTTCACATGCTTGATTAGAAAACCTTTTTTGTCTTACTATTAGTAAAATATTAAGCATTGCAACTTTATTATGCTATAAGTTTCTGTGACAAACGAAATTTACAACTGTGTTTAGAACAATGAATTTTCATAGCCATCCACCAGTATTTTTGTTGTATGACTAGATATATTTTCCAATCATATAATCAGGATTGACCACCTATTAACTTCTCTTGGAAGTATATAATAATACAAAGGATCACGTGGAAGTATATTTAAGTAAAGGAGTAAGACAAATAGTAAAAAAACCAAGAAGAAAAAAGCAAAGGAAAGATAAAAAAAAAAACAAATAATAGGTCATGAAGTTATTTATAAGTTTGTAGTTTACCTTATGAGGTAGCATCATTGATTAATCATTAGCAAAAGTTACATTATTACGTTGTCCTAGATACGATGAAAAGTTCACGATAATCTGGGCTTTTTGTTGCAGTCATTAATAGGAACATTTGAGGTCGGCGTCAATTCTGGTTCAATTTCTTTGAATCTTTTGTTAAGAAAATATTTAACTCCCGAAGAAGAAACAAGAATGTCTTCTAAAAATATAAAAAACCAAAGTATATAAGCAAAGGTTAGTTTTGAGAGGAACAGACGTTTAATTTGACGTGGAAGGAAAAAAATAAAATAATCGAAGTATGGGAAAAAACATAATAAATACAACGAATGATATACTGTTATATAATTTACGCATAGGAATTGATAAGAGATGAAAGTGACCACAAAGGTGAATTGGTGTATGTTCAAATATAGTTATATAAAATGTTGAGAAGTAAACATCATGAAGTAGTTTGAAGGGTGAGGTGTAAAATGCTATTAATAATGAATCTTTAACGAAAGGTATATACTTAGTTATTGCGAAGTGTGTTTAGAATTCATGATTGTGTTTTTTAGTGCAACCATCACTAAGAAATTGAAAGTTATCAGCAGTTTTGGTTCATTATTAGCACACGGTTCATTTGATATGCGAGAGGTGAAAAAAAGAAGAAGAGTTGAAATAATTTGATGAATATAAATATAAAAAAAGTTTGAATAAATAATGATAGGTACCTAAAAAAGTTGTAAGTTTCATTTCAGTTTCACTTGAAATTGAGCTTTCCTCTAGTTCAGCATCATAGTTTAGCAGTAATAAATAACAATTAAGCTTTATCTTTCGTCCGATGGTTGCATGCGAACAGGTTTGATATGTACGAGAAACATTTTTGTCTTTAGTTCAGCATAGACCTTATCAAGAGGAAGTTCAATACTTTTTTTACCAAAGGGAAAAATGTAGATCATTAGTCATATAATAGAGATGCCATAAAAATAATCAAATGTATTTTTATTTGTAATAAGTATAAAAATATAACCTAGTTGTAATATTGCACAGCTTCAACAACACTGAAGTTCAGGAGATTTTCAATAAGTTCACCAAAAGTGGATGTTGTGACAATTCCTGTACTGTCAATCAAATTAACATCACACCAACATCTACATTTAGAAAGGAAAAAATGTATAGTTGAATAAATAATGAATATCAAAAAATTGTATTTAGAATTGATATGAATGATCTTAAACTTAAGTTAACATACAAGTAACTTAACTATTCATGACGTGAGGGGCTTGTTTATCCTTTATTTTTAAAAAAGGCAAAAAATTGAAAAGGAAAAAGGGAAGAAATGCTTAGGTTCAGCTAGATGCAAGAATTACAAGTAAATGTAACCCATATATAGTTACAGTTGAGTGAAAGCATTTTTTGCAGTTCATATGCCAATATTTTTGTAGAATGTGTTGAAATGAAATATGAGCTTGAATCCATATTATCTGGAAAGATACAAATAAAAGTTCATTAGGAATATCCAAATTAGATAGATAATATGTGAGAAAGAAAGTTCATAGTAGAATATAAAATGTATGTACCTTATCGGTGGACTTTAAGAAAATGATCTTTGTAATTTTTTGATTTGATCCAAAAGATACATTGGGATCATACTTGAGGTAAGCCTATTGGGTAACAAGGTTTTTTTAGCTGCTTGTTATTTTGCTGCGCCCTAAAAAATGGTAATTATAAGTGTAAGCATAAAAACATATAAAAATGTGTACAGAAGTTTATTTGTTGCAAGAGTAAAGATGGTAAATATGGAAGTACCAATTTTTAAAATCTGCAGCTTCTTGTATTAGCAGATCAATGAGAATTGCATAATCAAACCATATGGATAATGCAACACCTAAAATTCCTAAATGGTAAGCTAAAAGAGAAAATACAAGGATAAATATAAAAAATATAATAGTATGACAAAAAGAAAACAAAATTACCATAATAAAAGTGAACTTTTGGCCTACAACACATAACCACTGGAAAAGTATGCAAGGCTTGTATAATTTGTTGGGCTTCATTTACAATAAAAATGTCCCACATTGGCAGTATAATAGTTTGTTGTCTAATATAAAAACGAAAAATGTCGAAAGAATCAAATGTTATCAGAGTTCACTAGTTGCAGATAATAATAGGGAAAGCAACATAGTATTTGTTGGCAAGAACAAATTTTTAGGCAGTCGAAACTTTGTCGTCTTTTTTGATCTGTCTCACATCCAAAACTTGAATAACGACAACCAAAATATCTATCATATATTAAGGATAAGTACAATCAGAAGTAATGGAAAAAAATAAAAAGTTGTTGAGAGAAACAGATAAAAAATCTAACTGACTCATTTTTGTTGCGGTCTAAATAAAACAATATAAATTAAATTCTATCTAGACTAATTAGAGGCAAGCGCACCTCGTCGACAAGTAATATAAATCGGTAAGAACCGGATATCGTACCCAAGGGAAATTTCAACACGTAAGACAATTAAATTAAACGATGAAAAATTACTCGAACGATCAAGAATTGATTGATTTAAAAATAAAATAAATTAAAGTAAGCAAATCAAGGAAATATGAAAAATGCAAAGTATGAATTAAAACGACTAGATTTAAGCAAATGATAAAAATCGGTTAAAGTATTAGATTTCAATTGGATTGGAAACCAAAAATAAAATTGTAACGATGGATTGATTTAGGAAATACTTCACTTAAGCAAGTCGAACCCAATATTCATGAGTGTTCCCTTCTCTTCTAAATCTGAGTTACCCACTTGGTTCATAGATAATTCAAAATAAATGGCGTTAAATGCAAGAAGCCTAAAATTAAGTTCGTTAATTATAAGTATCCTCACACAAGATCCTAAGGTTGGTCTACACTTTAGTCTCAAGTATATCGCTTGATTAATTTTTCGACAAATTAAATCCCATTGGTTATGGCATTCAATCATCTAAAGTCTTAATCTAGGTGATCAAGCTAAATTAGGACTAAATATGCATTCAATCAAGAAAAAATCAATATCATAAAAATTGTCCTAATCCAATATAAATCTTAACCTTAACCGAAAAGAAAAACTTACTCACACATATTCAACAATGTAACATAAATCATGGTCATAATATAAGGATGCATTGATTAAATCCACACAATTAAAATAAATAAGGAATAATAAAAAATAGATTAAGAACACCCAATGTTAAAATTCTCCCTCAGCTCACGCAAAAACTTGTTGTGTCATGCACTAGATGTCTTCTTCTCCTCTTGCCACGACTTCCCAGCTAACGTCTTTGTTTATTCACCTCAACATGGCTTCTTTATTTTTTTATGTCAACCATGCTGCAACATTGTGGGTAGAGAGAGTTGAGAGGTATGTAACATGAGTTCTATGAATCAATGGAGTGTCCAAGAGTGAGTGTGGGTTGTGCATGAGAGTATCCGAGCTGCCAACGATGTTGCTTCAACCGTTTCTTTCTCCACCAACTAACGTTTTTCCCCAGCTAACGTGTGTGAGTTTTTACTGCATGTTTGATGGGTGGTCTGTAATGTCTCTTTGCTACATCTCCTAATTCACGCTGTCTAGCCTCCTGCATGTTGCTACTCACGTTGTCTTTTCTTTTGTCCCTTCTTCACGTTGTTTTCTTTTTCTTCTTCACGCCCCAGCCTTTCAACTTTTTGTGTTCTTTATTGATGTGATGATTTAATGGGGCCTTTGGTCCACACCACTATTTACGCACACCTTCAACACAGTCTTCTTTGTTTTTCCATTTTCTATGTTCTCTCCACTGCAAGCTTCTCTTCTTTGCCTATTCACTAACATGCTATTCTCTTCTTTCACTCACGCACCAGACGTTTGTTTTTCAATATAACTCGAGCCTCTCTTCATGCACAATCACCTTCTTTTCTCTTCACTTTCTGCACTAGCTGCCTTCTTCTTTTTGCCGCCACCTATATTCTTTTGTTTAATGTCCACTAGCTTGCGTCACACTCTCTTTGTTTCCATCTGTTTTGTTGTCTTTCTCCACATACCCACGCAACACACATAGCCAATATACTACCGCCTCCCTGCTGCTAGCTGTGTAAACTATTTCATGATGTGACAAATTAATTGTTGTCCAAGCCTTCTGTTCATGCACACGCCACACAGCACTTCACGTTACATTTTAGCTTTTGCTTCCTTTAATAGCTTTTCTTGCTTTGGGCTTTTAAAGGTCCCAAAATCTAGTATGTGCCTAGAATTAAGACAAATAACTCTCAATTATTACAATTTAAACATTAAATGGACAAGAGTTTAGTAAATTATGTATCAAAAATTTAATACAAAATGTCTATTAGCAACACCCCCACATTTGAATTGTTGCTTGTCCTCAAGTAACTTACTTAGGTCACAATCAACATATTCTATCATTTCATTTTCAACGAAAATCAGGTGCTTGCAATCCTTTAAAATTGAGCGAACTCAAGTGTCAAGCTACTACATGTATCATAATCTTTTCATCAATACATATAAACAAAATCAAAGGTAGATATCTTTGATCAAAAGCAAGCACAAAATTCAAATGGACTTCCCTCACGATATTCACTCATGTCGCTCAAGTGTATAAGGGTTGTATTTCGCTCAAGGCTTCCTCTTAGAGATTACACTATCATAGGCTTGCAAATTCACCTTTTTCCTTTTTTTACTACATAGAGTACATGCCATCATAGATCAAAAGGGCTTTTACTAAGGGTTGTAATGGGGCTTAGGTTAAGGTGAGAGAAAAAGGACAAAGGCTACTCACAAGCATTCACAAAGCACCAAGTAATGTGGGACAATAAAAAAGAACTTTTGAAAAGTACAAACAGAAATACGGGACTACAACTACTCATCACTATCAAACGTTACTGTTTTGATCTTTTTCTTCTTTTTTCTTTTTTTCTTTTCTTTTTAATTATTTTTTTATTGTTTTTTTATAAAGATAAACATAAAAGAAGATAGTAGTAGCATAAATCAACAACAACTAAGTAGATATACCTCTTAAACATCTCAGAATAGCATATAAAACAAAAGTCCCTAAGTCAAGGACATCAAATACTTATTACTTCATTCAACTTATGAAAGGGTCAGGCTAAAAAGTTTTCAGGTTTCAATGCTAGGTGATTAATACAAAAACAACAAATTCAAAGGCTCAAAGGGGATAATAAGGGAAAAATGACTTGGTAGGTTATTTAAGCTAAAAGTTAAAAATAAAGAAGGCCTTTATCATGTCCATAAAGCATGTAACTAGCAGTATCCAATAGGTTTAGAGCAAGTTCTAAAGGTAATCCACATAAGGAAGCCTCACATATAACAAAGAAAATAAATGACTATGAGATGCAGTCATATAGCTCAAGACCTCACATGTGTTTAAATGAAAGCCCATTAAAACTCCATACATTGCTTCATCACCTAACATTAGTTATTGTCTAAGTTTATGCAATTGATTACTTTAATCAATCCACATGGTTCACTATGCTCTCAAGCTGCCTATTCCAAGTTTACGCATACAACTCAAATCTCCATCCAACTACTTTGATAGAATAATATGGTCAAATTTAGCACAAATGAAACCCAAGTTAGCTACCAAAAGAATCGCAACCATTCAAGTGTGTAGCTCTCAACACCCACATTAATATTATAAACATCATCATGCACATACTCTCAATCCCC
>JANQBM010000222.1:35325143-35341968 GCA_025594535.1 Erythroxylum domingense
TTTCCTACTTTCTCTGTTTGGTCTCTCGTATACCCGTTTCCCTGGTCCGACCCGTTATATGGAAACGGGATGTTACACTATACACATTCTCCAAGCATTTTGAACTCTTGTTGGAATGAGTTCATTACTCTCATTTCTCACTATTGTGATACTGCTCTTCTTCGGTACTACCTGTACTGGGCTCACCCACTCACTGTCTGATATGGAATATAGGATGCTTGCACTCAATAACTTAGACACTTCCTTCTTAACCACATCATGAATAAGAGGATTCGAACTCCTTGGTGGCTGCTTAATTGGCTTAGACCCTTCAGCCAAAAGGATCTTGTGTGTGCAAACCAAAGGATCAATCCCTGGTATGTCCCCTAAAGACCAACCTATAGCCCTCCTATATCCTTTCAACACAGAAACTAATCTCTCTTCTTCAGAACTACTTAGAGAACTGGAAATAATAACAGGCAATTTACAATCATCAGCAAGAAAGACATATTTCAAATTAGGGGGAAGGGGTTTCAATTCTAAATCAGGGGGTTGCACAATAGAAGGAACCATCTTTGGTATATCAAGTGCATTCAGTATGAGTGGTGTGTCCATGTGGTTTGGGAAAGGAGATTTAGGCTCAGTGTGGTGTATATGTCCTCCACTTCCCGACTCAATGCCACCATTAGATGACCTGAAAACAGCAAAATTAGGGTCAGTTTGATCAATAGAAAAAGAAAGTAAATCAAAAGTGAGAGTGGAACTAGAAAAGGTTAGAGCAGTAGCAGGATCACTGCTATCCTTTTCCAATATTCCAACACCATTTGAAGGAGAAGCTACGTACGTGGCTTGCACATCAGCTCCTTTATCGTCAGTTCTTGCAAAATCAAGAAACACACCTTCCTCAAGGCTATCAAGTGCAGAATCAGCAGTAATATCATAATCAAAACAAATGGATGCATCAAAATCATATGGAGTGGAAAGCCAATTATCTATCTCTAAATAATAGACACATGATGCGTCACCCTCACATGCACAAAAAATAGAAGAATGGGAGGAGGATAAACAAGTAAATTCATCATTAGGATTCACAACCATGTCATACTAGTCAGGCTCATGCACATCATTTTCATGCAAGTCATCCACATCATTATCATGACATTCAATCAAATTAATACCCAAGTAAGAAAAATCTTCATAACCATGACTCATAGCTTCTGAAAGATTAAATTGCACTTCTTGATCCCCAATTCCTATAGTGATAAGACCTTTCTTCATGTTAATTATGGTCTCAACAATTAGAAGGAATGACCTACCTAGAATCAGGGTACTCTCAGCAGGGAGCTCATTAGTCATATCCAGGACATAAAAGTTAGCTGGGAAAACAAGACATTTGACTTGCACAAGAATATCCCCAAGAATGCCTTTAGGGTATCTCACCGTCCTATTAGCTAGACTAAGCACTACACTAATGTCTGTCAAAGCTTGAATACCTAAGGTCTAATAAACAGAGGTCGGCATGACATTAATTGTTGAACCTAATTCAAGTAAGGCATGAGAAATGTAGTTCGACCTATGATACAGAGAATAGTGTAAGAACCTAGGTCTTTGCATTTAATGGGCAATTGTGGCTTACATAAGGCATTAAAACTCAACCCCAGTTGGATTCCCTCACTATGCCTATACTTTCTCTTATTTGTAAATAGCTCTTTCAAGAATTTAACACACTTAGGCGTCTTTTTTATCAACTCAAGCAATGGCACATTCACCTCAAGTTTGCTAAACATTTCAAATAATTCATCGTTGTCTTTCTTGTCAACGATCTTTTTACTCACCAAGTAAGAATTTGGAAAAGGCAAGTCACAAATGTTTACCTCATTACCTTTGGATTCAGAAGGTGATCCTTTCTCCATTGGTCTCTTCATGATATTTATTGTTGCCTCTTCATCATTTTGCACCACTGGTTGTTTTTAAGATTTCTCCAAAAGCTTCTTTTCTTGTAGGCTTTCAGACTAAATAGAAACTTCTTTTTCAACTTGGGGAGTTTCTTGAGTAGTGTTAGCAGGAGGAGACTCAACTTTTATTTCCTCATTAACCGGTTCTTCATCCTCTTCATTCTCTTTGAATTGCACTTTCTTAGCACCAATTTCCTTACCACTTCTCAATGTGATTGAATTCAAAGATTTAGGATTGATCACTATGTTGAAGGGTATAGAACCACTACTCTTTGCTTGTTGTTCACTCAAATTATTGGAGATTTGAGTAACAAAAGTGTTCAAGTTCTCATGATTAGTCTCCATTTGCTCTAACTTAGAGAACACAATTTGTAGACATGAGTCCATCTTATTCCCCATAGCATTCAACTTAGCATCAGTTTATGTCTTCTCTTGATCCAATCTTGAATTAATCCTGGCAATGCCCTTTATGATCATAGCAAATTCATCACCCTTAGAAAAAGAAGATGATGTCTCTTGATTAGACACCATTTGATTGGAAGAATTTCCTTAAGTATTGCCTTGATCCCCACCCCATCTAAAGTTAGGATGATCTCTCCAACCTGGATTAAAGGTGTTGGAATATGGATCCCTCTTTTGATATTGTCCATTCCGATTTTGGTAAAGGGCAGAAACTTCTTCATATCAAGCACATTTATTGGAAGCATGCATCATAGACCCACAGTACTCACAACTGGATACTATAGCTTGAGAATGACCCACTTAATTAACTTGCTTGATTTTCACAGTATTCTCTAAAATATTGAATCTTTTTTCCACTCGATTTCCCAATGCAGCAATTTCAGCAGGCATATCTTGGGAAGAAGCCGAAGAGGTGTTGTACACCCTTCTTGTGTCTCCAAATTGAGGGTCATTTGTAGCCATCTTCTGAAGTAGGTCCCATGCATCATTGGGACTCAATTCTCTGAGCGAACCATTTGCAGCGGCATGAATTGAGGGCTTATGATATGGAAGGAGCCCTTCATAAAAAGAGTTGACCAGATCGTTCTTTGAAATATTATGGTGTGGACACTGGGCTAGAAGTGTGATGAACCTTGTCCAATATTCGTGCATGGATTCATTATCTCGTTGCACAACATTAGTTATCTCCTTTTTGAACCTTGAAGTTTTAGAAGCAGGACAATATTCATCCAAAAATGCTCCTTTCAACTGATCCCAAGTCAATGTGGAGAAATGTTGAGTTAGTGTGTAAAGCCACTCCTTGACCTTACCTTCTAAGGTGAAATGGAATGCTCTCCTCAATACATCTTCAAGATTTGCTCTTGGTGGTTTCATGGAAGAACACACGATGTGCATAGTCTTCAAATGCCTATGTGGATCATCACCTACAAAGCCATGGAATCTAGGTAAGGAAGAAATTAATGCTCCTTTAATTTCAAAGTTCACATCATCAGTATAAAAGCCATAAGGGTCATAATCAACATTGGAATTATTAATCTCCCTCATGCTTCTATTATCCTCACCATTATTCCCTAAGTTGTTCTCACCATGTCAGTTGTTCCCATTAGGTCCATTATGTCCATTATCACCATCCATGATTTCTTACTCTAATTCAGACTCACTAACAGACAAGTGTTCACTAAAGGTAGCTCTCACTAGGTTCTTGTTCACTAGATGACAAACTTGACTCTTGTGAAATATGCTCCTCTTCAACATGAACTTGACTTGTACCCTCTATTCTCCTCTCTCTTCGAATCTTTTTCACTAACCTCTCAAGTTCAATATTTAAAGGAATCAAAGGTAAAGCCTTATCACTCCTAGGCATAAATAGTAACAATAAAAAAAAGAGATGCAAAACTGACTTGCATAACCAATTTCAAGTTAAAAAAGAGGGAAGAATATGATGAGTGAAAATGTGTGTATATATGAGAATGCATGAGTATGGATGACTATACACTTAATAGTGTATGAAAGAGTGTGAAAATATGTAATATGCTCAAATAATCAAAGAATGTCAAAACTTCAATAATATATAAAAAGAAGCAATTTTCCCAAAACCTGACTTGGAGAATGGACCTACACACTCAAGAAAGCAATCAAATAGGCTATAATCAAGCAAACAAGAGAAATGTAATCCACTAAAACGCAACCAAGTCAAAGAGCAAACTCAAACGTCTATCTAGTAAAAAAAAGCAAAATGAAAAATGCAAATGGGAATGAATTATGCAATGCTAATGCAAGTATAAGGCTCAACAGATAACCCAATCAATGTTACTTAACACTTAGTTACTAAGGAACCAATTTCTTGGCTTCCCGGCAACGGCGCCACTTGAAACAACCTTAGTTCGATGTCGCCTTGGGGTTGCTTCAAAATTTAACCAAGGATTGCATATAGTGCAACCTCGGGTCGTTCTCTTTGAGGAGCCGAAAATGAAATTTAATTCCTAAGTAACTAAATGCAATGCAACCTAAACTATAAAATGGGGTTTGATTTGGTTAATTATTACTAAAATTGCAATGAATTTAAATAAACATAAATGATTTTTTTTTGGTATTTTAAATTTAAAATGAGTGATATGAAATGTTAGTGAGTGAATGGAATGAAAAACATAATTGATTAACAATGATAAAAACAACCCTCCAATTTAACAGTACAGGCAATCATCACTTAAACAAATATGGGTGCTAAAAACAATTAACCAAGAATTATAATCAAGCCTTTAATACAACAATCGAGCCACCTCGAATTGTTACAAAAATATTTTCCAAAGTCCCAATTTACTAACTGCCACCAGAATAGTAAAATAGAACTAAAGATACTAGAATTCAATGCTTAATTATTACTTAATAATTAATAAAGTGGAATTAAAGCCAGCAACCGATATAATGATTCAATAATTCAAGCCACCTTAAATAATCACCAAATATTCATCAAAATCTCAACACCCAGTCTTGACCCAAAGTAAGGTAATGAAATTGAACCAAATTCAGCACAATATCAGTTGCTAACAATAACCCAACCACAAAAATCTTCCAATTCAAAGATATAATCCATACATAACTCTAATAATTAAATAGTTATCCTAAGATCTAGGAATCACTAAATAATCAAATGGGTAGAAAATAAATGCAACATTAAACTCCCCTAAGAAAAACCCAAGCTCCTGCCATTGCCATTGAATCAGAAGATTACGGTGAACTAGCCACGGAAAACCATCAAACACACTGCCAACAATAAACTCCACAATCAGCCATGGAAAATGAGAAATAAAGTTTGGATTTGTGGGAGAGGAGGAAGAGAACGACAACTAAATCTCCATGAGTGGAGAATGCTGTCGTCAAAATATATCCTCTGATCTTCTTTCGTCTGCGTTTCTCCTCCTTTTTTTTTCGAAGCAGCTCACCACTCACACTCGTGACTGTTTCCAGTCCACGTTGTTTTTCTCTTCTGCGTGTGTTTTGTTCCACCCAAAAACAATGCACACTCTAACTCCAGCGCCTCCTCTCAAACCCGCGCACCTCACACTATCTGAAAACAATGCCTCCCTTTGAAAAACACCCTAGCTACTGCGTATTTCTCTGTTCTCCCCTCAAGCCAACGCACACTCTCTATCTTTTAAAACCAACCATATTAAAACCCTCACTCCCTCCCCATGCTGTCGTTTCTTTCCTTTTGTTTGTCTCCCATGCATGTGTCGTTTTTTTACTTGGATCTCTCTTCTCCAGATGTTGTTGTGCTCTCCAGTATGCGTGTCTTTCTTCTCTCCTGCATTTTGCGTGTTTTTCTTTTGTCTCCACATCAACTACAACGTCTTTCCTTGCCTCACCATGCTGTGTGTTTTTGCTTCCTTGCCTCACCATGCAACGCTGGCGTTTTCTCTTGTCCCAGCCACGCACGCATCTCTCCTTTCCTTCTACCAGCATTTTCTTCATCTTCAATTGCCGTTTTGCTTCCTACCTCACGTCTGTGTTTTTGGTTCCTTTCTTTTAACGTCTTCCAGTTGCTTGTTGGTCTTTTATCTCACCATGCTATGTCGTTTTGTGGTCTTTTTATTTCAGCTGGCTTTTAATGCCTTGGGCTGTCATTTTTTGTATCTTTGAATTTTAATTTCTCCTAAGTACCCTACAATAAAAATTACAAATAATGTAGCATCAATTACCCTAAAATCAATTAATCACAATTAAATCAAAGTATGACAATTTTGCCCTTACAAACACAAATTAAATGTAAGGCACAATAATTCAAATAATAATCAAATAATGCAATAAAGACCAATTATAGTGATAGAAACCCATCTAAATGATATGAAAATATATATGAATAAATGAGTTTTTCAATAACTCAATAAAAGGCACATTGATGATCACGACTAGGTCGTTTAGAGACAAATCTCCATAACTCAATAAAAGGCACATTGATGATCACCACTGGGTCGTTTAGCTTGGCATCTTTCGTGATTTTGCAAGTGACTGACTCGTTGAGTTGATCTTTACACAAAATCTGCAGAAAAATGAGTCCAACTGTAACTATTTGATCTCCCTATTTTTTTCATTCCTCCACAGGCAATAACACTAAAAACATACCCTTGTGAGCTATCTCTCACAGGATGGATATGTCTCTTTGGAACAACTGAAGGCTTAATAGTGGCATTAATAATGGAAAGGGGGCATGCCAATGTATGGTCTCTACTCTGGGATACGAAATTACTTGCAACAGTCTACAGTGTAAGAATACTAAAGAAGATATTTAAAGTAAATTTATCATCAGGCACTTTGTTGTTAAAATAACTATGGTGAGTATGTTTGTAACCTTATGCCAAAGAACTCTATAACACTATACTAGGTAGCCAGCTTACTACATTCAGGGCATAATAATGAAGGATAGAGACCCGATATTTGTTACAACTTTCAGTCCCCTATGCACGGTTATTGCCGCTATCATGAGCTTAATCATTTTGAATGAGTAAATGTTCTTAGGAAGGTAATAAAGGACTTCTCATTGGCACCCTAATGACGCCAAGCAAAAGCAAAGACTACAAACACTAAAACCAAACAGCTGACAAGTAAATAATACCTGTTAAGCAAACAATAGAAGCAGGTAGCAGTGGAAAGGTGAAAGCTAATGCAGAGGTCAAACAAACCATAGAGATATGACAGTAAATGAAGACATAAACCAAGTTTTTTTTCATTTGACCTCAAGGGTCACAAAGTAAAGAATAACATACCAATAATCTCCCACTTTCACATGCTTGATTACAAAACCTTTTTTTCTTACTATTGGTTAAATATTAAGCACTGCAACTCTATTATGCTATAAATTACTGTGACAAACGAAATTTACAACCAAGTTTAGAACAATAAATTTTTATAGCCATCCACCAATATTCTTGATGTATGACTAGATATATTTTCCAATCATATAATCAGGATTGACCCCCTATTAAATTCTCCAGGAAGTATATAATAATACAAAGGCAACAATAATATATAATAATACAATTGTTTCCTATATATTTGTAGTCTATTGGACAATTGTTTTCGGATCACGTGGAAGTATATTAAGCAGGAGGGAAAAAAAGCCAAATCATTAAAGAAAGATACGAAAAAAACAAATAATAGGTTAAGAAGTTATTTATAAGTTTGTATTTTACTTTATAAGGTAGCAATGTTAATTAATCATTAGCAAAAGTTACATGCTTAGGTTGTCTTAGATACGATGAAAAGTTCACGATAATTTGGGCTTTTATTGTGGTCATTAATAGGAACATCTGAGGTCGGCGTCAGTTCTAGTTCAATTTCTTTGAATCTTTTGTCAAGACACTGTTTAACTCCCGAAGAAGAGACAAGAATGCCTTCTGAAAATATAAAAAACCAAAGCATATGAGAAAAGGTTAGTTTGGGGAGGAGCAGATGTTTAATTTGATGTGGAAGGAAAAAATAAAATAATTGAAATATGGAAAAACATAATAAATACAATAAATGATAGATTGTTATATAATTTGCACATAGGAATTGATAAGAGATGAAAGTGACCACGAAGGGGAATTGGTGTATGTTAAAATATAGTTATATAAAATGCCGAGAAGTAAACATCATGAAGTAGTTTGAAGGGTGAGATGTACAATGCTAGTAATATTGAATCTTTAACAAAAGATATTTATTTATTGTGAAGTGTGTTTATAATTCATGATTGTGTTTTTTTGGTGCAATCATCACTAAGAAAATTGAAAGTTATTAGTAGTTTTGGTTCATTATTAGCACACAGTTCATTTAATATACGAGGGGTGAAAAAAAGGAAGATTTAAAATTGTTTGATGAATATAAATATGAAAAAATGTTTGAATAAATAATGATAGGTACCTGAAAAAGTTGTAAGTGTCATCTCAGCATTGTTATTATCTCCTTTTTCGCTTGAAGTTGAGCTTCCCTCTAATTCAGCATCATTAGTTTGGCGGTAATAGATAACAATGAAGCGTTGTCTTCCATTTAATGGTTGGATGTGAACAGGTTTGATATGTACGAGAAAGGTTTTTGTCTTCAGTTCAGCATGGACCTTATGAAGAGGAAGTTCAATACTCTTTTTACTAAATAGAAAATTGTAGATCATTAGTCATATAATAGAGATGCCATAAAAATAATCAAATGTATTTTTATTTGTAATAAGGATAAAAAAATAACCTGGTTGTAATACTGTATAGTTTCAACAGCACTGAAGTTCAAGAGATTTTAGACAAGTTCACCAAAAATGGATAATGTGATAGTTCCTGTGTTGTTAGTCAAATCAACATCATATCAGCATCTACATTTAGAAAGGAAGGTGAATGAGAAAATGTGTAGTTGAATAAATAAAGAATATCAGAAATTGTATTTAGAATTGATATGAATGATCTTAAACTTAAGTTAACATACAAGTAACTTGATTGTTTATGACATGAGGCGCTTGTTCATCCTTTATTTTAAAAAAAGGCAAAAAATTGAAAAGGAAAAAGAGAAGAAACCTGGGTTTAGCTGGATGTTTTTTCTTGTAAGCATTACATGTAATTGTAACCCCATATGTAGTTGCGGTTGAGTGAAAGCATTTTTTGCAGCTCATATACCAATATTTTTGCAGAATGTATTGAAAGGAAATACGAGCTTTAATCTATACTGTTTGGAAAGATACAAGTAGAAGTTCGTTAGGAATATTCAAATTAGATAGATAATATGTGAGAAAGAAAGTTTATAGTAGAATATAAAATGTATGTAACTTGTTAGTGGATTTTAAGAAAATGATCTTTGTAACTTTTTTATTTGATCCAAAAGATACATCAGGATCATACTTGAGGTAAGCTTGTTGCGTATCAAGGTCCTTTAGCTGCTTGTTATTTTGTTGCGCCCTGAAAAATGGTAATTATAAGTCTAAGCATAAAAACATATAAAAATGTGTACAAAAGTTTATTTGTTGCAAGAGTAAAGATGGGAAATGTGGAACCACCAATTCTTAAAATCTGCAGCTCCTTGTATTAACGGATCAATGAGAATCGCAAAATCAAACCATGTGAATATTGCGACACCTAAAATTCTTAAATGGTAAGCTAAAAAATAAAATACAAGGATAAGTATAAAAAATATAATAGTATGATAAAAATGAAAACAAAATTACCATTATAAAAGTGAACTTTTAGCCTATAACACACAACCACTAGATAAGCATGCAAGGCTTGTATAATTTGTTGACCTTCATTTGCAACAAAAGCGTCCCACATTGACAGTATAATAGTTTTTGTCTAATATAAAAACAAAAAATGTCAAAAGAATCAAATGTTATCAGAGTTTATTAGTTGCAGGGTATAATAGGGAATGCAATATACTGTTTGTTGGCAAGAATAAATTTTTGGATAGTCGAAACTTTGCTGTCTTTGTTGATCTGCCTCATATCTAAAACTTGAATAACGAAAGCCAAAATATCTATCATATGTTAAGGATAAGTACAATCAGAAGTAATGGAAAAAAAATAAAAAGTTGTTGAGAGAAACAGATAAAAAATCTAACCGATTGATTTTTCCTTGTTATTAATATACTTGTAAGATCCACAAAGGATGTATAGTTGAATTTGCTAGGTAAGATGTTGTCGTCATCAATTACAGGCTCAAAAACAATGCAACTTGTAATGATCCATTGAATTTTCAAGTCTTAAACTTAGAATTGAGGTGGAATTGGCTTGAAAAAGACATTAGAAATGATGTAGTTTTTTATAGGGTTGCAAAATGGGGCTCATTCTCTGGATATCATTGTTAAATATGATAGCTTCAACGCAAGATCCTTGTTCAAAAAAACATAATACAAAAAAAGCTAAATTACTCTAGTGATAGAGCAAAGTAACAAATTGAAAATTTGACACATTGAAATACTTAAATCTTTACCTGAAAATGGTAATGACATTTCATAAAAAAGGGGTATAGCAATAGAAAAAAAAACTTGAATATTTCATGAATTTAGTACTACTATAAAGATATTTATAGAAACTCCAATTTGATAGCCAGGTCAACTATTATTTTCTAAATGTAGAGTTAATAATAAAGTTAATGGAAAAAGTAAAATTTTGAATGAAGAAACTATAATTATTATACCTCTGAATAAAAAAAGATAAACTTTTGTCTCCTGAATGGCTTGTTAGGTGATGTAGCAATTTTTTTTTCTTGGATAGTAATTTTGCATGACCACCCTTCTACACCAGGTAAAATATCCTTGATTAATAAATGCTTCTCTATTCTACAAAAGAAATGATTAAGAAAATATTTGCATAATTTTCTAAATAGAATGAAACTAAATACAGTTGAATAGAACAATCAATATACCTTTTGCTTATTTTATATATTATAATTTAGCCAACTGGAAAATTTCATGGAATACAATATTCCTTATTTTGTGGTCAACTTTTAAAGACTCAAAGGTGCCTGGAATAATTAGAACTTTAACCGATTCAGGAGTTCTAGCTCTTGACAAAGCAACATACAATTGTCCATATAAACATGCGGGCTGAGGAAGATAAATTCCTACATAATCAAGCATCTGACTCTAAGACTTATTTATGGTCATCACGAAACATAAATGAACAGGGAACTGCGTTCCTACAAAAGGTATCCCATTCTTTTCATTCTCAAAAGATTGCAGAGGAATCTTAGGTATGAAAACTATTTTTTCTTTATGGGGTCCAAAAATAATTTCTGCAGAAATTGTATGTTCTTTTAATTGTCTATATATCAATCTTGTGCCATTGCACAAACCCTCTGTCGGATTCAAATTTCTAGGAGCATGATTGGACAACCTTCTTTCAATAATAATCTATAAGGAGGTAGACCTTTAGGATTTAAAGATTTGAGAAAATCCTCATAATCAACTTGATGTCTTCAATCAAATGTTCTGTCAGAACTTACAGATGAATGTAGATTTCCAAACAATTTATTTGTTGGACCCCAAACTTTTCTTGGAAGTTAGAATTATTAGATGAGAACACTATAAGAAAAATGTGTTGTTGCGATGATATTTACCGACGGAAGACGAAGACATTCCTTTGGTATGCAATATTAGCGACGGACATTACCGACGGAAAAAAGTATCGAAGAAACGGCCGTAGCTAATATATACCGATAGAAAATTATATTCCGTCGGTAAATTTACCGACAGAATAATTGCTATCGTCGGGAACATTACTGACGAAACATATATACGTCAGTAAATTGAATGACGGATTATCTTTACGTTTCGGTATATTTACCAACGAAAAATTAATTTCCATCAGTATATTTACCAACAGTTGGAAATTTCTGTCGGTAAATTGTTACAAAGTTACCGACGGAGATTCCATCGCATAAGGTTGCCTTCTTTCCGTCGGTATATTTGTGCAAATTGTTTTGAATTTACCGACGGAAATTGTTTTCCGTCGGTAAATGAACTAAAGAAGTTTTTTTAAAAATATACTGACAATACCATCAATAAATTTTATTTTGCATAATTGAAACAACTATTAATGTAATAGTATAAATTTAATTTTGTAAACATAAATTTGATTAATGATATAAAGTTGAAAATATCTTAATTGATAATAAAAACATTAAACTGTACATAATAAGTTTTCGTATCTCTAATAAAATGTTTAAAAGTACACTATTAATTTGGAGACGGCGGATACTCTGATTGATGCGATGAGGTGCTACCCCTACCCTTCAACTCATTCATCTCATTACGGAGCTGAGCTATGTACTCCATCGACTGTTGCAACTGAGATGCCAGCATCTGTACTGTGCTCTCAAGCTGAACGACTCTTATTGGATTCTAACCACCTATTAGATACAGCTGTACTGGACGTTAAGGATTGCGAATAACATGTATTCGTGAATGAGCCTAACCCGAATATCCTTCCCCGATGATCCTTACCACCCACTGCATGAAGATATGTTTGAGTCTCATCAACATCTTCAGACTGCTGAGATTGTCGTTGAATGTTTTCTTGTATTTGGTCCTATCAGAAGGCAATGTTTATATTAGTAAGTGATAATTATTAAGCATTAATATTAAACCTTAAATTTCACATACATTGAGTTCTCCACAACGGTTGTTGACGAATGTCATACCGTCATGCTTCTTTGTGTGAGTGTGTAGAAAAAGCTGAAGGGGTGTAGGCCTCATGCCTATAGTCTTTTCCTGCATAAGAATAAAATGTTATAAGTTAATTAGAATTTATAAAAAATTCGATAGAGTTTCCTTTATTTTTATGAAATCTACCCTCTATTGAACAAAGAACAAAACTAAAAAACACAGCCATATATGGCACCAAACATTTATAACATTATTATTCTCAACAGGAAACACATATTTTCATTCCAAAATACACACATAAAATTCAATAGAAATACAGCAAAGTAAAGAAAGGACAATATAAATTTAAAGTGTAGATACTTACAAGTCTCTCTGCATGCTCTTGATAGGTAATAGATCCTCCCGTATGTACAGGAAGACTCTCTCCCCCCGATCTTCCACATCTGTTGGCTGAATTATGCTCTGAAAGGGACATTGCTCAGGTGATGTCCAATACTGCTACCAACGGCTCCATATTTCTCTAGAAATGTAAGGTGGTTGTACACTTGCTTTGCGTAATGCAGCAACAAAGTCGCGATAATGTGTACGTGCTTGTCTTTCTCATACTCTATAGACGATTGCGTCAAATTGAGAATCCCAAAAAATTCTTTCTAAAACAAAAGAAAAAACATTCAATTAATACTTATGATGTAATGATATTATTTATCTAATAAATGTACAAAATTGTTAATTAAAAAAATTGTTGTACCTCAAATTCGTGATAGTAAAATTCCCTTGTTGTCTGAGAGATATTCTTCTAGGTAAAGCCCTCAATATCAATCTTCTCCTTGAATTTTAATGTCTTGTTTCTTGAACACTGTCTAGATGAAATGAACCTAATATAAGATTGAAATTTTTATACCGTTATGAATATTGGAACTTATAACTTAATTATAAACATATAGTGTTCAATGTATTTTCACTTTCATATTATTGACAATTGTAATGTAAGTTCTTCCATCAAGTCCCTCTGCTCCAGGAAGGTGGCCGCTTCCTTCGTCATCATTGTTTACCCCTGATACCTTTGTCGATATAGGGGTAGTAAATGATGTAGGGGTCGTGGATGGTGCAACATCTACCGAAGGTACTTCATCTATAAGTGTAGTAGTTGGAGGGGGAGGAGGAGATTCAGTTCCAGCTGCTACACCATGAGATGCTTCACCTGTACAGTAAGTACCTCTGAATCGTGGTCTGAATCTTGGTCACGAAATATCTTGTCTTCTCTTTGGTGCCATTTTTCAACCTGAAATTAATATTTAATTGAATTTTCTTGAAATATTACAATTTGCATGAAAATATGTTATACATTATATTAAAAAGGAAATATTTGATTACTTGAATATAATATTCAATTACAAACACAAATCAATCGCTATCATCACTTAATTGTAAATCAAAATCATCTTCTTTTTCTGAAGAATTTGAATCAAATTCAGACTCTTCTTCAGATCTCTGGTCCTGCTCATCCTCTCCAGATAAAATTTCAACATATGCATTACATGGATCGTTCAAAGGTTCATTATCCTCATATAGGATAGATGAATTTATTTCATAAGTATCTTCTTGAAACGCTTCACTTTCAATTCTCTATTCTCTTTTTCCATGTGATTCAAAAACACCTTGAGGTTTAACTTTGCAAACAACCAACCAATCTGACTTATCTTGTCGTAAGCTAGGAAAAGGGACATAATACACCTAGATCGCAATCTTTGCCGACGGTAATTGTTTGGTCGTTGCTATATTTCATCGAAAAATTTGCGCGAATATTTTCTCTCCACCTTTACCAATGACAATTGTGTCTGTCGCAAAATAAAAATTTTAACGACACTTTTATCGATGGACTATGTTTTTTCGTCTGTAAATAGCTTCGATTTTGGTTCTGTTGGTAAAGTTTTGTCCCTAATCTATGATTTTCTTGTAATGTTATAAGGTGTCAATAAAAGTTCCTTACTTATATATGAATTGAGTTTATATTACTCCTTGCTAAAAAAGCCAAAAAGTGAATGCCTAAGACGTGTTTGTGAAATTGTTTCAAAAAGCTAAGCGAATCTTTCATTTATTCCTTTGCCTAATTTTGGTTGTACTTAGGTTTGCAAGTTTCCATTAATTATCTTTACTGTATCAACTATCAAATGAACCAGTAATTGATTATTTCATTAACATTCTCACTATTCAAACTTGCTTTTTTATATCTTTGCCTTACTTGTGAAGTGATTCAACTTGCATATTTTTTGATACATTATCCTTAATCATCAAATAAGGCTAAATCATCAAATAGGCTCATCCATTAACTCATTCTCTAATACAAATCAACTTCATCTTCACACATTAACAATTTTTTTAAACAAGAGGCATTTCATCAAACTCCTAATATGCTTCAATAAATCATCCCAACTTCATAAGCAAATTTAAAAACTGAACCTTCTAACACTAAGACAAGCATCTTAAATGTTCTTATCCATTCACAAAATACTCAACCATACAAAACAAATTACTCAAATATTCTCAAAAAAATAAGAGGCATTTCATCAAACACCTAATATGCATCATCAAATCATCCCAACTTCACAAGCAAATTTAAAAACTGAACCTTCTAACACTATCACAAGCATCTTAAATGTTCTTATCCATTCACAAAATACTCAAACATACGAAACAAAATACTTAAACATACTTAAAAAAACTCAAATCCGCAAATGGTGAAACATGAGAAGACAACGAGCTTCCGATGCACCACCAATCGACTAACTGCCGATGACAACGCAGAAGAATGCACCGGAGAAGAAATCAAAAAATGGAGGAGAAGAGAAAAACAAACCAGAGATGTTGTCGTCTATTATAATGAGACCAAAACGACGTCGTTTAGTTTTAAACCAAACGACGTCATTTTGTTTAAGTTAATGACGTTCACCTGTAACCAGAAAACAACGTATTGGTTTGGAAATTTACCGATAGACTTTTCTGTCGCTAACACTTCGTCAAAAAAGTCAAAACTTACACTTTCCGCCTCAAATTCTCGCCTTAATTACTAATAGTAATGCTCCATCGATAAAGACAGACATTGATTTTATTTTCGCGCAATTTTAACAACGGATAACTTATACCGTTGGTAAAATCCAATGCTAGGTTATTGCGGGAAGCTTCCTGCTAAATTTATTGATGAAAATTACTTTTCCGTCACTATATTCTGTCGAAAATTTTGCCGGAATGTTTACCCTGCACTTTTACTGACGAAAATTTTATCCGTCACAAAATGAAAATTTTTACGACAATGTTACCAACGAAAATTGGTTTTTCTTCGCTACTTAGCAACGGTAAGTTTTCTGTCAGTAAATTTCCATCACTAATTAATATTTTTCTTGTAGTGGAATTTTTTGGCGTTTACTTATGAGTAAAAATCAGAATTCTTGAATTAGAAATTTATGGAGTTTATTTATGAATATTTTTAATTACATGTGGTTGCATGGATTAAATGGAATTGTTAGAATTAAGTTAAGGAGGTAGAAGGCGTTAGATTATACATGGAAGGGTAAGTTTGGAAAGCTAGAAGTTATCTTAAAATTTTTAAGAAAAAAAGGTGAAGAAAGTCGTGTAAGAGAAAAAGAAAGAGAGAAGTCGTGGACGAACCTGGAAGAAACTAGAGAAAGAGGAAGAGAGTTATGTAAGGGAGAGTGATAGGATTGAATTATCTTATATTTTCTTATATATTTTCACGTGATTTCAATCTTATTTTCAAGGTAAAATGTTTAATTTGTGTTCAATTTGTGTTGACTTCTAGGTTGGATATCTTGATATATATTTGAGACCAAAAAGATAAGATTCTAAAGCAAATTGGAGCACAAATGTTCAACAAGTTAATAATAATGGACAACTGAAAAAAAAGAGAAGCAAAATGACAATACAAAATGAATAAAACGCAAAGGACAAAGCAGTTGAAAGCTAGCGTAAAATACTAGTGTTGTGTTAGCATTAACGCTTGTTTTATGCTACCGTTGAAAGCTAGCGTAAAACACTAGCATTACAGCGTGAAACGCATGCGTTTGGGAGCTACAAAAGGGTAAAATGCGAGAGATGAATAGAAGTGGATGAGGGGGACTTAATTCGTCCCATCACACTACAGTAAGAGAGTGAAGTGTGGCCCTACAGTTAGAGAACAGTGAAGAGAAGGGCGGCTGAACAAGAACAAACAAGAGTGGCGTTTTAAGAGAAGGTGCCATCTTTATTTGTCACATCATGAACAGTACATAAGAGAAGCAAGTATTAACGTGAGAAGA
>JANQBM010000222.1:35342068-35352332 GCA_025594535.1 Erythroxylum domingense
TAATAATAATAATAATAATAATAATAATAATTATTATTATTATTATTATTATTATTATTATTATTATTATTATTATTCACCATTTCCATTCTAGGAATAGCTAAAGACAGTGGTTGGGTTGCCTTTAGATATTCTGCAAATTCAAGAATAACTAAACCTTATAATTATCTATTTGGTATAATTTTTTCAACCAAACAAAGTAAGAACATATTACTATGAATAGATGAGTAATGGAATAGTTATTCCTCTCAACCACACACTCCAAGATTATGAATTTATTAGTTATATTTGAAAAGTTAAGATTAGTCAAGTCTAAAATCTAGTATTGAAGAAGTATTGTATCTCAATGATGGGACAATCATAATATATTTGTTAAAGAAAATGCCTTTGGATTAGATATCGGTTGAATTTAATAGGCTGAAAAATAGTAACGAATATAAATATAGGCAAAGTAAAATAGGACATGACACAAAGATTTACGTGGTTCAGTCAATATGACCTACGTCCATGACTGGAAGCTGAGCAATTTTACTAATATATGGAGAACGTACAACATAAGGTTTTACAAAATTTCTCAGCGAGAGAAAATTGAAAGAAGAATGAAAGGTTTAGTTTTTTTTTGGTGTGTTTTGAGCTTCTGTAAACTTCTTTTATAAGGAAAAATCCCAAGCTTCCATCAATTTCGCCACCAATCTTTAGTAAATGTCAAACAAATCTTCAGCAAATGCTACTACAAGCCAAATGCACATCTAATTTCTTCAATATTTTGGCCAACAATTTTTGACTTAGAGAAAGGTTGTTGGCCAACAATTTTTGACTTTAAACAAAGGGGCCAAGGCATTCAACTGTCAACAAATCTCCACCTTGACTTGGTCCCGAATAACTAGTTATCTACTCCACCTTCTTCAGCAATGCCCCAAGGGGCTGTTTCACTAAAATTGAACACCAATCAAGTCCAAGCATTGCTTGAACTTGTAAACTAGAAGTGCCTTCATAAACATATCAGCAGGATTGTCCTTAGTATTGATCTTCTGAACATAGGCCTTCTCCTCTACAATAGTATCTCGAATGAAATGATACTTCACATCAATATGCTTCATCCTCTCATGATACATCTGGTCTTTCGTCAAATGAATAGCACTCTGACTGTCACAATAAACAGTAGTAACCCCTTGATGTAGAGATAACTCGCAGAATAAACCTCTCAACCATAGTGCTTCCTTGATAGCCTCAGTGAGTGCCATATATTCAGCTTCAGTAGTAGATAAAGCTACCACATGTTGTAGAGTAGCTTTTCAGCTAACGACACAACCTCTAAAGCAAAATACATAACCTGTCAGAGACCTGCATCTGTTGAGATCACCAGCATAATCTGAATCTATAAAACCAATCAAAGTGTTGGTGGTTATACTAAACTCCAAACAAAAGTTTGAAGTGCCTTTTAAGTATCTGAGAATCCATTTCATTGGCCATACATCTACTAACGACACTAGCCGCTTGTGAAATATTGGGACGAGTACATACAATTGCATACATAATACTGCCAACGGCACTAGAATACGAAACCCATGCCAGATAATCTTCCTCTTCATGTAACTGTGGTAATTGAGCAGCATATAGACTAAAATGACTAGCAAGAGGAGTACTAACTGCTTTGGCATCTCGCATGCCAAATCTCTCCAAAACTTTATTAAGACAATTCTCCTGGGTCAAGAATAATTTACCAGCTCCTCGATCAATTCTTATCTCCACGCTAAGAATTTTCTTTGCTACCCCCAAATCTTTCATCTCAAATTCACCATGTAATAAGGCTTTCAAATGGTGAATATCTATGACATTCTTGGCAGCAATGAGCATATCATCAATATATAACAACAAATAGATGAATGAGTCGTCATCTAACTTCCGGAAGTAAACACAACTATCATACATGCTCCTAGAGAAATCATGACCCAACATAAATGAATCAAACCTCTTGTACCACTGTCTTGGAGACTGCTTTAATCCGTACAAGGATTTCTTCAAAAAACACACCTGGTCTTCTTTTCCTACAACTTCAAAACCTTCAGGTTGTTTTATATAAATCTGCTCATCTAATTCGCCATGCAGGAATGCTGTCTTGACGTCAAGTTGTTCTAATTCTAAATCAAACATGGCAACCAATGCAAGTAATACACGAATAGAGCTATGTTTCACCACTGGTGAGAAAACATCATTAAATTGAACACCTTGTACCTGACTGTAGCCCTTTGCAACTAAACATGTCTTATACCTTGCATTTTCAACACTTGAAGTACCTTCTTTTCTTTTGAAGACCCATTTGTAACCAACAATTTTCTTACCCTTCAGTAGCTTCACCAGAACCCAAGTATGATTCTTATACAGAGATTTCATTTCTTCATTCATGGCCACCATCTACTTATCACCATCAACATTTAAAACTACCTTCGTATGTATGGAAGGTTCACCATCTCCACCTGTTTCCTGTGCCACTAATAAAGCATATGCAACTAAATTTGCATACCTCTGTGATGGTCGAATCTCCTGTCTTTGTTTGTATCTGGCTATGGAATATTCTTCTTCTACTGGTTCATCTTGAACATGATCAGAATCTGGTTCATCAACTTGATCTGTCTGATGTGTAGAAGACGTCTGTGAAGGACTTGAACTACCAATTTCTAACTCCACTTGTTTCTGTGTACTATCCTCTTTTTCTAAATTACAAGGATTACAGGACTCTTTTCTAGGATACAACATAGAGGACTCATCAAATGTAACATATTACAAATTTAGGTGACTTAGGATCAGGACACCACAAACGATATCCGTTCACCCCTGAAGCATAACCAAGGAAAATACATTTCTTAGCCCTAGGCTTTAACTTTCCCTTATTTACATGCATATATGCTGTACACCCAAATATTCTTAAAGTAGAGTAATCAGTAGGTGTACCTGACCAAACTTCCTCCAGAGTTTTGAAATTAAGAGGAGCACAAGGAGAGCGATTGATGATGTAGCAAGCTGTAGCAATGGCTTCTGCCCAAAAATCAAGTGTCAACCCTACATTAAAGATCATATACTGAGCCCTTTCTAAAAGAGTTCGGTTCATACGCTCAGCGACTCCATTTTTTTGTGGAGTCATTCTGACAGTGTGATGCCGAGCAATTCCTTCAGTCTTGCAAAATTCATTGAATTCATCTCCACAAAATTCCAAACTATTTTACGTTCGTAGCCGCTTAACATGTTTTCTTGTCTTCTTTTTAATCAAAACTTTCCATTGCTTAAAGGTTAAGAAAACATCATTCTTATGTTTCCAGAAATAAACTCAAACATTCCTTAAATAATCATCAATAAAAGTCAACATATACCGGGCACCACCTTTAGATGGAACACGAGAAGGCCCTCAAAGATCAGAATGAATATAATCCAAAGTACCTTTTGTTTTATAGACAGTTGGGGAATTGAAACTGACTCATTTCTACTTCCCAAAGATACATTGCTCACAAAAGTCCATCTTATCAGTACTTTGACCACAAAGTAGGCCTCTCTTGCTTAACAACGTTAAACCTTTCTCACCCATGTGTCCCAAACACATGTGCCTCAATTTGGTAATGTCACCTTCAGTAGAGACTGTCGTAGCACCTGTTACCATAGATCCCTACAAAACATACAAACTACTGGACCTGCAAGCTTTCATTTATACGAGATCACCTTTGGAAATTTTCAAAACTCCACCTTCAGCTAAGAACTTGCACCCTTGAGAATCGAGAGTGCCTAACGAGATGAGATTTTTTTTCAAATCATGAATGTGTCTAACGTCAATGAATGTTCTAATGATACCGTCATACATCTTGATCTGAACTTTACCCTTTCCAACAATTTTACAAGTAGTATTATTACCCAGCAAAACAATTCCACTATCCAATAACTCATAAATAGAAAAATGCTCCCTGTTGGGACTCATATGGTAAGAACAACCTGAATCTAAAATCAACTCCTTATTACACCTTACTTTATCTTTTGTGGCTACAAAGATAATTCCCTCATTCTCATCTGTTGCTACACTAGCCTCGGCGGTGTTGCTGTTATTCTGCTCAACTTTATTTTTCTCCTTTTATTTTGATTTATAGCAGTCAGCCTTTATATGCCCTTTTTTCTTGCAATAATTACAAATTTTATTTCTATATCTATATTTTGAGCTTCCGTTGGATCTACTTCTTTCAAAATCTCTATTTTCAGATCTATCCCGTACAAATAGTCCCTCTGCCTGACTTCCACTAGTCTCCCCAGTGATGTCCCTATCAATCTGCTATTTTGACTTTAATGCAGACTTAATACTATTATATGAGACTGACTCTTTCCCATAAATCATAATATCACGGAAATATTTAAAGGACTGGGGAATGGAACATAAGAACAATATGGCTTGGTCTTCATCCTTAATTTTTACGTCTACATTCTTCAAACCCAAAATAAGAGAATCAAATTTATCCAGATGTGAAAGAATAGATGTATCTTCTATCATCCTCAACATGTACAACTTCTGTTTCAAATAAAGTCGATTTTCCGTTGTCTTCTTCATGTACACAACTTTCAACTTGTTCCACATACCTTTAGCTGTGCTTTTACCAGCAGGCTCTTGCAAAACCTTATCAGAAAGATTCAATATAATGGCTGATCTAGCCTTTTTATCTAGATCCATGAATTTATCTTATGCCATATCTTCTGACTTTTTCTCCACTCCATCAAGTACAATCTCACACCCATTTTGTATTAAAATGGCCCGCATCTTGGACTGCCACATACTGAAGTTAACGCTCTGGTCAAATTTTTCAATAGAGGTCATTGTTATTGTCATGATGCCAAAAAATTGATATTTCGACTATTTTTCAAAAAGTGAGCCCCACACGTGAAACCGGGATAACAGGCTCTACAAAAAATACTGGATGCAGACTCCTCAGGCAAAGTCAAGACGTGGGCCCCACACGGGAAACCGGACAACAGGCTCCAGAAAAACAAAGGATGCAGGCCCCACAGGCAAAGTTAAGACGTGGCCCCCACAGGCAAAGTTGAACTTCGTTTACAAAACTGAGGCAGTGGGCCCCACAAGATAAACTGAGATTATGGGCCTTGCAAGATAAATTCGAGGTAGTGGGCCCTGCTTAGACTCACATTAAAATCGAAATTACTTTCTGATGTAGAGGGTCCAACTTAGTGCCAACCACAGAGCATACAGTAAGTCAGACTAAACAAGAAAAACTCTGATACCTGTTTGTTAAAGAAAATGCCCTCGGATCGAATATTGGTTGAATTTAATAGCTCGAAAAATAGTAATTAATATTAATATAGGCAAAGTAAAATAGGATAGGACACAAAGATTTACGTAGTTCGGTCAATGTGACCTATGTCTACGACCGGAAGGTGATCAATTTTACTAATATGTAGAGAACGTACAATAAAAGGTTTGACAAAATTTCTCAACAAGAGAAAATTAAAAGAAGAATGAAAGGTTTAGTTTTTTTTTATGTGTTTTGAGCTTATGTAAACTTCTTTCATAGGGAAAAATCCCAAGCTTCCATAAGGTTTAGTTTTTTTTAATGTGTTTTGAGCTTATGTAAACTCCTTTCATAGGGAAAAATCCCAAGCTTCGATCAGTTTTGCCACCAATCTTTAGTAAATGTGAAACGAATCTTTAGAAAATGATGGTACAAGCCAAATGCACATCCAATTTCTTCAATATGTTGGCCAGCAATTTTTGACTTAGAGAAAGGTTGCTGCCAGCAATTTTTGACTTTAAACAAAGGGGCCAAGGGATGCAACTGTCAACAACATTATTTGCTCGCAAATGTTCTTTAGTTTGGAATGAAGATCTAATTTTTACATTTATAGGATTTGGACTCTCGTGAGGCCACGGCATGAAATTTCTGTTGAAAAGTTCAGCTTTAGAGAATTTGTCGGTCAACTCATCATCTGAGGGGGGGATTGGAATTCTTTGTTCAGGCTTGGTGAATTTTGACACAATCAACGGAAATTTCCTCTACGTCAACACTTTCAAGTGGGTCGAGTCTTCCTTTAATACTTTTTGAGCACCAAAAGGATCTTGATATAAACCAGACCCCAAAACTTCAATCAAACCTAGATAGATCTTCTTGTTAACAGTGTCCAAAAATGTCTGCCAAAGTTTCAGGTTTCATCTATGATCCTAGACAACCTTTCTTGTACTTTGGAGAATTCTTTTTTCTCATCTTGTTTGCTCATCAAGTTCCTACACTTCTTGCAATATCATTCAAGTACCCTGACTTCACAAACCAGCAAAACCTGAATTTAACCCCAGATGCTAGTTTTGTCAATGGAGCCATCTCACTCACTCGAAACCGAGCAGATGCAGAAGCTATTGACAGCGTAGGCCGAGCTGTTTATTCGGAGGAAATCCACTTATGGGACCGATCAAATGGCAAAGTTGCCGACTTTATCACTCATTTTACTTTTAACATATCAATGATCAATTCCAGAAACGGCCGAGGAGATGGGATTGCTTTCTTCCTCGCACCAAATGGCTCTCACATTCCTGAAAAATCTGGGGGAGGTTGTCTAGCATTAATTAGCAACTGTTCTAATTTGAACACAACAAAAAACCCCAATATTGTTAGTGTTGAGTTCGATACGTTCAAAAACATATGGGATTCAAACAATAATCATATAGGTATCAATGTCAACTCCATCGTTTCGGCAACCAATATCACATGTAGTAGGAACATGAGCGATGGATCGCTGGCTAATGCATGGGTAACTTATAATTCTCAAACAACAAATCTTAGTGTGTTCCTGTCGTATGCTGATAATCTTGTTTTTAGTGGGAATACTAGCTTGTCGTACCGAGTTGATCTCTCTAAAGTTCTGCCTGAATGGGTCACTGTTGGATTCTCTTCTGCAACTGGTTCTCAAGCAGAGATTCATTACATTCTTTCCTGGGAATTCAACTCAACAGAGATATCATTAAACCCAAATCCTGATTCAGGAAGTGGCAAAAAGGTTGGTTTGATAGTTGGCTGTGTAGTTGGTGGATTATTTGTTGTTGTTGGGCCGATTGCGATATTACTTTTTTACCGGAGGAGACATGAAAGAGAAAGGGATTATTCATCATCATACGATTCCATGGATCAAGAATTTGAGAAGGGAACAGGACCTAGGAGATTTTCTTATGGCGAATTGGTTCTGGCAACAAATAACTTCTCTGAAGAGGGCAAGCTTGGCGAAGGAGGATTTGGAGCAGTCTATGGTGGTTACTTGTCTGATGCTAACCAAAGAGTAGCTGTGAAAAGGGTTTCGAAAGGGTCTAAACAAGGGAAAAAAGAGTACATCTCAGAGGTGAAGATTATCAGTAGATTAAGGCACAGAAATCTTGTCCAACTTGTAGGTTGGTGTCATGAAAAGGATGAGTTTCTTCTTGTATATGAGTTCATGCCCAAAGGCAGCCTCGACTCTCATCTTTTTGGTGAGACCGGACTTTCATGGGCACTGAGGTACAAGATAGCAACGGGACTAGCGTCAGCCTTACTATATCTTCATGATGAATGGGAACAATGTGTGGTTCATAGAGATATAAAGTCAAGCAATGTCATGTTGGATTCCGGTTTCAACACCAAGTTAGGGGATTTTGGCTTAGCGAGGCTAATGGACCACGAGCTAGGCCTTAAGACAACAGGGTTAGCAGGAACGTTTGGGTACATGGCGCCGGAATATATTGCTACAGGAAAAGCAAGTAAAGGGTCAGATGTGTATAGCTTTGGTGTGGTTGCTCTGGAAGTTGCTTGTGGTAGAAGAACAATGGAGGCAAGAAATGAAGAGGGTCAGATTTCGTTGGTAGCTTGGGTTTGGAGGTGTTATGGAAGCGGGAGACTTCTTGATGTGGCTGATGGGCGATTGAATATGGACTTTGATGTGGTTCAGATGGAAAGTTTGCTTGTTGTAGGACTGTGGTGTGCTCACCCTGATCACAATTTCAGGCCATCAATAAGTCAAGCTTTGCAAGTTTTGAATTTTGAAGCTCCCTTGCCAAGTCTTCCTACACAAATGCCTGTTCCCAAGTATGACGCACCTACCTCTTCAACTAGTTCAACAGAACCCCTGCTCCTGTCTGTTGCTGAGGCTCGGTAAAAATAGTTGCTCTCGCGCTTTCATATAATCAAACTTTTATTCTTTTTTTTTCTTTTTCTTTTTAGTGGTTATGGAGGTGCAGTTAAACAAATTTGTCCCAAGGCCATGAATTTTAGGCTCGGAGTGCAGAGAACCCTTTTACTTTTCTTCAAATTCTGTTAAAAGTTCTATTTCTCAATGTTAATTTAACTCACGGCTTGAGCACCTCTTGCATATAAGTTCACCAGATGGTATTATAATACTTGTAAAAATTATCAGCAACATGAATTCTCATCTTTTTCTTTTCTTAAACTTATATAAATGACGAAACAAACTCCGTGTGTTGGACTAAGCAAAATCGTTGGAGTGAGGAATTTGGCTGGACACTTCATTAAACGGAACAAAGAGTAAAAGTTGACGAGCGGGGTACCAAAGCCCTTTTCCCCAACACATTAATCACATTATATAGGGGTCACGTAACACTGCCCAAAAGACGGTTACAAATACACTTTAGAGCACTTTTAAGACAAAAATAAGGCATCAGTTACACACCCAACTGGAGGATAATTCCAAACGTATCTAATTCGCTTCACAATGGGTTTGATTTTAGTTCATTGAAAACTTTGACCAGCTCTGACTTGTTTCAACCCTTGTCAAATTTAAAGCTAATGTCCATTATTTAATTTCTTCCGTAAATTAAGGTTTCCAAAACAAGGTCTAACAGTTGGTTAGCCAATGCTAAAAACATGGTCAACGTGAACCAACACTAAATATAAAATACGGTTCCCAGATGAACCCTACGCTACATTATTTAGAGTTGTGTTTGTAAGCCCAATACAAGAAGAAATAATACTGTCGTGACATTGTTGATCTCGATTACGGATTACCATGCCGTGTCAAGATCAGTGGACTTAGAGCTGAAACTAGTGGTTTACAGCACTTTTCGTCCCTAAATTTGTCTACAACTCTTATGCAACTGCGAAGTGCCCTTAGACATATGACCTAATTGAAATAGTTAATACAAATAGATGTACAATATATTTTCATGCATATGGGTTTTGCAAGAAAATATAGTTATTTTATTTTTAATTGGGTTTTAAATCTTTTTACATGTTTTCATGTGAGTTCTAATCGTTAATATATTATATTAACTTTCGAAAAAGGTTTTTTCTTCAACATGGAAAGAAAAGGGTACTTTAGAACTTAAATGAAAAAGATGTGAAGTAAAAAGTTGGTGAAAAACTTCCAATCACATTATACTTTAGCAGGAAAAACTAAAGAAAAAGATAGGAACATATTAAATTTCACGACTTAAAAGATAGGTGCCTTTATATTTTCGTTCAATATTTTTAGTATGATCAGTATGTTAGTGTGTCACATCTAGTTGCGTTTGAATCATGATTAATTAATTATGCGGTTATGCTGAATTAGCTGTGCAGTTATCTTTTACTAACTAGTAATAGCAATCTCAACATACGAATCAATCAAATAATACATATTCCATTATTCAACATAATACTTAAATTTAAACTAAATTAATTAAATTTAACTTAAATTAATAATTATATGAGTTAAAATGATATAAAATTATCGTGGTATTAAAATTTTTTATTAAAAACTATTTTTATAATTTTTAGTTTAGAAAATTTAAATTAAAAATAATAACAAAATATATGTGACGTGAATATTATGACTTAATATAACACTTAATTTTAATTGAACTAATTAAATTTAACCTAGGTTAATAATTATATAATTTAAAACATCATATAGATATCGTGTGTATTAAAAAAACAAGATATTTTTTGAATTTTTAATTTTATAAAAAATCTTTTTCTTTTAAATTTCTATTGAATTATTAAATGTTGGTACTTATATGATGTTAATATAACACTTAAATTTGAATTGAACTAATTAAGTCCGATTTAAATTAATAATTTATTATAATTATCATAAATTATTAATTAAAACCAAATCTAATTACTTTAAACAGGTATAAGAGTTGAATTTGATTACTGCACAAGTGATATTTAATAAATTTACATATGATATGTGATACACTCATATTTTCATATATGTTTAGGGTTTAATTTAGACTCTTTTATATTCATTTTATGTCCATCTATAG
>JANQBM010000222.1:35352432-35372918 GCA_025594535.1 Erythroxylum domingense
CTTGTAAGTATCTACAATTAACAGTTATATTCTCATCTCTTTTCTTTGTTGTATTTTAATTGAATTTTCTTTATAAATTCTATTTTACTTATAATTAATATTTTATTCCTATGCAGGAAAAGTCTTTGGACGTGACACCTACACCCCGTCAACTATTTCTGCACACTCATACTAAAAAGTATGACAGGGTGACATTCGCCAACGATCGTTGTAGAGAAGTCAATGTAAGTGAAATTTATGATTTAATATTAATAATATGCTTGATAATTATCACTTACTAATATATAAACATTGCTTTCTAATAGGACCAAATACAGCAAACCATTGAATAGCGGTCTCAGCAATCTGAAAATGTTGATGAGACTGATACTTACCTTGAAGCAGTTGGTGGTAAGGATCGTCGTGGGAGGATATTCGGATTAGGATCATTGGAAAATACTTGTTATTCACAATCCTCCACGTTTAGTGCAATAGCATCTGCTAGGCGGTCGAACAACAATAAAGTGGAGGCACTTGAGATACAGTGCAGACATTGTCCACTCAGTTGCAACAGACGTTGGAACAGTTGCATTAGTTGCAACAGTCGATGGTTGCGCAACAACAGACGATAGCAGCGCAACAACAGTCGTTGGACCTATACGCTCAGCTCCGTCGGGAGATGGATGAATTGAAGGATAAGGGCAGCAGGTCACCGCACCAACTAGACAACCCACCAGCTCCTGATAAGTAGTGTAGTATTGGTCATTTAGTTTGTATTACAGATATTATTATCTATAATGTAACGTTTTTATTATCAATTAAGATATTTTAATTTTTAATCATTAATCAAAATTTCTATTTAACCAAATTAAATATATATTATAAATATTTAATTATTAAAAAAATTTTACGGTTATAATTTAAATATAACGAAAATATATAATTTAAAAAAATTTAATCAATAACTTTACCGACGGAACATCGACAATTTTGTCGGTACATGTCTATAATATATACCGACGGAGAACAAATTCCATCAGTAATGGTTAAGCTTATTTACCGATAAAAAACTTGTTATCGTCGGTAACTTTACCGACGATATTAAACATTCCGATGCTAAATTTACATACGGTTAAATGAACTTATCGTCGGTAAATTTAGAGTTGAAAATTTTTAGCCCGTCAGAAATTTACAGACGGAAAAATTATGACGGTCGACACATTTTCGTTAAAATTACAGACGGTAACTTATTTTTAAATGCTAAATTTACCGATGAAAATTTCTTTACCGTCGGTAAAGTTAGCTACAGCCGAATCTACGACGTTTTTGTCTGTAGGTATATTTCGTCGGTAATATTGAATACTGACATAATATTTATCTTTTTTGTCGGTATTTTTCGTCACTAAATGACTGTTTTCTTATAATGCTATCATCCAGTAGCTTCTTGTAAGCTTTTTGATCTTCATCAGATGCATTGGCAGTAGGGGGATCGAGAAGTGGTTCATCTAGGACATATCCTAGTTTTTCATATTTGAGAACAATTCTTAAATTCTGTAGTCAATCCAAAAAGTTTGGTCCCGTGAGTTTATTCGAATCTAATAGGGAGCGTAGGTTCACACTAGAAGACATCATACGATTCGATAACCTAGAAGAACAAGAGAAAGTGTTAGAATGTACACTTAATGCATATCTATAAGGACTTTAATAACATGCATCATAGGTCCTATTATTCTGATTCAAATCCATAACCCTCACTATGAATTCGAGAAAACTTATAGTTTTCTTAATGGGTCGATATCCGATATCACTAAGAATGACCTTGGGTTTGCCTAACAAACCACCTTAGGTCAATCGGTGGGTATCATTCATACCAATTGCATTCAATTATGCAACTACAGACTTGTGCCATCAACTGTTGATTTAGCACACTCATTGGGTTATCAACTATTGATTTATATACATCCCATGTATACAACCTAACTTTGCCTCTATCCACGTTGACTTTGGGTTTGCCCAACAAATCAACGCTTCTAGTTAGGACCAACCCATTAATCCAAAAATCTAATTTCCATGGTTTGAAGATATTTATGTAGAGTTGTAATAGCCCAGACTACCAGTAATGTTGTTTTAGCGTGTTATACATCTTGGTAGTACCAGGATGCATAGCATAAGCTGCTAAATGTGCTTCCTCTAAAATCTCCTTCCTCAAATTATCAACGTTGGGCACACATAGTCTTTGTTTTAACCTTAAAGTATCATCTCTCACTTCAAACTCAGAATCTGGATTTACTTTCAACTTCTCAATTAACTTCACGAAATCTGGATCTCTGCTCTGAGCCTCTTTGATTCGTTCCACCAAAATAGGTCTCAACTTTAAGGTAGCTATCAATGTATCATTTTTCTCCAAATTTAATTCAACATTCAATGCTCTCAACTGTACTTGTGCCACACTGCTGTATGATTTCCTACTCAATGTATCAGCTACAACGTTAGCTTTGCCAAGATGATACTCAATTGTACAATCATAATCTTTCAACAATTCTATCCTTCTCCTCTGTCTCATATTCAACTCCTTCTGGCTCAACAAATACTTCAAACTTTTATGATCAGTGAACACCTGAAAAGTTTCTCCATACAGTTAATGTCTCCAAATTTTTAAGCCAAACACTACTGCAGCAAGTTCCAAATCATAGACTGGATAATTAAATTCATAAGATCTCAACTGTCTCGATGCATATGCAATTACTTTACCATGCTGCATTAGAACACAACCTAAATCTTGATGCGACGCATCACTGTATACAACATAACCTCCAGAACCCGATGGGATAGCCAACACAGGTGCTAAAGTTAACCAATGCTTTAGCTTCTCAAAACTCCTCTAATAATCATCACTCCATCTGAAAGACACATTCTTTCTCAGAAGTTTTGTCAAAGGGGCTTAAATTAATGAAAACCCCTCCACAAACCTTCTATAATACCCAGCTAATTCAAGAAAACTCCGAATCTGAGACACATTCTTCGAAGCCTCCCATTTCATTACTGCTTCTATTTTCTTTGGGTCTACCTTAATGCCCTGTCCAGACATGATGTGACCCAGAAATACTACTTGATCAAGCCAAAATTTGCATTTGTTGAACTTGGCATATAACTGTTTCTCCCTCATTGTCTGAAGAACCAATCTCAGATGTGCCATATGATCTTCTCTACACTTCGAGTACACAGACTACCCAACGGTCACAGTGCCGCGGAGCGTAGATCCCATATCGGTTGGAGAGTGGAACGAATCATGTCTTATAAGGGTGCGGATACCTCTCCCTTGCAGACGTGTTTTCCATGTCCCAACGCACCAGATCCCATCAGAACTCTGAAGTTAAATGTGCTAGGGCAAGAGCAGTACCAGGATGGGTGACCTCCTGGGAAGTCCTGTGAGAGTAATGCCCTAAAGAGCCTTACACGCTGGAAAAACAAAACCGTGAGGGCGCGAGGCCCGAGAGGCCAAAGCCCAAAGCAGACAATATCTGCAAGCGAGTGGTTTGGGCTGCTACAATTGGCATTAGAGCCAGTACCCGAATATGTATGCAGCGAGGATGCTGGCCTCCCGAGGGGGGGTGAGACTACCCAACTGTCACAGTGTCGCAGAGCGTAGATCCCATATTAGTTGGAGAGGGGAACGAAGCATGCCTTATAAAGGTATGGATACCTTTCTCTTGCAGACGCGTTTTCCATGCCCCAACGCACCAAATCCCATCATAACTCCGAAGTTAAATGTGCTAGAGCAAGAGCAGTACCAAGATGGGTAATCTTTTGGGAAGTCCTGCGGCAGTAATACCCTAAAGAGGCTTACAAGCTGGAAAAATAAAATCGTAAGATCACGAGGTCCGAGAGGCCAAGGCCTAAAGTAGACAATATCCGTAAGCGGGTGGTCTGGGCTGTTACAAGAGCGGGCTTGGGTTTGCCCAACAACCTAACTCTAAAAGAACTTTGGTTCTTGCCATATCAATGGAAGATGTAAGCCCTGATATTTTAGTTGAGGTATTTGTCCATTAGTCTTATCAATACTTGGATGATCTTGATTATGTATATCACATATACATATAGATTATGGATAACTCAATTGAATTGAGCCTATGTCCATAAATACCCTTAAAATGCATCTAATGCATGTATCACACAAACGAGGTTTAAATTTAGGTTGTCACCTGACTATGCATATAAAGTTTGTGATTCGATTCAACTTTTGAACCTAATCGAGTACTAGTGTTAGCCTTAGCTAATCCGAGTTATGAATGTGATTCAATTAGGATAAAATTGAATTATTTTGATGTCCAGATTAAATACTTTAATCCTAGTTTATATTCCTTTATCTAATCACACTAGAAATGCTATGCTCTATTTGGATTAATTCTAAATTAATCCCTAGGGTTTCCAAAATTCCCATACACTAGTTAGTCATCTACAATATCCCTAGGTCATCTCAAATTTATCTAAACAATTTCGGCACTAGCCAAAATTATCTTGACGGCCAAAATCGTCAAGATAAATAAGTTAACCTATTAGACACTAAAAAGATCGATTCGATGTTCGGAAAATTTTCGGAACCCTAATTTCAAGCATATGCATTAAGCATGCTATTTTTATCAAAATAATACATTTCTTATCACATAAGAACCTTATTTAGGTCTCATAACCGAAATACATACATTATAAGTCATTAAGTTGACCAATGTTGACTTTGATTTTATTTATTAATGAATCAAATTGAATTTATTTTGGAAAATTTCCAGAGTCTTATACACATTCTAAATGTGTCTAAAAAAAATTCTAGAAACTAATTCCTAGGATTTATTTATTAAAAAATTGAAATAAGCCAACACATCATATGTGTATGACACTTGTCACATTACTTCTAACACTAGTCAAACATTACATCATGTATGCATAAGATAACCACTTTAACAATAAGTGTCATGCATCTCATACATGTGGCAACATCTCATCTTTCATATGCATACATAAAATTTATAAAAACAATTTTTATAAAAATTAATATGAATTTACATGCATGCATGTTCATCACATTTCCAGAAATTCCAGAACTTCATATATGCATCAAGCTGAAACTAAATTCGTAATAAAATAGTAGATGATATGCAGTTGCATTATATTTTTACAGAAACATAATATAACGCATTATAAACATTTATGTGAAAGAAAAACAGAAAAAATTTATAGAATTAATTTTAATTTTTTAAAGTTAGTATATGTAATCAGTTTTTCAGAAAATCCTAGAAATCAACATATGAATAGTCTAGATATAAATTCCAAATAAAATAGCAAATGACATTCAATTGCAATATCCTTTTACATAAACATAATATAGCATCTTCTAAACATTTCTGTGAAAGAAAAACAAAAAAATTTTTCTAGAATTTACAAGAATGTTTCCAAAACAACATGCAAGTCAGTCACAACCCAGCAAACACTTTGCACATGTTCAATACATCATCTATTACATGCAAAATCAAGCTTTGATGCCACTATTGGGATAGCCATGGTTGCATGCATCACATGCATGCGGATGCAGCAGAAGTGTTAGAATCAAGATTTCGACACTATGACTACCCAGAAACCACATAATCTCACATGCATGTAAGGATATGTAAAGAACATGAAATAACAAACCATACAAACTTGTTTTTCATCCGATCTTTTATGCGTGTGACCCTTAGGTTCCTGACTATTTTAGGCATTTGAATTAACTCTTCATTCAAATACATCATGATGCCTATTCGCTACAATATAAGTGGATTAACATAAAAACTCTTTGATAGTTAATTATCTAACTTATGAACCTTTCCATAGACAATTACCGTGCAATTTTTCCTTTCACCATACTATACCCCACTTGGTTTGGAATATGGGATATGTGTCAACTCCCACTAGACTAACTACATCACATCTAGTTTAAGTGATGCCAGTTCTTGTTCTGGGATCTCATTACTCATACATGTCATTAAAGTTTCATGACACATACCTATTCTGGCCAGGGACTCTCGAGCAATGACCCCAACAAGAGGCCATAGGTATCATCTCCTTCTATCAGGAGTGGTGGATCCTTTATTGGCTACCCAATTACCTTTGAACATAAATAGTTGTACCCAATCACCACCCTAAGAACGACCTTATCTTAAGGTAACAAGGAATGGTGTCAAAGCACAGGATTTATATCCAAGATATTCTTGAGTACCTCAAGTCTAAGGGTATTTGCACTATTGCTATAATAAGATTAATCATAGACATTCGATAGATCATCCATATGATAATCTCATAACGAGTCATCTGATGTACTTACTACCCTTAATAAGCATCCACATATTAACTATAAACATCTCATGCTTACAGTTTATGATATCCACTCCTTGATCAAATCAAGAATTATAATATGTGCTAGTCTTTCTGGATTAATAATGTCCTATCTTATTAATCCTATGACTAGGGATTATTTAGATACTAACATAATTTCCCATGATAGGAATCTCATTATCATGATCTCGTCATGATTTCCTTCATGTTATATTTTGTATCATGGACTTCATTAATTTGATTTAAGATCAATATCAATTTATATATATATAAATGAATAGAAAATTAATGAAAAATGCCTTTTCACCTTATTAATCAAAATAAAGTTTGTACAAAAGTGCTAAAGGTGATTGCATTTAGAGCACTACTCTAACAAATAGATTGATGCCATATAATTTATGATACGCATTTGTGCATGTTGTGAATGTTGTGAATGCTTGATCTTTAATAGATGATGTCATAAAACTATTATGAATGTTGTGAATTTTGATAGTGTGAATGACCAAATTTTATGTCCAAGTTTCTAAGAGAAAAACTGAAAACATATGCATTTCATCAAGAGCAACTATGGCTTTCCCATTGGTCATCTTCAGGGGACAAAAAAGGACCTGGAGTGAGGATTTAAAATCATCTAGGACTTGTTTACAAGTTCATTTAGATGTTAGTGCTTGTGGGATTTTCTTGTGGTTTTTCTGCTAATATTGTGACAAGTAATTTAGGTTCCAACATAGTAGTTATAGTAGGTGCAACATCATTCACCTATTTTAACAGCTTTACTAATGGTAGAAAGTCAATTAGGCTCTTTTATACTAGGCCAAACATTTTGCATTGGTTATTATCCATTAGGTATTCAGTTCAAATTTTGGAGAGAGAGAGACAGTAGGATGGAAATGAAAATGTAGAGAGATCAAGTAGAGCTCTTATGGAGGGAAGTGGGATGGAGCCTGAAAGTGGGAAAGTTTTATAGTGAAACCATGAGGAAGAAGAAAAAAAGGAAGAAGCAATCAATGTGTGTAAAAGAAAAGCTTATTAATATTTAAACTAACGTGATTGTGAACGATAATCATATGTGTATTCCCATTGTAGAGAAACCACAACATCTCTTTCAGGAAACATAAAAATGTTGTTTGTAATGAGATAATAGAGTTTAATTTGCCTAATGATACTAAATATCCTTCTCTTATATATCCTTATTTCATGATTAGCATGACTAATATGTTACTAAGGAAGGAGCAATTTAAGCTAATTTAAGTGATCCATTCAAATAAAATTTGGTGAATGATTCCTCTCTAAATAATAAAAAAGAAAGCCCCACATGTAGAACTTAAACTTCTTACTTCCACTCTCAAATTTTAATTCCTTAAACCATTTCCACTTATAATGTTAGGATACATTAAAGTCTAAGTGACGTTGAAACTAAATTTTTTTATAATTTCTTATATTTTATTAAGAATTTAGATTATATACCCTTAATGATATCAAGGGAATTAACCCGTCCATTTGCATTTATATAATACTATTAGAAGATGAGTATAACTGCTCTATTAAGCACCAAAGAACATTTAATCCTATTATGAAAGAAGTTATTTTTAAAAGGGTAGTCAAAATACTTAATATCAGGATAATCTATCCTATCTCTAATAGTGAATATAAAGAATGAGAATAACAAATTGATCTCCACAAGGATATTTATGGGATGGAGAATATGTATTGACTATAAAAAGTTGAATAAGGCAACTTAGAAAGATCATTTTTCCTTCCCTTTATTGATCAAATGCATAAGAGGTTAGCTAAGTATTCTTATTTTTGTTACATGGTTAGTAATTCTGGTTTTTCAAATTACTATTCTTTCTAGTGAGCAAGAAAAGACCACATTGACATGTCCTTATATTACCCTTTCCTATAAGAGAATGCCATTTAGTCTTTATAATGCCCTTGTTACTTTTTAATATTATATGATAGAAATTTTCTTTTATTTTATTGACAACATTATGGAAGTGCTCATGGATGACTTCTCTATGTATAACACTATTTTTAATAGAGTCTAGGAAAAAGAGGTTGGTGTAATTGAAGCATAAAAATCAAAGATGGGTGATAGACGATACCTACCTTCAATACATATAACATTAATTAATTAGAATATCTTGGGCAAAAAAATAGGAATTTTTTGGTATAGGTTTATTGTGTTAATCAAAGATAGGTCATCTATAAATTGGACTAATTAAATAATCGTATTATATTAACACCTACTTGCATTATTATTTTAGTTGAGTCAGTCAATATGTTCAAGGATTTTTCACATATTGGGTCTTGATTTTGTGTTTTTGTTTAGAATATTCTTATAGTCATTGATGAGTTTTTATGTTCTTCTTTAATAGTTTAAGTATTTATGTTTGGGTTTGTTTGAATCATTGATGAGTAGATGTATGATTAGATAAGTATTTATTGTATATGGAATGAGTTTGAGATCTTATGGATGATTTCAGGCATAATAAACCCCAAGGACAATACATAGGCTAGAAACCCATGATGCAGCTCCCGTGAGACTTATCGATGAAAAATTTCACGAGCCCAATAATCACAGCGAGAACTTGCTTTCTTAATTCATAGGTGTAAACAATGCCAGATACTATAGTATTAAAATCAATTGTAAGTGATTAATTCAAACATAACTACTTCAACTTCAATATGATTAATTCAAAATTTAGTATTAACACAAGAAATTCATAGGTTTAAAAAACATGACAGTTCTTTGTATAATAAACCCATAGGATGGTACATAGGCTAGAAACCCATGATGCAACTCTCGTAAGGTATATCGGTGAAAATTTTCACGAGCCTAGGAGTCACAACGAGAATTTGCCTTCTTGATTCACAGGTGTAAATAATGCCACGTACCATAGGATTGAAATCAATTGTATATGATTAATCCAAACATAAATACTTAAACTTCATTATGATTAATTCAAACTTAGTATTAACACAAGAAATGCATAGGTTTAATAGACATGACAGTTCTTTACATAATAAACCCCTAGGATGGTATATAAGCTAAAAATCTGTGATGCAATTCCCGTAAGGCTTATCGGTGAAAAATTTCACGAGCCTAAGAGTCACAGTGAGAACTTGCTTTTATTATTCACAGGTGTAAATAATGCCACATACCATAGTATTGAAATCAATTGTAGGTGATTAATTCAATTAATTAATACTTATGGGATGTTGTGTAAAGTTTAAATGTTTTGTAAACTTAGGGGACATGAAGGATACTAACTATGTAATCACTTTTTTAAATTAATGGTTTTGTAAAAATGAGTAATGTTGATAGATCTTGGATGTGTAGACGATTAACACTTTACGGTTTCATTAATCCTGAGTTTGATGAGGGATTTGAAGCTTTTATTCATTATATATATTCTAAACTTGCATATATGGATGGCCCAAAGATCAGATGTCCATGTAAAAAGTGCAAACATATTCGTTTCCTTCATATTGAAAAGGCTTGTTGAGAAAATAGCTTGTTCCAAATTATTTTGAGTGGACACGATATGGGGAGCGTTTGATTTGTAGCACCTCAAGGGATAATGAAGTAAACTCATCAGTAAATATGGATGAGTTTGAAGGGAGGATTGGATTTAGAACATGTGGGTGCAACTAAAAATCTTTACATGAAAATAGTTTATAATGCAGTTAGTTATACCTTTCAGGAAAATATAGAAAATCTTAAAGAAGAACCAAACCTACATGCAAAATAATTTTTTGACTTACTACACTTAGCTGACCAAGAATTACTGCTAAATTGTGAGACAATGACTCAATTGTCTTCAATTGCTCGAATATTGAACATCAAGTCTAGAGGGCATATTTCTGATTGTAGTTTTCATAAAATTTTTCGTTGGTATAATGAATCATTGCCTCTTGATCATACAATGGTTAATAGTTTTTACAATATGAAGAAACTTATTAGAGTTGCCTGTTGAAAAATTGATTGTTGCAAATTGGGATGTATATTGTATTGGGGGAGATGTGGAATTATAATACTGTAAATTTTATGGTCAATTTAGGTTCAAGCCTAAAAAGCATTCTATGAAATAGAAATTAGTACTCTAGAAGCAGATGTATTATTTCCTACTAACTCCGAGACTTCAAAAACTATATGCTTCTGATGTTACTGCATCTCACATGAGATGGCATAATGAACACGAACAAGAAAATGAAATAATGAGTCATCCATCAAATGCACTAGCATGGAAATATTTCAATAACACCCATTATAAGTTTGCAACTGACAGTCGAAATGTTAAGTTGGGATTGTCGATGGATGGATTCCAATTTTTTCGTCAATTCGGCCAACAATATTCATCATGGCTAATCAAAATTACTCCTTATAATTTGCCTCCATGGATGTGTATGAATGAGGCATATATGTTCTTGACAATAATTTTATCAGAGCCTATAAATCTAAAGCATAAAATTTATGTATTCTTACAACTAAAAATCCAAAGCATAAAATTGATGTATTCTTACATCCATTGATATTTGAATTGCACCATCTTTAGGAATATGGTGTGGAGACATATGATGTATCTCTGAAACAAAATTTTATAATGAGAGTAGTTCAGATGTAGACCATTAGTGATTTTTCGGCATATGTTATGTTGTCTGGATGAAGCATAGTAAGGAAATTGACTTGTCCTTATCATGGCAATGATTTTAATGTGTTTAATCTTGTAAACGGGGGCAAAATATGTTGGTTTGACAACCACAAGAAAATTCTTCCTCCAGATTATCCATTTAGATGCAAAAAAAAAATTCATTAAGAATAGGGTGGTACAAACACCTCCACCCCCTCACAAAGCTAATGAAGAGATGTTGTAGGAGGTTGATGAATTATGGTTGCTAAAATTACATAATTTGAAGCGGATGAACTTAATACAAGCATTAGTAAAAACTTTAGTTGGAGAAAATGAAGCATCTTTTAGGATTTGCCATATTGGAAAACTAATTTGATATATCATAATCTAGATGTGACGTATATTGAAAAAAATATTTTTGACAATTTATTCAATACCATAATGAACATTTAAGGGAGGACAAAAGACAATGCAAAATTACAAGCAGATTTGAAACTGTTTTTTAAAATGAATGAGTTAGATAAAGATCTTCGCACTGGTAAATATCCGAAAACATGTTACACTTTGGACAAAAAACAAAAGAAAATTTTGTGTGAATGGTTAAAAAGTCTAAATTTTCTCGATGGTTATGTTTCAAACTTGGCAAGGTGTATGGAATTGAGGAAGTACAAATTATTTAGGATGAAAATTCATGATGTCATGTGTTTATGGAAAAGCTAATTGCAATTGCACTTCAGGAGTTGCTACTGAATAAGGTTTGGGAAGTTATAACAGAATTGATTATTTTTCAAAAGCTTAACATCATCTGAAATAAAGTTGGCTGAAATGGAAAAACTAGAAAGGGAAATTCTAGTAATTTTGTACAAATTTAGAAGAAATTTTCCCTCCAAGCTTCTTTGATCGTATGGAGCATCTACTTATTTAGCACACGAGGCTAAACTTACTGGTCCAGTTTAATATCGACGGATGTATTCGTTTAAGTAAATATTTAAATTGAAGTAACAACATGTTTTAATAACAGAATTGTAATAACCATATTCGCTAATGTAGGTATTTGCATCACTTGAAGAAAAATGTCAAAAAACAAGGCTAGAGTTGAAGGTTTGATATGTAATGCTTATTTAATGAAGGAAGCAAGTACATTTGTTCACATTATTTTGAATTGCATATGCACACAAGAGAAAGAAAAGCTCCTCACAATGATGATGGGGGAGGAATAGGTGATGCTAACGATAACTTATCTATTTTCATATATCCTGAACGAACATATAGATGTTCAATAAGAAGAATGTTAATAGAGGAAGACGTAGAGGCTACCCATGGTTACATTTTATTGAATTATCAAGAGGTTTAACCTTTCATGCAGTAAATTGAAGTTGATTTTGAAATTGGTTATTTGGGTTTTGAAATTTAGTGTTATTCACAACTAAAATACATAATAATATTTTTAGATTATATTAGGAATGGTTAAAAGAGCTAATGCGCAAGAAAACATCAGATGATATCAATAAAGAAGTTAGAATACACTTTCCTCGATGGTTAGAAATATGTAAGTTTTCAATTACAATTATTGAAATGATTGAATTATAAGATTAAAGTGTTTAAATGACATTATACTATTTAATATGATAATTTCTTTTATGTAGGCCTTAGAAAATTCAATAGAGAACAAGTTCATATGTGATCTTGCTTAAAGACCTTTACAAACTGTTAAATCATATCCGGTTTATTTCATTAGTGGATAGAAATATCATACAAAATATCATAGTCATAGCATGGTAATAGTAAATAGTGAAGTTTGCATACAGGGATAATTGATGGATTCCTATGGTAAAATTATTGAGATACTTGAAATTGAGTACTCTGCCTTGTCAAAAATGTGAAGTATTATTTTTAACTGTGACTGGTTTGATTCAACTCCTAATGATGGTACAAAAGTGTATAGCCGATACAATCTAGTTGAAATCAACTAGCAAAAAAGATTTAGACAATTTAAAGTTAGCGATGCAAGTGATCCAGGTGTATTGTGTCCCTTTTCCCAGCTTACGACGAGATAAGTCAGATTGGTTGGTCGTTTGCAGAGTTAAACTTAGAGATGTTTTTAAATCACATGGAAAAGGAGAAAATAGAATTGAAAGTGAAGCGTTTCAAGAAGATGTTTATGAAATAAACTCATCTGTTACATATGACAGGAATGAACCTTTGAATGATCCAAATAATGAATATATTGAAATTTCATATAGAGTGGATAAGGAGGGCGAGAGATCTAAAGAGGAGCTTGAGTTTGATTCTAATTCCTTAAAAAGAAGATAATGATGATTTTTGTTTACAATTAAGTGCTGATAGCAATTAATGTGTGTTTGTAATAGAATATTATATTGAATAAATCAATTATTGAATCAACAATATATTATTCTATATTGAATTAAAATTGTCATTTTTCTAGAATATTCAATAAAATATGAATTTTAGGCTAAAATATGCCACCAAAGAGAAAACATGATATGATGCAACCAAGGTTCAGACCACGATTTGGAGCCAGTTACGTTCCAGGTGAAGTATCACATTCTGGAGCTACAACAGAGTCAAATATTATACCTCCAGCTACTACACTTGCAGACGAAGCATTACCTTCCATACCTACTGCTACACCATCCACCACCTCTATATTGACATAAATATCAGGGATAAAAGATATGGATGAAGGAGGTGACCTTTAGCCTGGAGCTGAGGGAGTTGATGGAAGAACTTACATCACAATTGTTAACCATCTGTAAGTGAAAATACATGAAACACCATATGTTTATAATTAAGTTATAGGTTTAAATTTAAAAATGATATAAGATGGTTTTTATAATAGGTTGATTCCGTCTGGACTGTGCTCAAGAAACATGACATCTAAATTCAAGGAGAAGATTGATCTTGAGGGTTATATATGGAAGAATATCTCTCAGGCAACAAAGGATTTTTATTATAAGCAGTTTGAGGTACAAAAAATATCTTTTTTGTATTTTTGTAATTAATTTTCATTTATTAATTAGATAAATATTGAAGGTTATAAGTACTTAACATATGTTTTTCCTTTTTTTAGAAAGAATCTTTTTGGGATTCTGAATTTGACGCTGTTATTTATAAAGTATAAGAGAGACGAGCTTGTGCACGTTATAGAGACTTTTTTGGTGTGATACACAAGACTGGTGTACGACCTCCTTATATTTATGAAGAAATATGAAGTTATTGGCAATAGTATTGGACATCTCCTAAGGCGCAATGTACATTTCAAAATGTAATTCTACTAACAGACGTAGAGGACTAGGGGGAGAGAGTTTTCCCGTACACACTGGAGGATTTATTACCCACCACGAGTATACAGAGAGGCTTGTAAGTATCTACACTTTGTACTTATATTCTGGTTTTTTTACTTTGATGTATTTCAATTTAATTTTATATGTGAATTTTGGAATGAAATATGTGTATTATGGATAATGATAATGTTATAAATGTCTGGTGCCATATATAGTTGTGTTGTTAAATTATTTTCTTTATTCAACAAGGGGTAAATGTCATAAAAATAGAGAAAATTCTGCCGAAATATTTTTAAATTATAACTTATAACATTTTATTCTGATTTAGGAAAAATCTATATGCAGGAAGCCTACACCCCGTCAGCTCTTTCTGTACACTCACACTAAGAAGCATGACAGTGTGACCTTTGTCAACACCAGATTTAAAGAACTAAATGTACTTGAAATTTATGCTTTACTATTAATGCTTAATAATTATCACTTATAACATAAACATTGCCTTCTAATATGACCAAATATAAGAAAGTATTCAATGACAGTCTCAGCAGTCTGAAAATGTTAATGAGAGTCAAACCTATCTTTATGCAGTTGGTGGTAAGGACTGTTATGGAAGGATCTTCAGCTTAGGTTCATTTGTAAACACATGTTACAATCCTCCAGATCTAGTACAACAGCATCTAGTTGGCGGTTTGCATCTAATGAAGTCTATGAGCTTCGGAGCACAGTACAGGTACTGGCAACTCAGTTGCAACAGTTGATGGAGTACATACTCAGCTCTGTAATGAGATGGATGAGTTAAAGGAGAAGGGCAGTACCTCATCGCAATATTCAGACCATCCACATTCACCAAATGAAAAGCATAGTTATACTCATTTTGTATGAATTAAATACTTACTATTGTAGATAATAATTTTATTATTATCAATTAAGATAATTTTTACTTTGTATTATCAATCAACTTTCTGTTTTAACAAATTAAATGTAAAAGCAAATCAAAATATTATCAACAGATAACTAATAACTATATGAATTATACATCAATCATAAGATTATCAAATAAAATTAAACGCAGGGGAAATATTTAAAAAACAATATCGGTAAATGTTTTGACAGAAAATCAAAATCTGTCGGTAAAATGTAGTGAACTTATCGACGAACGAAAAAAACCCGTTGGTAAAATGCATTGAATTTATCGCTTGACAATCAAAATCTGTCGATAGAGTTAGTCTTGAATTTACCGATAGAAATGGAAATCCGAAGGTAAGTTTACCAATAGAAACGACTTGTCCATCGCTAAGTTTCCTGACTGAAAAATCTTTTGTCGCTAAATTTACCGATAGCACAGAAATTATCGTCGCTAAATATAGCGAAGGAATAGAAACTATCGGTCGATAAATTAGTGACAAAAAATCTGTACTCCGTTGTCAATTATTACCTATAGCCATTTTTCTAACAATTTATTCCTTCAACAAATTCCGTCGCTATCTTGGCTTACCAATAAAAAACCTTCACATTATGTTGGTAAACCTCATTCTTCTTGTAGCGCAAGCTTCATTTTATAGTATAAGCAAACTATAATCATAAGGCTATAGGAAGGGAAACTTTGTAATTTATATGACTTGGTTGGGTTAGTCTCTTTATAATAGGTCGTTCTTCAAACTGTCAAAGGTTAATGACGTATAGCATAATTGTTATGCTACTAATTTTATATTGTTAAGCTTGTTTTTGGAAGGAAACTGCTAAATCTTTATTCACCTCCTTGCTTTTTCTATAGTCGTTACATATATATCCTAGTACAAGTCCCTATTGCATCGATGCCATTTTTGTACTGTTTTGTTAGCTATAAAACTTTAATGATAGTATATAATACTCATGTTGGATCTAGAGAGCTCACTTTCATAGGATATCTACATTATGGGCCTAGTGAGGGAACATACTTATGGGTCTTGACACCATACTCCAACTCAAAACCTTAAGGTGTTACATTTGTGGGTCTTGACACCACACTCCAACCCAAAACCTTAAAGCATTACGTTTATGGGTCTTTTCCAATTAAATGTCCCTCACTAGTTCAATCTCTTTTCAATGTGGGATTTTCACTCACACTTAAAATCCCAATAATCTCCCCCTCAAGTGTGAACTTCCACATTAGGCTTAGACTCTCCCATGAGCGAAAGCCTTTTTCTTAACAGCTTGAGTATATGGCGTCACCAAGAACCCTTCTATTCTATTGTTTGGACCCCCGAAGAATCTCCTTGCTCTTCCATATAGGAAGGCAATCACAAGATCTGACTACCATCACCGTACTCATCCCTTGCTGAACCGTTGCCTTTGATACCACTTGATAGAATTTAATTCTATATGGTGAAGACCATCACCAATTACATAAACAATCATGTCAAATCATTAAGAATACTTAGATTTGTTACAGAAGCATACCTGAATTTATTATAACAACTTGATTTTTGAGTCTTGTCGTTATTCGTCTTCCAAGTCAATATGTACATTTGTTTTCTCTCAAGAACAGTCTTTTTTCTGATTGATGGGATATTAAAAAAAGATAGCTGTTCATATGACTTGAGGACCATAACCTTAATGCTTTATATAGTTTGTCTTATTTCTATTTTAGCAAATCATAAAATCAAAATCAGATTATAGGGTGTCTACATATTAAAGCTCATACATTATTAGATGTCATAAAGCCCAAAGCTTTAACTTTAATAGATCACTTTAACTGGAATTAATCTTATGATAGATCATAATATATAATTAATTCATATATATATGTCCCTACATGTTGGATTAAATCCAACAACTCATTCACATTTAGTTTCGAGATTGTACCTTTACTTTCTTCATTAGGTTGATGTATAAGTCGGTGTTCACATTCTCAATGAGAACTCTTACTTACACTTTCACCAATACTCTCTCATGATGTATCAATTGTTTGCTCATTTGTCCATCTACCACAGGGTGTTCTTCTCTTTTTATTTGACCAAAAAACATATATATTTTATGATTTGACTCACTCTTAAAAGTTTTCCCATGGTTAAATAATTACAGAATAGGACAACCTCCATTCTGTTTATGATTAAATCTCATAATTCAAACTTGTTAATCCATTAGTATAAAAATTAATTAGCAATATTGGATCCAAAACCAACATATAAAAAGTTAAGAATTAGAATTGAATAATAAAAGATTAATTTTCAAGTTCTATAACGAAACAAAATTAGTAAATGTTGGTTGTGTTGTGGGTTTAGCCCTTAATAGATGCCCTGGAAGTGGTAATTGTCTTTATGGATCAAAAGGAATAAAGTTATGGGTATAAGGTATTACAAATTGTAGAATTGATGTGTCATTTCTAGAAGAGAGCTAAAAAATATTTAGATGTGGTTGTTGTATACAGTATTATTTTCTCAAAATCTTAACGTTTATATCTTGTTATTAATGGATTTAGTGGATTTTGTATTAGTAAAATCTTGTATCCTATTTTCTTATCATCTTCTATGTCATCTAAGTAGTTTATTATTGACTTAGTGATCTCGTTGATCACCTGAGCATCCTTGGTTGGAGTCCCAACAAGTGTTATTAGAGCCCAACAAGGGGTATTAGAGTCTTAAATATGGAAAGCGGCAATAGCTCTATGATGAAATTGATATGAACCAACTATTCAATTTGGAGACTTGTGATGGAACACCTAATGTATCGCAAGCATCTCTAAGATTCAATTGATGTGAAAAAAAGTATAAAAGACAATGTCATGTCTAAACTAAAGAAGATGATAGATAGAGAGTAGGAGCAGATAAAGCAAAAGACCTTGGGAACTATTAGATTGTGGATTGATATCAGTATATTCAATCACGTATCTCAAGAGACAGATCCTCTCAAACTGTGAAAGAACTTGAAGAGTCTTTAAGTAAGGAAGATCACTCATCATAAGGCCTCCTTGATTAAAAGGCTAGTGAACCTAAAGTTGAAAATTAGGAAATCGATGTTGAAGCATCTTAATAATTTTTAAGATATCATCAACAAGTTGACTACGATAAAGATCGTCTTTGATGATGAATTACAAGCTTTGTTTTTATTAAGTTCTTTGTTAGATACTTGAAAATTTTTAGTTGTGACTATCAGTAACTTTGCTCTAGACGGTGTGGTTTCTTTAAATATGATCAAATAGCTATTTAATAAAGAGATTAGGAGGAAGGAGACCGATGTCAAAAATATACATTCTTTTATGGTAGAAAACAAAGAAAGAAGTAGGAGCAGAGGTCTTAAAGCGCAACATAAGTCAAAGGATAGGTTGAAATAAGTAGAAGACAAAGAGACCAAAACGTGTCATTACTGCACCAAATCTAGTCATATAAAGAATTTCTACTATAAGAAGAGAGACTAACAAGGTGTTTGGTTGACTGGAAAAGCCATGTCATTCCTAATCTATCCCTCGTAATAGGTTATTCCCATCTTTAGTTAAAGAAAACATATAGAATATATAATCTAAGGATTTACTCATTCCTTAAGTTTTGGGGAATAAGTAAACCTATCACCCCCTATCTTTAACTATTCCAAGTTTATTCCAAGTAATTGGGAATAAAATTGAGAACATGTTGGATGCAAATATCCTTAAGAAATCCACATAATTACTTATTTATAATAATAATAATAATAATAATAATAAAGAAATTTTTTAATAATAATAAACATTTATTTCTTCCTCCATTCACTCTTTGTTTAATTTGTGGGTAGAGAAACTAACCAAGCTTCAGTAAACAGTTAAATATCATAGAGAAATGAGAAGAGCTTTCCAGCCATGCCTGTATCTTATTAATATTTGATTGAGTAAATTTCTAGTCGATAAAATCATGTGTTCAATTTTTCTTATCGTCATTTATATTGCTTGAGTAATTTCGTTAATGTTGAAATTATTATTACTTAAAAGAGTCCTAACATGTGCTATTAAAGCTTAACACAAAACAACATCAAATGGTGTCTATTTTAAGCTCACTCTAATGGTGCGAGCAAATTTTTTTTTTTAAGTCGAAGCCCAATGCTAATATTTGAACTCTCAGACTAAATCGGTTCAAGTTTGTAATTATCTAATGCTCACGTGATAGTTGTAAAGTACGTTATCCAAACTTGTTGGATTAAAGCAACGCTTGTTGGCTTTCACTCCATTAACTAATATCCAACACGTGTTTTTACAAATGCACGACACACGATTGACTTGACCAAGCTCTGGAACCGAGATTCCTTTTGTCTCGCAGGACCAGATGACTCAGTTAATTAATCACCATAATATATTGCTGAACCATTAATTACATTAAATTTTTATTTTGAATTCTCAATTACCACATTAGAATGGAGCCATGGAATTTCAGATGAAAACACAACAAATAGAAATTTAAAGGTCTGCGTGGCTCAAGATCAGTAGGTCACACGTCTAGGATAGTCCATCATGGCAATCAAGACTGATAGTATAATAAAATTAACGCTATTTGCACTTGAAAAATATCTTCAAAGGAGAAAATTACGCAAGTCTGTTGATTTAGTATTTATCAGCTTATCTGGGCTAAATTCTCTGTTTATGATAATTTTTAATTTCAATCCTTAAAATGTGAGTTAAAAAAAGGGGGGGACGAAAATAAGACAATCCGCCAAGTGAAATGGCGAGTTTGTCTCCACCCCCCATTCAGAATAGCGGGGTGGACATGTGGGTGCCCATCCCGCCATTCTGAATGGCGAGGTGGACACGTGAGTGTCCATCCCGCCATTCTGAATGGCGGGGTGGACACGTGGGCACTCATCCCGCCGTTCAGAATGGCGGGGTAGCCACGTGAGTGCCAATCCCGCCATTCTGAATGGTGGGACGGACGTGAGGCTCCACCCCGCCGTAGCCACCCCACCATCCTTCCAACTGATCCCTCTTCCCGTGAGAAAAAAATTTTAATTTTAATAATTAATATAATTAAGGGTTTTATTTTTTAAGAATTAATTTATATTTAGAGTTAAAAACATCTATACAAATTAAATTTGAAGTAAAAATTTTAATTAGTTATGTTATCTTATATTAAAATTATTTTGACTAATTTAATTTATTTTAACAAATTTTATAATACAGACATAGGAAAAATGATAAAAACTTGTACTTCAAATTTAATTTGTATAAATGTTGTAAACCGTAAATAAAACTTAATCCTAAAAT
>JANQBM010000222.1:35389635-35406611 GCA_025594535.1 Erythroxylum domingense
TAAATTTTTCATGAGTAACAATCGTTGTTCACAAGTGCATGAGCATGAGATGTGGTTTTTCTCTAACTTCTCCAATTTACCTCACTTGGACCCGTTTCTCAGGTCCGACCCGTTTTATGAAAACGGGATGTTACATTATACCAATATTTGATTGTTAGAGTTTCAAATGTTAATGCTTATAGTGAAATTTGGCATTGTATGCAACAAATATAAATACAAAATTATTGAACAAGTGTATTATATTAAATACGAAATTTTCTTTTTCACAAGACTTATTTTATGTTGAAGAGCATTACTCATCCTTCTTCTTTGTAGTCTGTGGTTGTCCGTCAATCCAAGTAAGTCGTTCAACTAATGTTTACCATATGTGTTGCTTTAATATAATCAGTATTTATGTTTAGGTTTTGTTGAATGCAAAAGAGGTATTGATTTTGTGTTGTATAAAATATTCTTATAATCAATGATGAGTTCTTATATTCTTTGTTAATAGTTTAATTATTTATGTTTGGATTTTGTTTGAATCATTGATGAGTACATGTATGGATTACATGAGTATTTACTATATGTGGAATGAATTTGAGATCTTATGGATGATCCAATGCATAATAATGAAACAAAATTTTGTTCTTTGCATAATAAACCCCTTAGATGAAACTTATAAGAAATTCCTTACAGTTCTTTGCATAATAAACCTCTAGGACAGTATATAGGCTGAAAACCTATGATGCAGCTCCAATAAGACTTATCGGTGAAAAATTCCACAAGCCTAGGAGTCACAGCAAGAACCTGCTTTCTCGATTCATATGGTGTAACAATGACACGTACCATAGTGCTTGTTTAAATTCAAACTTTGGAAATGAACTTATAGGTGATTAATTCAAACAAGTTCTATAAACTTAGGAGAAATGAAGGATACTAACTATAAAATCATTTTTTAAAATAACAGTTTTGCATAAATGAGTAATGTTGGTAGATTTTTGATGTATAGACGATTAACACCTGATAGTTTCATTAATCCTGAGTTTGTTGAGGGAGTAAAAGCTTTTATTCACTATGCATGTTCTCAACCTGCATATATGGATGGCCCAAAGATCAGATGTTCATGTAGAAAGTGCAAACATATTCGTTTTTTTCCTATTGATGAAGTGAATCTCCATTTGTTAAGAAAAGAGTTTGTTCCAAATTATTTTGAGTGAACACGACATGGGGAGTCATTGATTTGTAGCACCTCAAGGGGTAATGAAATAAACTCGTCAATAAATGTGGATAAGTTTGAAGGGAGGATTGGATTTGGAACAAATAATGTGGGTGCAACTAAAAATCCTTACATGCAAATGGTTTATGATACAGTCAGTTAAACCTTTCAGGAAAATATAGAAAATCTTCAAGAAAAACCAAACCTACATGTGAAATAGTTTTTTGACTTACTACAATCAGTTGACCAAGAATTATGGCCAAATTGCCAGACGATGACTAACTTGTCTTTAATTGCTTTAATATTGAACATAAAGTCTGAAGGGCATATCTCTATCAAAGTTTTGATAAAATACTTGATTGGTATAATGAATCATTTCCTCTCGATCATATAATGGTTGATAATTTTTACAATATGAAGAAACTTATTAGGGATCTTGGTTTGCCGATTGAAAAAAATGATTGTTGCAAATTGGGATATATGTTGTTTTGGAGAGATGATGTGAAATTACAAATGTGCAAATTTTGTGGTCAATTTAAGTTCAAACTTAGAAAGTGTACTCTGAAATGTAGATAATAATTTTTATTATCAATTAAGATAATTACATATTTATTATTGTAGATAATAATTTTTATTATTAATTAAGATAATTTTTACTTTATATTATCATTCAACTTACTGCTTAGATAAATTAAACGTAGAAAAAATTCAATTTATTATTACCAGATATTTGTAGAAATTAAATATCAATCATAAGATTACCAATCAAAATTAAATTTACAACTTAAATGTATGAAAAATAAAATATAATATCGGTCATTTATTGACGGAATTATCATATCCGTCAGTAAATTTAGTATTAAATTTAACGACAGAAAAATTTATTGTCGCTAAATTTACTGACGCGCATACAATATCTGTCGCTAAATTTACCGACGAAACACAACTTACCGTCCCTAGATGTTCTGATGGATTTTCAATAAGAATAGAAATATTTCGTCGTTAAAATTACTTATGGACTTAAAAATAAATTATCGACATAGTATTTATATTATGTCGCTAAAGATTATCGATGGCCATTTCTCCGACAACTCATACAGTAGGTAATTTCCGTCGACAAATTCGCTTGTCGACAAAAAACCTTCACATTATGTCGGTAATTTTCGTCGTTAAATACTCATTTTCTTGTAGTATAACATATCTCTATTGTATGTTTTATTCATGAAAAAAATAAAAAAATTGAAGCCTTTTCCTTTTACCAATTTTGAATTGTAAAAGTTAAACTTGTTAAAATTTGAGCTCCACTTAAAAAATAATCAAATGAAGTTTTATCGTTAAAGCTATAAGTTGAAAAAAAAAAAAACCAAAAACCGAACGAATTAAATGTGAAGATGCTGAAATTTAACTCAATTCAGCTTAATTAAGTACAACCCAAATAACCCCAATATCGCTCTGTTCCAGCAATGGTCCATGAGCCAAGGCCAGCTCTTTCCGAACTCTGAAGTATTCAATGACGTCATCACCTGCATGCCAACCTGTTTGTTTGTTAAACAGATCCAAAATCCTCTCTGTAAGCGAGCAACTATTGCAGTAAATGGCTAACGCAACATATATATATATATATGTATGGACACATTGTGCACACGTTTTATTGTATTAACAAGAAAGCATTTCTGCATATGTAAGCAATTACGTTTGCTTACTAACATTGTTTATGGAATTAACAATCAGTAGGTTTGTGTTTTCACTAAGAAATTTAGTTTTCACGTGCAAATTCAATAAAAATTTATTCTTTTTAATTTTTAATTTCTATGGATTTAATTTTTATTTTTTATTTTCATTATTTATAAAAATTAGAAAATATAATTTTTACTTTTTGTTTTCGTTATCATTTTTTGTCCTAATATAATTTATTATCAACAAAATATGTATTATTTAATTATTTAATTTTATAATTAAATTTGATAATTATTTAGCAAATATATGTTAAATTTAAAATATCATTAAAATATATAAATTTCAAATAAAATTAGTTCAAATAATTATAATAAATATTTAAAATAAATATCAATTTATAAATAAAACATTAATTATTTAACAACTTATTTTATTAAAAAATTACTAATATTTATTAATAAATATTGTATAAGATATTACATAAAATTATTTACTTAAATAACTTATAATCCCTGTTAAAAATAAAAAAGTAATAATAAATAGAGGTGAAACCAAACAACCCTAAACAAATTAATCTACAAATTAATTAGGAAGTCTAACCCTCACCATCTTATTTGCAGATATCAAGAAACCATATATATTCTTAAATTATTAAACAAATATGGCGAGTTTATTTCCAAATATGAGTGGTAATATACTAAAAAAAGAAAATATAAATACTTCCAATTTGATGAAGCCAATACAATGACAATATATAAAACTTTTGCAAGATTTGATATTAATGCGTGGAGAATATATTCTGCTTTCGTCAGTTTCTGCTATGGAATCGTTCCTTTTATCAAATAATTTAAAAAGGACAGGTGTTTCTATTTAGAGCATGTAAAAATAAAATTAATCAATACTTACCTATACTAGCAATGCCAACTTGCTAAATGTTATGCTCCTTCTTCACTTTCTTTTTGTTTCTTTGCCTTGGAAATGCACAAACGGCCACTTTGTTTATGCTTTCATCTTCCAATCAATAGAGGAAATTAAAAAGAAAGACATATACATATGGTGACAAGAAGAGACTGACTTCAATTTAGCCTTAATTAAGAGTTGCGTATCCTCTTGTCAGTATTTTCTTGCTCTGGAAACCTCGTTGAGATAAAAAAACGGAAGCCTTTATATATGTATATATATATGTGTGTGTATATATTTGAAGGTCGTCTTTGGCATTCTCAATTTGATGCTTGCTCATTTGGCCACAAACACTTCTTTCATCGTTACACATTGTTATTACTGGAGACAAACCAGCAATTCCATCTCAATCTGTGGCTAAATTCTTTGTCAAAATTAATAATTTATTGGTACTTGACCCCAAATGGAGAGATATATAAATTTGAAGGAAATTACAAAAAAGTGATGACTTCATGAAATTTCTCAAATGACCATAACAAATATTAGGAAATTTTTCTGTGAACGTGATTTCTTATAATTCCCTCGACATATGTAAAGCAAACAAAGGCATATGTATACTTGTACATAATCGATGTGTGTCACTTGATAACGTAATCAAATACGACATCGAAATAATTACAGTATACCTAGTCATCCAAGTAATTAGACCACTTAAGTGTATTAAAAATGAATCAATCCAACAATGTTATACATTATTTTCCCCTAAACCAGGAAGTTAAATGATATCAACATGTGAGTTTCTATTTTCATTTTTGAAAAAATGTTATTGATCAGTCATTTCTCATTCAAAATTTCTTTTTTAAATGATTCTATTCTAATAATTCTCTTTAAATTATCACAATCCGACATCCTTTGTATTTCACAAACTTATTTGATAAAGATAATTTGAACTAAAGTCTTAGAGTACTTGGGAGTGGGGAATAAATACCATTTTCAATGGAACTCATTAGGTAATTTGATAACTTGTATAAGTGCATCACATTGCAATTTTTTTCAACTATAACATGCATATACTATTAATGCTTACCCATCACAATTTTAGTTTAATGGACTAGGAGGTACCACCCCATTTCTGCCACCAAACTAAATACTAGTTAGAATATACATCAAAGTTACTTTGATAATTAGGAATGATCATCGAGGAGTAACAAACAAGAGCGGCAGGATAAACTAATAGAGAACTGTCCGTTACTGCATCATTAAGTCACGAAATGGAGGAGCTGACATTTCATTTAGTGCGAAAGGAAATTAGTGGACAACTTGTGGGAACGAAGTAAGAATAACTGCTAAAACTCATTATTTTCTAGAGTTCGATTTTTATAATTTATGGAAGATCATTATTATACAAGGAAAAATCTGTTTTGTGTATAAGAAAAATATTAATGAAAAAAGTAAAAAAAATAATAATTACGACTTACTTTTGTTAAAACAGTACCTCCAATAGCATGTTCAAGTGAGAAGAGATTATTGGAACATTTATGGTTTGCATCTCGCCAACAGTTATATTCATGTATATGATGAAATCCTTCATATACGTGCAAGTTAAAATGCAATATTTATTATCGGTAGAATCGTAAAAATAATAATGAGAATTCTAGATTTGGGTGGTCTTATTACATTTATAACAAAGTATGATAGTGTAACGTAGATGTAGTTAGAAAAGCTAATTCTAATGTAATAAAATTTACCAACTTCTCATTTTATTTCGCACAATGTTATTATGCGATCCTTTAAAAAGGGTAGCTTCATTTTAATTTTTTTGTTGCACCAAAAGCTGAGAGCCCAGTGTTGTCGTACAAGTAAAACACAATTAATTCTGAGCCATCTAGCTACAACAATAATTACTTATATACTAATCACTATTAAAAAAAAAAAGGAAGTCGTGGCCCTAAAATAAAATAAAATAATTGTAGAAATGATATACTGGTGTTTCGTTATATTACGTGTCGATGATCTATAAGACAGACGACACCATTCCTCATTACTTCCTCACCCAGGAATCCGGGGGCCCTCTGAAAGTACGAGGATTGCCTGGACAACTCACTCGCCCGACTATTCTTAATGTATACTCCCTTGCGATTGCCGACACTTGTACCACTAGTTTTTCGTTTCAACCATCCGGTTAGTTTTAGATTCGCGGATGACGGCCAGTACAGTCTTGTTTTGGTCGCCAATAAATTTGGCTATCTCAGAAGGCGAGTACCTTTCAGTTTTGGACACCCGCATAAGTGGGCCTTACATTCAACAGCCACTTCAAGGGTTTTCGATTTCCTTGTATAAAGAGGTGGATGGTGGTCTGAAAAGCAAAAGAAAAAAAGAAGAAAACTAGATTCAACTGAAGAGCTAATTTCCATGTAGAAGATTTGCTTCCCAACCATACCTATTCTTTCTACAAAACAGAAGCCGTTCGCTTTTGTCTACCTCCTTCTCACTCTACTCCATCTTTCATTGTTCGAAACAAGTAAGCTCTCCCTTTTCTTCCACACGTTTTGCTTTTTTTGTCCTACTTATATATTCTTTCCTTTCTGTTCCCTGAAAGCTTGTCGGAGGTGTGCGTGAGTTGACCTTCATATTAGTCTATTTGTGTTTCAACAATTTTAGCATCAATTTGTTTTTTCTAAATTTGATTTTACTTTCTAAGTTTAATTAGATTTATCTTACAAGATTTTTACGCAATTTTCACTGTTATTTGAAATGTTTGTTGCTGCATTTCTTAAAAGTTGGCCGTTTTCCGTTAATTGGAAACTTGGATCTGGAAATAGAAGTGAAGATGGGAAGAGGGAAGATTGTGATCCGAAGGATCGATAACTCAACCAGCAGGCAAGTGACTTTCTCCAAAAGAAGAAATGGGTTGCTCAAGAAGGCAAGAGAGCTTTCCATTCTTTGTGATGCAGAGGTTGGGGTAATCATCTTCTCTAGCACCGGCAAGCTGTATGATTATGCTAGCACCAGGTTAGTTTCTTTCTCTCTGTGTTTTCTTAAAAAAATTTATATCTCTCTCGCTAGTTACACTGTCAGCCAGAAGTCACAGTGTCCAGTTAACGCCACCCGAGTATACTGCAAAGTATTTTTTTTTAATTAATCTCATTCATCTGCGATTGTCAATGGATGGAAAGCTTTTTGTATTTGTCTATGTGTTGGCTCTTTGTACGGTGCTTTCATCATTTTGTCCTTCCTTTTCTATTATTCTGTTTGTCCTCTTTCCAGGTCCAGGACTTCCCGTGTTACATTTTCTCACTGATTTAGTACATGTGCAAATACCGCTATGCAAATTCGCGTTGCTGTCTACCGTACTCTTTCTTTAGGGTTAGGGTCAAATAAGATCCCGTAGTATCCGTTTAATTACGGATAGTTTTTCATTTATTTATAAAAGCTCATTCTGCATACTAACAAAAACAGGTAAATGCAACTGCTTTCTTAGTTTTAGTATAGTGATCAAAGACAAACATCTGGTAATTGCTAAGTTGGCAATAGTTCTCAATCAATAAAACATTAGACGGTCCATATTACGGGAGAAAGAGATGTCAGAAATTAGCCGGCTAGGTTTTTGGTTTTGACAAAAATAGGTTGTGTTTGTCATTGTTGGAACAACCTTAATCACCCTCGTCGTGTTTGATGATTTTGGGACTCCGTAACAAGTGAACCTTGAAACATCCAACAACTTATAGAATTTTTATAGGACGTTCAAGGCTGTATATGCCTATATGGAGTAGCAATTCTTATTTCAGTTATCTGAGATGAACTGCACACCTAATTTTTTCCTTCTATTATATTATGAAACATTGCGGCATTCTCCAGTGCAATGTGAAACCAGAAGTAACAAATCCTCAAATTTTCTTTGGAGCCAAGCTTCTATTATCTAGCTTCTTACTACTTGCCATTTCTAACAATTAGGTAGAGCACTGCCTGTCCTTTTTATCTTCCTTTCTTACATGTACCCTACACATATTACTAAGATACCTATTCATCATTTTTGAAGGAAAAGATAAAGAAACATTAATATCAAATTCAATGAACCTTTATTAACATGGACCTCAACTCAAGATTGCCATTAAATTGTAATCCATAATTGCAATCGTCAGTACACCATTGCGGGTTTGCTGATTGCCACAATTTTTGTTGAAGATATTAAGAGTTCACTTAATTTTAATGTAATATCTCGTACATTGTAGTAAGAAGTGTAGTGCAATCAATATTACCTCGTATAGTCTAATTCTATTTTTAGTTGAGTACAAAATTTGCAATGACATGGAACGCTCATCACGTACTTACGACTTCTCATTTTCGTGTGAAATATCTATACTACCTTTGAATCGTAACTAACTTGTAGTTCTTTCAAATCAGTTTCAGAAATCAATTACTTAAAATTGTAAAAAATTATAACTGGCTTGGAAACTTAGAGCTGATGATATATTTGTTATCATTTTAGAAGATTGTGAATTGATTTTGGTATGGAAACGTAAAGCTGTACCTTCTAAGTGATTCTTGTAATGAAACGCCATGCAAAGAGAATAATAAGAATGTATGCAACCATATATATGGTAACCTGATGCAATTATGAAAATTTTTTGAATCTCTTTGCATCTTTGCAGTATTGTTGGAGTTTGAAGTGATTTAACATTAGAGATCAACTTATCGTTTGTTATATATATATTGTAGGAGTTTGAAGTGATTTAACATTAGAGATCAACTTATCGTTTGTTTTATATATATATATATATATATATATATATATATAACAAACGATAAGTTGATGTCTAACTCCTACAATACTGCAAAGATGCAAAGAGATTCTTATATAGTCTAACTCCTACAATACTGCAAAGATGCAAAGAGATTCTTATATATATATATCTTTTGATTTTAATTTCTTTTCTTTTTTGTAACATCTTTTTTAGTTGTCGTTCTTTTTTTGTTGTTAAACATATTTGTTTCATTTTAATTTATTTCTTCTTTTTCTACACGCTCTTGAGGTGGGAAATTCCCTGTAAGATTTCAAGGTAGTCCATACATTCTTAGAGTGTTGTTAATTAAATTTTAGGAATTATATACAGCCGACTTAATTAATTCAATTGTTTTACTTTTTAAAAATTCCCCATAATATTGTAATAAAAAACTTGGAAGATGTTGAAGGATAGGATGCAATGACCTAGATATATTTACCTATTTGATTTGTACTACACCAATATATGCTCTAAATAAATCAATTCAAAGAGTGGTATGTGTTACCTTTATGGGAACTCATTCTTTGGAATACTATTTTTTTAATTTCCTATATATCATAGGTAAGTGATTTATGCACATATGTACGACAATCATCCAACTTTACTAATATATCATTCCATAAATTATCTTAGATAACAATATTTGTTTTAACATAACATATTTTAATATCATTCAAAATCAAATTTAATTGTTATTATTATCCTTGTTGTTATTGTTATTATTTATTATTGTTGATTAAATTTTATCTAACACCATGTAAATAATTTATTAAAATATACTGAGAAATAAAAAATATCTACTCAATCTATTGTGCTGCCACTAACTAAATTCAAGTACCATAGATATGACGAGAGAAACTTCTTAATTATCATAAGTTATGTGTAATGTCTTACATTTACAACCATCCTAATTCGACAAGGGTAAAAGATTATGATAATCTGAACAATAACCTAGTAGAAAGGCTTTTTTTTCTATAGACACGATGTTGTATCCCATTTTTGTCTATAATAGGAAATGGATCAATACTTGCAAACATTGAACCATCAAGTCTTTTATTATCCCATAATAACTAATGAGATGTATTTTGTTGTTCTATCTTTATATTCAGTATGAAGTTTGTCACTGATCGTTACAATAAACTAAAAGAGAAGCAGAATCAGCTGTTAAATCCTACTTCAGAAGTCAAGGTAATTCTTCACTCCTGTAATGTTCTTTTGCTTAGTATCTATACCAACATGCATAGGCATTTTAGATTTCATGTTTACAAGTAAATCTTTTAGCTAGTTTTGTCATGTTCCTTAAAAAGGGACTATTAGTGAAAAACTAGGAAGCTTCACTTAAATGCAAGAGTATTATGGAAAACTGTTAACATGAAAATGAAGGTAACTCCAAATGGCGTGAAAATAATATTAAGTGAATTGAAATTTATCTAGGATTAGGCAAGATCCTTGAAATAAATGTCACAACGGCTGATCATTTAATTTATGTTTAATGTCTACTCTAAGAGGACGAAGATAAACAAGTCATTAAGGATGAACTCAGGCAAAAATATGACACCACCAGCCTGACGTCATAGGAGTAATCTCTCTTGAATTTGAAGTTGGCAAGAAACTGCAAGTTCAAATTAGTGACTTCCAAGAAAAAAAAAAGCTTAAAAGATCCTTAATAAGGTTTCCTCTCGTTTCTTTAGGTTCCCTTTAACTAAGAAACAAAGCATTCTAATTATATATAGTCCATGCCTATCTTGTATAGCAACTAGATTCTCATAATTAGAAAATTTAGTTGGCAATAATCAACATCATCTTGTAGACTGACTCAAATTCAAGTTATAAAGATTAAAAAATAAATATATGACTGATCATATAGGATAAAATAAGGTAATATAATTGGAACATGGCAAGATAACATTAGCGAGGACATAAATCTAGTAAAAGTAGGTTTAATAGAAAAATGTTAGACAAAGCAAGTACGATGAACTATAATCAAAGAGATGAAGTATTTTTGAAATAAAATTCCTAGATTAAGTTTCTTATATCATCCACTAACATGTGGAATCATCGATGGCTTGTTGTTGGGACAAGTATAGGATTCTAGAAGAGAGTGATATAAACTTAGCACATCCTAGAGCCGAGTATCATAATCTACTTTTGAAACTATCTACAACTTATTGAAAAGTTACCAATGAGTCTCTTTCATTAAATACCATTGAAAATTTTCAATTTTTCATTTGAGAGTATATTTCATAAGCCAATAGAAAGCATTAGGTATCCCTTTTTATGTATAGACTTCAAGAAATTCTAAATCAGTGGCTTTATAGCAATAATTAGGAGCCCTTTCCCATTTTACCCAAAATGCACTCACAATTATTTCCAACTGCATTATGCGCAATTCTTGTGGTTCAGTACATTAGGACTCATTCAATAATATAGAGAGTGCACAATATCTTGGATTATATACTAAAATCTGGTTACAAATTCCTACATTAGGTTATTGTGTGAACATTTAGTATACTAATTTTAGTTTTCTTGCTATCACTTTGTAACTGAGGTAATAATCCAGTTTGACGGATTGCAATTGTGGCACCCAAGAAAGAGAACTCTAAAGAATGATGAAGGGATTTTACAGAGTTCCATACTATCACTCAACCTAACTCTAGCTAACCACACTTCCTTACCTACTTGCCAACCCTTTAGCCTTAATTATACCTAGATAAAAATTAATAGTTTATACTAGCAAATGTTTGCTATTACATTACATCTGCTGATAACTTTTTCTGGTAGTTCTGGAAATGATTTTCCATTAGTGTGACAACCTTCGGTAGAACCTGAATGAAAATTGTTGGTTGCTATTAATAGTTTAAGTTAGTTGGTTTTCTAACTTACATATGAGAGGCTGGTGTATTATACTTGTTCACATGTTAAGTTATTTAGACATCATATTTCTACAAGTTGACAAAAGAAATTTGAATGATTCTTTCTACGACACTAGGAGTAGAACAAAAAAATTGGATTAAGTGGACTTAATCAGGAATAAATGGAAATTACAAGGACCAAAAATTTGTTTGTGGGGGTTAAAAAGATGTGGTGAAAGAAATAATTATCTAAAAAGTAAAGAAGTTGTAGAAATTTGAAACCCAAAATTTTTGATCCATTACTCTTTCTCTTTTCTTTGGTATTAAAAATCCATAAGCAATTATGTGATTTAGAAGACCTAAAGAAAATATTTTTACGATGCCATATTATAGGTTAAATGTATTTATGTTCCATATTTTAATTGTCTATCTTGTAATTTTTTTTCTCTCAAAATATTGAGTTTAAATGCTTTGATGAATTTCTTACAACTATTTGAGTTATATTTAATCTCTTTCATCTATTCGCACTAGTTTTGGCAAAGGGAGGTAGCTAGCTTGAGGAAGGAACTGCAACACTTGCAAGAAACTCATAGGTAGAGTGGAAGATGCCTAATATTAAATCTTTTAACACATAGCTATTGACATAAGAGTATGCGTAATTCACATGTTAACTTATTTATTAACTTGAGTCCATTTGCTTGCTTTTCACTTTTTCCAAAATTATCTCCCAAGGATGCTCCAACCTAACCAAATATATAACAAAAAACTTATGTTTTGTGACTATTGAAAAACCTCCTTCTCATGCACACAATAGCATACTTTCTAAGATTGACTCTTGCATTCAAATAACTAAAAAGGAATATGCAATAAAATAAAATATCTAAATCGTCTATATGGTTAGCACTAACTATGAATAGGTAGTTATTTCCAAAATAGGTTGTCATAGTACGAATTTGATTATAAAAGGATGTTTGCATAGCTAAGCATTTTATAATAGCAATAGGCGAGAGGATTGTTCCATAAAAAATATCAGTTGTTACAAACCTAGATCTTCATACATGTAACTGGCTTCTAAATTCGCCACCACTTATCCTGTTGGAACCTTGATCTCAGGAGGTGGGGAGGATAATATGCCAATGAAGTGATCATTTTGATCTCATTTTGCTAGCTTCTATAAAGGAAGGGTTTAAAATGTGAGAATAGCATCAAATTAATTTTATAATGATTATTACCTTAGAGGGAAGGATCATAACAAGTCCTATAAAAGAACCATGGTCAAGAGTAGAAAATTCTTTAACAATTATAAGGTAGGGATAATATACTTGCAAACTGATAATTTTGATCTCATCATTGATAACTTTTATCAAGGAAGGGCTTAAAATGTTAGGATAGTCTCAAAGTAATTGCATAATGATTATTACCTTAGAAAGGAAGGATTATAAGAAGGAAGCATGGTTGAGACTAGAAAAATCTTTAACCTTCATAGGGTGGGGATAATTTACTGTTAGCAATTTTAGCACTTCTCCTACTGATCAACATATATTACTTGAGCAGCCTAAGCCCATTAAAACCTATATTTGTAGGGGTAAGATGGGGAAGGGGAAACCTGTCACATAGGTAGGTTGTTATCGGTTTGTTATAGATGGTTAAGGAGAGAGATTGTGTAAAAAGGAATATAGAGTGGAACTAAGGGAGAGGGAGGTAGTTTTTACAATTGTGAAGGATTGTTTAGGCCAGGTGGGTAGAGATTGTATGCAAACTCGAATAGAGGCTAGATTATCTACAGTAGAAGCGTCTCTTAGGAGGCAAGAATCATCTCTCTCAGCCCAAGAGGGAATGGTTAAGTCACACGATACCACATTGAAGGACCTAAGAACATAGCTTAGTACCTTGATGGCTAGCGTTGAGTCACTGGCCAAATCCCAAAATCTTCTGCAATCAGAGTTGAGAGAAGGATTTTAAACTCTTACGGACAAAAACCCACAGAAACATAGCATGTGAGAAGGAGAAGGACCACCAGCCCAGTGCTTTCCCACCACGCTTCCTCTTCTACTGGTGGTGACAGACCAGTAAGTGACTTACAAAGGTTAGGACCTCACCAACAGGAAGATCGCACTACGTTAGTCGCTACAGGGCGTTTATGGGAAGAGTACAAAAATGCAACACATCGGGTCAACCTTCCTAGGTTGCATAGCAAAGACCCATTCGCGTGGGTTATGTGAGCTTAATCATATTTCATGATCCAAGAAATTCCTTTTGAACTTTGTTTGTCGATGGATCATATATGTATGCAGGGAACTACGTTGTATTAGTTCATGAGTCTACGTGAGTTCGACCCTTGCATAACTTGGAAGTGATTCAAGCGTTCCTTGTTTGGCCGATACGAGGGAAAGGATAAAGGTGACCCGATTGAGCAACTAAATTCGGTGGCTCAGCGTGGATCAATGGACGGGTATATTGACGAATTTGAGAGAGTGGCTTCATAAATAACCCATTTTCCCGAAGAGTAGTACATAAGCTATTTTCTAGGTGGGCTATGTGAAGAATTTAGGAATCGAGTCCAAACCTGTGACCAATTGACTCGAGCCCAACTTCTTTCTGTCACACAGAAGGTACTGAGGGAGTTGATCAGAGAAGGAATAATACAACCTGGTGAGTTAAAGAACAAGCCGTGAATCTTTCCTTCAGGTTATGGGTCTCGGTTGGGTATTTCTAACGTCCAGTGCTCGAGCCAGACAAGTAATATAGTTGTAAGCACTAGGAGTGAAGGGAGATAGTTGTCTAACAAGCCCGAAATACCATAACAGATGGTAATCAGTATGGTGGTTCAAAATGGAGGGGGACTAGGAATTTATCCTATGAATAGCTTATGGAGATAAGGGTAAAGGGGTTATGTTTTAAGTGTGATCAAACTTTCGATCCACTTCACCGATGTCCAGACAAGGAATAGAAGTTAATTGTTTAGGAAGGAGAAGAAGACGATAATAGGATGAATAATCAGTGGTAGAAGAGCAACAAGAAGATTGGGAGTTGGTGTGCAATTCGGTTGAATTCAGGGAAATTAGGAAGCTCCAATCCTCACCCACGAAGTCCATGGCCTTGATGGGTAAGCTTAATGAAATGCCTATCTTAATTATGGTAAATAGTGGAGCTAATCATAATTTTGTATCCAACAAGTTGGTTCAAGCCATAGGAATCTTCATTACTCCTACTAGGGCCTTCGAAGTAAGCTTTGGAGATGGACATCGGTCCTTCTCACAAGGAATTTACAAGGATATAAAACTAGAGATGAATAGGGTAGAGTTTAGTGTAAATGCATACATCTTTGATACTGGGGGACCCGATTTAATACTAGGATTTGCATGGTTGGAGACATTAGGAGTGGTGAAGGTTGGTTGGAATATATTTATGTCCTTCGATAGAAGGGGATCAGAGGTTACTTTGCAGGGAATTAACATGCAAGACTCTTCCCCTCATGCTCTATAACAGATACTCAAGCGCTAGTAAATGGAAGTAGAAGGGTTGTTATGGTCCATAGGAATCAGTGTATTCGTATCTGAAGAAATGGGAACCTTGAATGTAGGGCAACTAAAGGAATTGTGGGCTTTTCTATTCATGTTTGAGTCAGTTTTTCAAGAGAAAAAGGAGTTGCCACTTAAGAGGGCTAATAACCATGCAATCAATGAAGGAAGGGGCAGAACCTGTGAATATTCGTCCCTATAAGCATGCACGTCATCACAAAGATGAGATTGAGAGGCAGATTTGAGATTTGCTGGAAACCAGGGTCGTTAGGCCTAGTATCAGCCCTTTCCTAAGTCCCATGATCCTTGTCAAAAAGAAGGATGGGTCATGGTAGATGTGCGTTAACTACCGAGCTTTAAACAAGCTCACGTGCCCAACAAGTTTCCTATTCTAGTAGTAGGTGAGTTGATGGAGGAATTACATAAGGCCAAATATTTTTCCAAGGTTGATTTAAGATTGAGCTTTCACCAAATCAGGGTTAGAGAAGAGGATGTCTACAAAACGGGGTTCTGGACTCATGAAGGGAATAATGAGTACCTAGTGATGCCCTTTGGAATCATGAACGCACCCGCTACATTACAATCCACCATAAACTCTATTTTTAAACCTCTGTTATGTAAGTTCGTTTTAGTTTTTTTTTTTACGACATTTTGGTTTATAGTTCAAATTGGAATCAACATATGCAGCATTTAGCTTAAGTGTTGCAACTCTTACTGGACAACCAATTTTTTGCTAATAGAAGAAAATGTATTTTTGAACAACAATATGTGGAGTATCTAGACCATGTTATCTCATGTGAAGGGGTAGCTATGGATCCATCAAAGATCAAAAGCGTTTTGGAGTTGCCTATTCCCAAAAATGTAAAGGGAGTAAGAGGGTTCCTTGGTCTCACTGGGTACTATAGAAAATTTGTCCAAGATTATAGTAAAATTGCCAAACCACTTACTGATCTTACCAAGAAAGACGATTTTAGTTAAGGAAAGGAGTTCCAAGAAGCTTTTGAGAAGTTAAAGAGGAGAATGACTACATTACTAGTCTTAGCTTTACCCAATATCTCCAAGGAATTTTCCATCGAGTGTGATGCTTCAAGAAGAGGTTTGGGTGTTGTCCTAATACAAGAAGGCCTCCCATTGGCCTATTTTAGCAAGGTATTGGCTGAATCAACTTATTCCAAATCTGTTTATGAGAAAGAAGTGATGACGGTAGTAATGGCAATTCAACATTGGAAGCATTTTCTAACGGGGAGACATTTCAAGGTTTATACCGACCATAAAAGTTTGAAGCATTTATTAGACCAGTAGATTCCATTGATAGATCAACAATGTTGGCAAGCTAAGTTATTGAGTCTAGAATTTGAAGTTCTCTATAAACTTGAAAAGCAAAACAAAGCTGCAAATGCCCTCTCTAGAGTGGAAGATGACAAGATATTGTTCTCGGTAATTTCAACCCCATTTTGGCTTGATATGGATGTGGTCCGAAGGGAGGTTAAGGAGGATACCAAGCTAAACTCACTCATGAAAACTCTACTACAAAACACCAATTCTAAACCTGATTATCATCTAAAGGACGACTTATTTTTCTATAAAAATAGGTTAGTACTTTCATCTACTTTAATGTTAATTCCCCAATTTATGCAAGAGTATCATCCCTCACCTTCAGGGGGACATTCTAGTTTCCTAAAGACCTACAAGAGGTTGGGTAGCGGATTGTTTTGGCTAGGGATAAAGTCATCAATACAGAAGTTTGTTCATGAATGTGTCATATGCTAAAAGAATAAATACATGGCAGTATCTCCAGCTGGACTCTATAACCCTACGTATTCCCAAGCTTAAAGCTTAATCAGGATGAAGTCTCAATGGACTTTATTACGGGGATCCAAAAGTCCCATGGTTACGAAGTCATAATGGTGGTAGTCTGCTGGAACCCCTCCCCGGGCGGGTCCACGGCCCGACGTCCTATGTGACATCTAGACCTGTGGCCCACGGGGGAGGAATTCCCCACCAGTGATACTTAAAACGAACAAATTTATTTAATTTACCTCCGTAC
>JANQBM010000222.1:35406711-35431122 GCA_025594535.1 Erythroxylum domingense
AAAAATTAAGAAGCTACATGAAAGTAACTTTGCTAAACAAAAATGCATCTAAAGCTTTGTTATCAAAAATACAATTTCAAAAATAAAAATAATCGGGAGTAATGCCTCGTCTCGGGTACTTGAGTGTAGCTCAATGGTAAGAGGCGTGCACTTAAAGTGCAACAAAATCTTGAGGTCTTAGGTTCGAGTCGTGGACTCACCCTTGACCAAAGAGGACAATACTGATTAAGGTTGGATGCCGTGGTATGTCCCGCAAACACACGCCGCAGTATGTCCTGCAAACACCTACGGGTGGGGTGTGGAGTCCAACATAGTCAATCGTCTATCAAAGTATGTTCATTTCTTACTCCTCAAGCACCCTTTCACGGCTAAAACAGTGGGTGAAGTATTTACCCAAGATATGGTGAAATTGCATAGTATTCCTAGCTCCATATTGAGCGATAGAGACCCACTCTTCACTAGTAATTTGTAGAAAGAGTTATTCAAACTACAAGGGACAGTATTGAAGATGAGTTCTTTCTACCACCCCCAAACAAATGGACAAACGAAAGTAGTTAATAGGTGTCTAAAAACCTACCTTCGTTGCTTCACTATCGAACAACCTAAAAATTGGGGTTATTGGTTGTCTTGGGCTGAATATTGGTATAATACTAACTATCATGTCTCAACTAGGAGGACTCCTTTTGAAGTCGTCTATGGCCACCTTCCACCAACCTTGCTGCATTTTTCCCAAGAAGAAACTCAAATGGAATTAGTGGCGCTAACTTTGGTTGATAGAGATGAATCCTTACGCTAACTCGAACATAACCTATTAAAAGCACAATCTATTATGAAGAAATTTGCAAATGTTCATAGGAGGGAGGTAAAGTTTCAGGAAGGAGACTTGGTCTTTCTTAAGCTAAGACCACATAGACAGCTTACTATTGCATGGCAAATTTGTCCCAAGCTTTCAGCAAGATATTATGGTCCCTTCAAGATCATTGGAAAGGTGGGATAGGTTGCCTATAAACTACAGCTCCCATCTGCCTATAAACTACACCCCCCACCAACATCCAAGGTACATCCAATTTTCCATGTTTCCCAGCTAAAGAGGCCCGTGGGTGATCATCTTGTTGAGCATAGTGTTCCTCAAGGTTTAGAGATGGACACTTTGGAATTGGATGAACCAGAATCAGTCCTAGCCTCATGCATAACTAAGTATAAGGGTAGAAATATTCAATAGTGGCTCGTTCGTTGGAAAGTTAAACCAGCAGAAGAAGCAACTTGGAAGGATGCAGAATTCATTAAAAGGCAATTTCCTTCTACCCACCTTGAGGACAAGGTGCTTATTGAGGAGGAGGGAATTGTTAGCAATGTTAGCACTTCTCCTAGTGATCAACCCATGTTACCTAAGCAGCCTAAGCCCATTCAAACCTATATTTGTAGGGGAAAAATGGGAAGGGGAAACCTACCACATAGGCAGGTTGTTATGAGTTTGTTATAGGCGGTTAAGTAAAGAGATTGTGTAAGAAGGAATATAGAGTGGAACAGGGAGGTAGCTTTTACAATTGTGAAGGATTGTTTAGGCTTGGATATTTTTCCATTAGGGGAGCTTACTCTTGTATATCTCTATTACACACTTAAATAATACAATCTCTATAGCATTACCTATCCTATACCAAAAAACTGATCATTTTGATCTCATCATTGCTAGCTTTTGTAAAGGATGGGTGTAAAGGAAGGGCTTAAAATGTGAGAATAGCATCAAAGTAATTTTATAATGATTATTATATTAGAAAGGAAGGATTATAACAAGTCCTACGAAATGTCCATGGTCGAGACTAGAAAAATCTTTAACAATTGTAGATTGGGGATAATATACCAACAAACTGATCATTTTGATCTCATCATTGCTAGCTTATATAAAGGAAGGGTGTAAAAGAAGGGCTTAAAATGTGAGAATAAAATCATAGTAATTGTATAATGATTATTACCTTAAAGTCAAGGATTATAACAAGTCATATGAAAGAAAGATGGTCAAGACTAGAAAAATCTTGAAAAGTCATAGTGCAACTTAGTCAACTATAAGTATAGTTTATCATGCATCAGAATGCAGGAATGTAGTTCAGGATCTCAATGACTTGTTAAGGTTTTCACAAAGACAACCTCAATTATTTTCAATACAATGTTTATCTTATTAGAGAACTCTAATGCCTCTAATAGACACTGTAGCGAAAGGTGATTTGATCAATATTTCACAAGGTAATCCATCAATATGTTCTAAGATATCTTAGGTAAACTAGGCATTAAAGTTAAAGAATGGGAGTCTTTGTAGTTTACATGTTGGAAGTTTGGTTTTCAAATTAACTTCGGCTATCTCCGTGGATATCCTTGTCACAAGATTATTCCAACATCTGTAGAGCAACTTTCTATCATACAAGCAAGTCTATAACTTGAGAATATAATTCAGTTGATAATGATTGTCTTCTCATAATAACCTTTCTATTAGTTAAGAGTAAGATTATGTATTATTCGACCGCCTTAGATCTAGCATGTCAATGTGATTTCTATTGAATGTTGTTGTTGTCATCATAATAATGCATGATGATTATAATACATAACTTTTTCTTTCCTAAGACTATCCAATGGCATTCCATAGCACTTGATGAAGACCATTGATGAAACTCATCCTATCCTATTACATCCAACCCTATATCCTATCTGCAAATCTATGCATTTCAGATGTAAAACCTACAAAGCATTTACCTAAAAAAAATTTTTAAAGGAAACTAATGGGAGAAGAGCTCTCTGGTTTGAGCATCAAGGATCTACAAAGCCTGGAAAGCCAATTAGAGATGAGTTTGAAAGGTGTCCGAGCTAGAAAGGTATGGCAGTTTTGCTGGTACTGCGACCTTGGTTTCCTACAGAATTATGTGCATCAACTTTCTTTCTTTTCCTTTTTTTTTCTTTTACAGGAACATAATTTATCTGAAGAAATTAAAGAATTGAACCGAAAGGTTTCCCCTTCAACATATTCCACACGCACATAAAATTTTCAAGCCATCTGACTTTTGTGCGGTTGAATGCAGGGAAATCTATTTTATCTAGAAAATCTAGAACTACGCAAGAAGGTAGACATCATCCATCAAGAAAATGCAGAGTTGCGTCAGAAGGTAACGGTCTAGACAGATGAATTATCAAATAAATATATCAGATTCCTGACCTATGCAACTTATATTCACAACGAGAAGATAAGACCCAATTACAATCAAGTGGACTCAGTTGCCCCAAGTCACATCAGGAACACGTATAGCTGCATCCAGGATGTCATGTCTCTCTCTTTACATCTGACAAAGTGAATTAAGTTTTATCTCGTATGCCTAAACAGAGTTTTTGACCCCAGGTATACGGAGAGGAGGATCTGGCGGAAGCAAATACTCGTCCTCACCCTTCATACACCCTAAGTAACAAACATGATCTGCATCTCCCAATTCACCTCGAGCTGAGCCAGCCACAACCCCAAGACAATGAAGGAACACTACGATCAATGAAACTAGGGTAAGTTGGTGAGAAATGCGGGATTTAAGTACAAAAAAGATTTTTTAATATGTCTTGAGAATGTGCTGTGACAGATTACAACTGCAATAGAGCGAATGAGTTGTTCATGTATATTGGTAGTCATGCTACACAGTTTACAGGCCAAGCTCATATCTATGGGATTTCTCATCAGCTACTAGCTAGGACTACTTTCAACAACAGGCCCATTGCATTTGGCATGACATTTATCTACAAGACAGACTTCTAGAAATTGCTGCAGAATGATCACAGACCAGCATACCTACAAATTATGCAATAATTGGAAACCTCAGTATGAGCTAGGTGCTTTCATGTTCCCCAACCTAAAAGAAAAGGAAGGTGCCAAATGTAACTTTAAATATTGTTATATTTTTGAAATTGAATTGGTTTGGAGATCACAATATAAAAATGTGTTTAGTGAAGATTTATTGGAATCTTAAACACAAACATTTAAGTTCGGTGCTAATGTTCCAGTAGCAGTATACATTCTTTGATTCATCGAAGAGTTTACAACGAACTAAGTACGATAAGACAAGCAAATCAACTCAGTTGAACCACAATACATGAGAACTGCTTATTTTAAATTTGAGAAGTCTATTTATACATGAATACAAGGTGGCATCATGACAGCACTTATCTCTGTACCTAACATCATGAAAATAGTAGCAAGTCACTGCTAATTTCTGTACTTAACACAATAAACCTACATGCATTTGTTCATTTAAATTTAAAACTTAGAAGTTCCTTATACCAACACGGTTCATATCACCACGAAACATGTCATTAATCATCCATGTGGTGAAGAGAGAAGCTTTGTAAATTTATCATATGCACAACTAAACCTGTCAAGCTTCCTCAACAGAAAAAGAAAATTGATAGGAATTCTGAGGTTAAGATTAAATATAAAATCAAATGTTTTTAGCTTATATCACGTAGGCTATGTGTATTTCGTTTGGAAGAAACAAGTGAATTAAGAACAGATGCAAATCAATTCAGAATAAGAAAGAACACCAAAAGCATATCCTATCCAAGTATATGCAGTAGTGATGCCAGACAGAAACAGTCATTTAGATCTTAGCACTATTTCCATTCATGATTCAACATTGCCAGGACCAGAAAAGAACTTCACAAATGAATTCTATGCAGAAACGGCACTCCAGCATACTCAGTGGACAAAGGTTGGTAAGTAAAGCTCTGCACCATTCAACATTCCTTTATTTCATGGAGAGCGACGCTTGTCTTGTCACTTGTGAATGCTAGAGGTAAGCAGAAAGCACTTCCACCTTTTTGTTCCGCAATCAGGATTCAATTTTATTGTATCTGTCGAACGCAAGAATATTTACTCAAAATTTGCGTCCCAATGTTAAGATTGCAGTGGAAACATATAACTCTCATGTATCTAGCTGTCTATGAGAAATGTGGTTCACTACTTGTTCTTCCAGTGAACAAGCTATATAGTTGCTCGTCTCAAGTCCTTATAACATGGAATTTAAATTACTTTGTATGAAAACTCTGTAACAAGGCAGTTTTATATTCCTCATTTTCCATTTCAGAGGTCAATTATTCATGAGATACTATAATTTCAACAAATATTATGTAGGCATAGCGACGGAAATATCAATTGTGACATAGAAATTTGGTAACGAAAAAAAGTAAATAACTGCATCCACTTTTGCATAAACTTGTAGACACTTTTGTACTAATAGCTCAAACTCATGGCCCACTTCGTGTAAATGCTCTAATCTGTACTGCATTAAAGAAGCAGTTGTCACTGAGGTGGAAGCACTTTACCAGAAGAAATTACCCCAAGCAAATGCATCATGGAGATAACAACACATCGACTCAAGTTAAACTTTGTCAAAGTTTTAGCTTTTGGATACCATTACATTAATATATGATCTAATATGGTCTTCAACCAACATTTTAAGTTTTTTCACTTAGTGGTTTCTTGGCATGTACCACATCAAGATAAATCAATTCTATCAAATAAAGGTAAAAAAAAAAAAAAAGGATCTTCAACCTAACTTTCCAAAATATCCTTTATATTTTTCTTACATTAACCTTAGCCCATACTCTTCTTTGGCATCTACAATTTAATCCTTAACTTTTGGTAATCATTAACAGCATTTTAGTCATGGATTGGAGTATTCAATATAAGAATAAGTACATCAACCTTTTATAAGTTATTGTTGTAAAAATATGTCAAGTAAAAGATATGAAACTCTTTTGTAATTTAAGAAATTTGAAAAAATTTCTTTAATCTTTAAGATTTTTGAAAAAAACTCCCTTTAATTTTTAAATTTTCAAAGAAACCACTTTTATCAGATTTCATTTAAAAAACGATGATAAAATAATTATAGTATGAACATCATATATAGATAAATCAAATGCTGCCTACATGAAGATCTAATCTACTTAAAACAAACTAATTAAACCTAACCTAAACTAATAATTTATTATAATTGTGTTAAATTATTAATTTATGTCGAGTTTAATTAGCTTATATCAAGTTTAAAAGTTAAGTTGATTATCATGTTAGTGACATTTGATTGATATATATATGAAATTCATACTACATGTGTTTTATTGTTATTTTTTGACTGAAGTCTAACAGAGTTTTTTTAAATTGAAAATCATAAGATTTTTTTAAGAATTTTAAAGATTATAGAATTTAAAAAAATTAAATGATAAGAAAAGTTTATGTCTTACTCAAATATACCAAAAGTAATAAAATACTTAAGAAAAAGCAAAATAATGAACTTCTTTTATTTCTCAAGCTCCATTGTTCCTACCTATTAGAAACACAATGAACTTAATATATTACATAACTGCTACAATCTAGTGTAACTATATATAAAGTAATTTAGTTAGAAGTTTTCTGGAAGCAACTTACATTACCATAATACAGTGAAACAAAACTATTTAAATGTATGATCTTAAAGAGCTAGAGCACAATTCATTACGGTCAAGTATAGTTAAAATATCCATGCTAAATGTTGTCAAATGATGGTCTTTGATGGAATTATTAATCTTAAACCACTGATTCATTCCATAACCTAATTAACAAAACCATCATGAAAAATTAGTACAAAATTGTCATGAGTCTCATGTTTAATTTTCCTTTAAACATCATCTACAAGTTTTTCACAATACTTCTTTCATAATCAAGTTTTTTATGATTTGAACCTATTAACTTTTATCTTTGCTTCCTAATCAATAGTCTGTAAGCTTGATTAAATGTGAAAAAGACCCACACATAACTTGAAAAGCTTAGAATATATTAGTAATTATTCCTTATACCTATATCTATTTTAACTTTTAAGCATTGTCAATAGTTCTTGTAAAAAAAGTGGTATTTATTTTCTCACACATATAGTTTCATGAAGCAAACAACAAGATATATACAAGAAGGTATGTTAAGATATTGTTCTTAGGCTTTACAATATCTACGACTAAAAAACATAATTGACCTTTGAATTAAGGAATTTTCTATAAGTAAGATTTTTATATTAAGCTCTTATAATGACTCACGCCAACATTTCCTCCTTAAATTAGTGTATAGACATCACTAATGCCCAACTTAACAAAGGGGTCAAAGAAGTTTTTACTGAAAATAACCTTTATAAGCTTGTTTGTTAATTGATTTTTTTACCTAGCAAATGAAAATTAAATGATCTTTTCATCTAAATTTTGTTTGATGAAATATCAATTCACCTCCATATGTTTGATATGATCATGGTTAACGAGGTTGTGTGATATATCAACGGTAGCCTTATTATCAAAAAACAAACTCATTACAGAACAAATCCACATCTATTATCAATTATCTAAATTAAAGGATTTCATAGCGTCCTTTTGTTTTACCTCTAAACTCGACCTCAACACTAGATAAGGCCATCATTTCCTGCTTCTCGCTTTTCTACGTAATTAAATTGTCTCCCATAAATGTAAAGCAACTTAAAGTAGATTTTCTTTCTAAAATATTCCATGCTTAGTATGCATATGTGGACTGTTCAATATTTAGGTGACCATTATTGGAAAGCATTAATCCTTTTTTTAGTGAAGACTTAAGGTAATGGAGAATTCAAAATATTACATCCATATGATCTTTAATAGAATTAATTAGCTTATTACACTTACAGAGTAGGTGATATCTAGGCGAGTAAGACATCGGTAGATAAGTTTACGCATAAGTTTCTAGTACCTTCTTTTATCTATTGCTACAATCTAATATTCTTATGATAGTAAATCCAACATATGTTTTTGTTAGGAGAGAAATATGCTTTTTTGTAATCTTGTTATCTATATTCCCATAAAGTACCTAAGTCCTCCTAGGTTCTTCATTTCAAATTCAGTGGACAATTACCTTTGTAACTTAGAAATTTGCTCCTCCTCATGCCCATAATTACCATGTCTTCTTCGTAAACTATTAAAGCTGTCACTTTGCCCTCATGGTGTTTTAGAAAGAAAGATTAGAATTATTTAATGATATCGATCCTTTTTCATAACTGAATTAAAATGACTAAACCATGCCCGAGGTGACTGTTTCAACCCATATAAAGCTTACTTCAATTTATAAACAATCTTGATCTCGGATGATGTAGTATAACCTAGTGGAATATCCATGTAAAACTCCTCTAAAATCATTATGAAGAAGGATATTTTTCATATTGAATTGGTGTAATGGCCGATCCAAATTTGTTGCAAGAGATAATACACTTTAATAGTATTCGATTTCTCTATTAGCGAGAAAGTTTACAAATAATCTATGTCATACGTCTGAATATAATCTTTCGGTATAAGTCTCACCTTATAATGGTCATTAGATCCATAAATCTTATATTTGATAGAGAATTCCTATTTTTATCCCACTATCTTTTCTCCCTCTAGTAATAGAACTAACTTTTAAGTGTTAGTTTTTCATAAAGCCTTTAGTTCTTCTTGTATTGTTTGTGTCCATCTTGGATCAAATATAGCCTTTTAAACACTGCTAGGAATATGGCATGAGGATAGTGTTTGAGTGAAAGATTTAAGAGGCTCTAATAGATCTTGAATAGATATATAGTTTTCAATTGCATACTTTGTCTCTCTTTATTACTCATTTATAATGTATCTATTTAGTGGTGTCACATGATTATGTCTAAAAGGAAAAACAAAAACAATAGGAGAATCTATAATAAGGGTGTAATGCTTACTTCAAGAATATTTTCAGTATGAGAGTCTTCATGTGCTGGAGAAGGTTAAGCAGATATTGTATTTTCAAGCTCTTCATTTATAGGTTCTCTACTATCAATTTCTCCAAGTTTTGATTAATCATATTTTTCTATTTCTTCACAGTGCAATCTTTATATTTCTATCTACATTCTCACCTTTTGGAGTCATCATCCATTTTAGTTCTTTACTTTGAGTCTCTCCCTAAAGAGAAGAATTGGTTATTGGTGAAGGATAAAAAGTCTTAGATTCAAGGAATGTAACATCTGTGGTAATATAGATAATGTTGGTAATAAGGTTATAGCAATGATAGTCCTTTCTATATAATCTATAGCCCAAGAACAAGTAACAAATTATACATGGATATAGCTAAATACGCTGATTTTTATAAAGGTGGACAAAAACAAAACACCCAAATATTCTAAGAGTAAACATTAATATATCAAGTAGAGGAACATGAGTAGAGATAATTTATAGATGAGTCTTACTAAGACTTTCAAAGGCATCTAGTTTAGCTTCCCCCTTAATGGCATCCCAGTACTTATGCTTTAATAAGTATTTAATTAAAGCATGAGTAGTTTCTAGCATATTTTAAATTTTCCTCTTAATAACATCATTCTGCTAGGACATCTAAGAGCATGATGTTAGGAGACTATGTTCTTGAAAGTAAGTTTAAAATTAATGGTTGATAAATTCACCACCATTATCAAAATGAAGGATTTGAATCTTAGTTGAGAATTGAGCTTTAATTATAATACAAAATGTATGAAAAATTGTGAAAACTTCATCTTTAGCTTTTTGCTAGTATAGCCTTATCATTTGAGTGCGATCATTAACAAAAATTATATGGCCAATGAAAGTGGTTGTTGGTGAAAGTCCTTGCACATCCAAGTGGACTAAAGAAAAAGGAATATCACATTTATGCAAGTTAATTGGATAAGGAACTTTTTGCTCTTAGTTATGTAGGTATCACACTTCAGATCTTCATTCTTCATATTCAAAAATAAATCTAGAAATAAATGTCATAGATAACTAAATAAGGGATGCCTAGGATGTCTATTCCATAACAAAATCTATCCTTCCTTGCTACTAGTCTGATGATATACGTGACTTGTTATTTCAATGCTAAAGTCATTCAAGTAATACAATCTCCCCTCTTAGTACCACGTTCTATAATCTCCTTGCTGAGAATATCTTAAAGAAGATAAATAGTTGGGTATATTAATGCTACATAATTAAGTTCTTAAATAATTTAACTCATAGATATTAGTTTATTAGAAAGGGATGGAATAAGTAAGGTATGACATAAAGAAAGAAAAGGAGAGGAGGTGGAAAAAGAATAGACCCTTTTGATTAGGTATGTAACCTTATCAACATTAGCGACGCAAGTGTTTTTAGGTTGAACTTTATTGTAGAACTCATTTGGATCAAATTTCATGTGAGTTGTAGCCTTAGAGTTGATAATCCAAGATTAACATCATAAGATTTTGAGCTATATATGACTTGAACCCAATAACCTTGATTTGTGTCTAAAGATTTGTTTAAGGGAACAATAGAAAATTGAATCCTAGTTATGGCCACCACAACTCTACCTATACCATTATTGATGCATCTCAATTTTTTTGTACTTATAATTCATGCCAACAATTTTGGGTACCCAAGTAATTTAAAGTATGTCTCATTGACATGCCTTATATTTCTGTAGTAAATACACTTTTTCCTATCATATTGATCCTTGGGTTTTAAAGATGGAGTTGAGTTGCCACCACCTAACAATGATGACTTTAATAAAATTTGCGATTGGCTTATTTTTGTTCTCTTAGAGAGCATAACTGCACTACTAGTAACAACCTCCCCTCCTAATGTTACAACAAATTGTCGAACATCTTCTTTATGAGCGTAAGAATATGCTTGCTCAACATAGAGGAAAGACTTTAACTATAGAACGTCCTATCATATATTATCTAGTTGGTTATCAAGCTTATCTAAAAAAATATAAACTTATTCCTCTCATTGATTCGAGTTATGTTTTTGTATACTAATTACACATTCCATTATATTGGTCATCTAAATCAATCTCTCGTCATAATTCTTACAGATTGTTATAATATTTCTTAATAGGTCCACCTACTTGTTTTATTTGGAATACATTACGTTGAAGATCATATATTTATAATATATCATTCTATTAAAGTATATGGTGATAGTGGAGTACCCAGACTTATCTAGCTATTAGAAACAGAATGAAATTAATGACTAAGAAAAGATCCATCAAATTGATCAATCATCCCTTCATAATAGGATTCTCAATTAGTCACTTGTAGAATGATGGGTTGGTTTCTAGTAATTGTATAAATTCTTAGTTAACATATCCTAATTTATCTTTTCCTAAGATATACATCTCAACAACTTAGGACTATAGTGCATAGTTGGTCCTATCCAGCCTGATGCTTATTGAACTGTTGGGAAATCATTGATGGAAAGTTGTAGAAAGGCCTATGCTCTTATTAGGACTTTCTTCATCTTCATGGTTAGATTGTTAAGGATGGACTTACTTGAGCTAATTGTCAATTGTGTCAATTTGAGGGAATCAACTATGGTTATTGAGTAGCTTGGATTCTTTCTTAACCAAGAGTCAAGAAACTCCTAATTAAGCTTTAATGCCATGTCAAAAAATGGTATATATAAAAAGATTTTCCCTCTCTTTCTCTCTCGAATGAACAATAATTTTCTCACCAGTACAATAACTTTCCATTTTTGACAAGCTCCAGCTGAAGGTTTAACTTCCCCCTTTAGGAAGTTATATGGAAGGCCCTGACAGTCTCCCACAACTATGGCTCAGTTTCACTTCCCTACTCTTTAAGTGCTTGAATGTCAACTTTCTAAGTAAACAAAAGGTTGAAGGCATAAATGGGTATGGAAAATCCTAGGGCAATGTAGTCTCAGCAAATTCACCTCAGGATAAGCTAAAATATTTTCCGATACCACAATTCTCGAGCTGCTCCAAGAAGGTGTCAAACTATGAAACAACACTATAGTTGGTTTTTTTCCTAAGCAAAAGAGTTGTTTTTCCTTTCATGCATAATGAGGCTCTTACCAGGTGGGGTAACAAGGGCTTAGACAAAATCTTGCTCACTGAAGAGGAGATCTTCTTATTCAAATACATAGATAGTGATAGTATGAGTAAAATATTATAATCATGCCTTTGACATATTGAAGGACAATCAATGTTCATCCAAAAATGGGTTCTAGGCTTGGAGTTTGACAAAAGTAGCATGGAAACCATACCTCTTTAGATTAACTTCCATAATATACCTTTCAAATACTAGACATTGGATGACTTTAGTTTCCTAGCTAGTTCAGTTGGTAAGTGTGATGTTTATGATTTAGCAACTTCTAAACTTAAGAAAATTTTCTATGCTTATATTTATATGGAGATTAATCCCAAGAATCCCCTCCCTAACATTATGAAGCTTAGTCACGCCAATAAGGTTGTAAAAGCTAAGGTTCAACTATCTTACAACTAGAAACCACAATTGGGGAAATAAGTGTGGAGACCTACAAGAAAAGTATTCTCCTCCTTAGGGAACTATAATGAGCTAATGGGTATAGAGGAGGAATCTAAAAATACTGAAATCAATCCTATTGAAATTATACCTGAATGTCAGAATTAGAATGCATATGCAACTGAGGTTGATGACCAGATCAATCATCAGGATAATTCTATAATGAGTGAGGAGGGGAAAGCCAGTATTGACCCACAAAAGTTGAACAGGAAAGGAGATTCCACATCAAGATCCTTTTGATAAGATACAAGAGTTAAATGACCAATTCACTCTTACCTCTACCAGAAAGTCTGGGAGAAAAAGGAGGAAACCCAAAGGTGGTTGGTAATCTCAACTCCTAAGCATTATGATTTTTTAGAATTTGAAAGGATTTAATGAGCCTTATAAGGGACAAGCTGTTAGGGATCTTTTATTCGAAAAAAATGATTATGTTAGGATTGCTTAGAACCAGATTAAAAGCTCATAAGCTTCATAATGCTATGAAAATCCAAGAAAAAACTAGAACTTTGGTTCTAATCATGGTTATCACTTTAATGGTAGAATAATATTTGCCTATAATGCTCTAAAAATTCAAGTTTTTGTCATAAGATCTCCTGATCAACTTATTCACCTCAACTCCAAGCCTATTCAGATAGGAATTGAGATTGAAATCACCATTATTTATGCTTCTAATTTCAAATTCCAAAGAGCAAAACTCTGAGAGGACTTATTCTCAATTCAAAATTTAATCAACAATCCTTGGTTAATTACTAGAGACCTTAGTTGTGTTTTGCACACCTCAAAAGCTCAAGGGGATAGAATAAATGTTTCTAACATTGGCAGGAAACTAAGATATGCAATCTCTAAACTAGAGGTGACTGATTTAATGTTAGTTGGAAAATTCTTCACTTGGACTAACAAACAACTTGGCAATTGCCTCATTAGGAAGAAGATAGTCAAAATACTTGTCAATCATCTTTTTTTTGAGCCAATTTCCTAAATTTTATGCTTACTTTGGTTCCCCACCTTGCTTTGATCATTTTAGTATGGAGGTTTTGAATGTTATCTCTTCACCCACCTTTAGACCTCTTTTTAGTTTCAACTTCCTCATCAACAAGGCTTTATGAATCTAATGCAAGAGGTGTGGAGAGGCTTACCCACTTATGAGGAAGTTTCAATTACTTAGAGTTAAGCTTAAATGCTTTTACAATACTGACAATTCCACTAGATCTGTTAAGCTGCTTAAAGCCAAGATGAAGTTGAGAAGAGCTCAAGAAGCTTGCTACCTCAATCCAGATAATGCTAATTACAGAAATGATGAAAAAACAAATTAATGAATTACATTAAGGCTCTTTGAGATCATAATTCTTTGCTTATGCAAGAAGAAAGAATATTTTGGCTCAATGATGGTGATTTCAACATTATATTCCATAATTTAGTGTTGGAAAGGAGAAATACCAATAAAACAACTTGTCTTTTAGACTCCAATGAGCATATGATCACTGATAATGATGTTTTATAAAATTTTGATATACAATTATTTCGAATGATTACTTAGAGTTCCAAATTCACATGGATCAACAAATCTGCATGGGCTTAAGAATCTTATAGGTCTCCCTATCACTCTATCTTAGGAGGCTTAACAAAGCTTTAACACCCTGCCTCTCCTTAGGAAATTAAATTAGTTTTATTTAACCTCAATCTTGTGAAAGATCTTGGTCCATATGGGTTTAATACCCACTTTTTTTCAAAAAACTTGGCATATTATGGGTAGTCTTCTTGTGGACACAATACCAGAATTTTTGAATTTTGGAAGAATCTTAAGGGAAATCAATGCCATTCACATCTGCTTGATCCCAAAACACCTCAATGCAAACTATCTCATTAATTTTCACCCTATATCTTGTTGTAACATTATTTACAAAGTACTAAATTGCTTGCCAACAAACTCAAAAGGAAATTGAACCAAATTATTCATTGCTCTCAAGGTGCCTTCATACTCGACAGATCAATCTCAGTTAACATTCATGTAGTCTAAGAGCTGATGAGAGAATACAACTCTAGAAGAACTATTAAAAGCCATACTATCAAGAGTGATTTCTCCAAAGCTTTTGATATACTTCACTATAATTTCATCTTAATCTGCTTGGAATGGCTTGGTCATCCCAGCTTGTTTATTAACTGGATATCCTCTTACATCTTTGATCTTGCTTATTATATGCTCATCAATGGGGCCCTTACCAAGCAATTTTGAGGTTATAACGGCATTAGGTAGGGAGACCCTATCTCTCCCTGCCCTTTTGTCATTATTATGGAAATCCTAAATTGGATCATTTGCTCCAACATTTATTGGAGTTCAAATTTCAAGTTTCATTATAAATGTATGGAGTTATCACTTACTCAATTATGCTTTTCAAATGATCTATTATTATTTTGTGGAGCTCAACAAGAATCCATCTTAATTCTGCATAATTCTTTTATGGTTTTCAGCAGATTATCTGACCTAATCATTAAGTCAAGCAAGAGTAATATATACTTCTCTTCAAACACTTCTAATACTGAAAGTCTCCAACAAATTTTTGAATTGAATGTGCATGGTATGCCTTTCATATACTTAGAGATCCCCATTTTAACTAACAAACTAAAATATCAATACTTCCTGAGGATCTAGGAGAAATATAAGAAAATCATCAACTCCTGGTAGAATAGAGCTCTTTCTCAAGCTGGGAGAGTTCAGTTGATTATTCCAGTTCTTAACAGTCTTCACACACATTGGAGTTCTCATCTTCTTTTACCAAAAAGAATCACTAAAGAAGTGGAAGAAAGCATCATCGACTTTCTCTGGTCTAGGAAGCGTGACATTTCTAAAGGTGCTAAAGTTAAATGGAAGCAACTTTGTTGGAAAAAGCAAGATTAGGGTCTTGGTGTTACCCTAATTTCAACCTTTTAAACAATACAAGTTGCAAAGAGGATTTGAAGACTATTCAAGGATAAGGAATCTCTGCGGAGGAAGTGGATTAATAAGATCTACCTCAAAGAGAACAGTATATGACAAATCACAGAGAAGGAAGAGCATTTCAGGGTCTTTTATCCAGATCTTAAGAAAAAGGAAATTGGTATACTCTTTCATTAGAATTCAGGTGGCGAATAAAAATGACACATAGTTCTCATTCGACAATTAGACTACGTTTATTCCTCTTTCCCGTAGCTGCTAAAAAACTTCTTATTTATCTTCCCAATTATTATCCAAATTGCTCAATATTAGACATACCTATATGGACTTTAAGCAGCAACGAGGACTACTCCAATTCTACTTGCATTAAGGCACTTAAGCCTTCTATAGCAATCATTCCTTGGTTTAATATTGTTTAGAAAGCTTTCTTGAATCCTAAGGCCTCCTTCATAACTTGGCTACAACTAGGGGAAGATTAAAAAATAAAGATATGATTATTAGATCCAATGACACTCTTTATGAGCTATGTAGCATTGAAGAAGAAAGCATTGCCCATTTATACTTCAAACGTGAATACACTGCCTCCATATAGGCTAGTATTCAACATGCCTTCAATCAATTTTGCCATGAAGTAAATTGGAACAAAATTTTGCAATGGGCTGAAGCAAAGTACCACTCTATAGGGAAAGATAGAGTCTGTTTAAATCTCAATTTCAATTATGCAGTATATGCAATCTGAAGGGAAAGAAACCAAAAAATTCATCACATACCAAAATTGATAAGCATACTCTAATTCATAAGCTGCAATACTAGATAAAGGAAACTCTGGTAGCCCATAAAGTTTGTGATCACCTAAGCATTCACCTCAAAAGGTAATGGCACCTTTAGTTCCATAGTTTTTTCATAGGAAAACAATTATGTTGTATTATCTTTTGTCTGAAACAATTGTGTAATATCCCTTTATGATGCCTTTCATGGCTATTAGTGAATTCTTTATTTAAATTCAAAAAATGGTGTTATTTTATCACATTTCTACATTTTTATTAAGCACGAGAACGTATGTTAAAAGGTTGTTTTTAGGTTGTATAATATCTATGACTAAAAGGTATGATTGACGCTTAAATTAAGGGATTTCCTACATTTATGATTTCTATATTAAACTATTCTAGTGACTAATGCCAACAGTTATATATAAAAGAAATAAGGCAAAACATTATACCATGCAAGCTATTCTCAAGAAGTATGTAGGTTGTTGCAATAAAAAATTTATTGGTATAAACATGAACATAAGCTGTTTTAGAAAAGTAATCAAATATAGCATAAAAGTTTGAAAATAAAATATTGGAATGGCCATCCTCAACATACTGCAACAACATCTAAGTTATGCATTAAAATTGCCAATAGTTGCAAGATAAATAGAACTGTACCTATCTTCAAGCATAATAAATGCAACAATGAAAACCTAGATGTTATGCATTAAAATTGCCAATAGTTACAAGATGAATAGAACTGTACCTATCTTCAAGCAAAATAAATGCAACAATGAAAACATAGACAGAGGAATGATAAAGTAATCTCCATTAAGATTTTTTCCGAAGAGATAAATTGCAAACTTACATCCATTAAAGTACTAAACAAATTTTGGTCTTAGTTAGATCCTAAGTTATGAAGTGGTGTCTAGCATCATGAAAAAAGTATTTCAAATGTGACTTGTATTTAAATGAATCTGCACTCTCTTTAAGTGTACCAAGCAAAATGTTCTCAATTCAATTCAAAAAGCAAGAAAGAAACTGAAAATTTTTGACATATCGAATATGTGGCACCAGATCTGCAATCTCTTTTTGTTTTCTTTTTTGAGAGGAACTTAGAAACAATCTCAAGAATTGAAGTATGGGAACCCATCATATTTAGAAATCTAATTATCTAAAATGTTAAAGTTTTGAATTTCATCTTAAAAAGTACAGATTTGTTTTGTCAAAATAGCTTTGAAGAGTTATTTGGTTAATTTTAACGGCAGTAAGTGAAATAGCTATTTATTGAGATCTCTTTTTTCTTTTCTTCAGTTAAAGAACATATAAACAGCTCTTATCTTGTATCATTATAGTTGCAAGTAGATCAACCTTGAAAATGAAAGTCCAATCATGCAAATGAAATGCACAGCATCAAGCAATCAACCAAATTTGCAGGTCATTAGCAATTTCTAAGAAAAAGAAAAAGAGTGAAATGATAGGGATTCCTACAACCTTGTAAAAGAAGGATGTCCAAACAAAAAATACCGTCTGCAGCTGCAGAAGAAGATTGCAAAATCAAATAGAACCATACCAGCATTACTCTAGGGTAATATTAGGAAATACACAATAGGATATATATTAATGGATACATTTTAGTATTGAGTAGATAACGCATACATAGACATTACTACCTCCATTTTCAGACATCGTGAATCAACTATAACACAAAATAGAGCTGGCAAACCGTTTTCACTTCCTCTTCCGTCTTGCCTTTTTTAACTTCGTCAAGAAAAACCTGAAATATAGCAACAATCGAAGCCCAAACCTTCCTGCGTCAACGAATTTCATAAAGCAAAAACATAAAACACCCACTTAACGTAACTAAATATACACCAATAAATTTTTACCTAACTGTGCATCTACCGCCATGTTTTAACACTTCAAAATACCTCGTTGTAGCTACCAACAGAAACCAAAGCGTCATAGTTATAAAAGCATCTTCAAACGAATCCACGAGACTACCCTACGAAAAATAAAACAAAGCTTTTATCTTCAAATGAATCCACGACACTACCCTACGAAAAATAAAACAAACATGAACTAAAATCCCACAAGAGCCCTAAACTTGATGCAATAAGACAAATAGAAAGGTGCAAAAATTGCACCAGTCACGGACAGACGTTGAAAGCAATAAAGCATCAAAGATATAGACAGTGAACAAAAGCACCAGAAAACATAGTCAATGAAGATACAAGAGGGGAGTTGAAGGGAAGGGAAAGACTGGGGTCAGTAAGACGAAGAGAAAAATAGAGGGAAAAAGGGTGTTATAGAGGAGAGAGAAGAAAATATCTGATCCAACTTCCTCGATTGTTGGGAGTTTAACTAATTTTTCTTATGCAAATGGCAACAGGTGTATGAATTTTTTCGTAATCATAAACACTTAACACGTGTCTCCTTCTGACAAGATTGCATTAGTTAAAGCTGTCTTAGTACGGTCCTTTTCTTTAAGCTTTCAAAAACTATAATTTAATCAATCTGTCATTGTTTCAACTTTTTATAACTTTCCGAAACTACGAACAGAACGTAGCTTTTTATTCAAGGTGAAAAGAAATCAACTGCCTTGCATTAATACATAAGAAAGAGGCCGGCGGAGCTGGAGGGTGCTGCGCTCTACACTATTACCCTTCTTTATCAGTACCCTAAATTATCTGTTCTACTTTCCGTACAGTTTACGTAAATATGTGAATAAAATTTAACAAAATATGATAAAAATATTATAATTAATATAAAAGATCTTATCTCCTTTATTAGGATTCAATATTTGATGTTTCAGTTTATTTAAATAACGTCAGGCCTACACGAGCTCTTGTCTATTAAATAATCTTAGGATAGTGGCATGAAGCTACAAAGGTGTGCGCAATTATTTCTTATTTTTTTATTGACTTACCCTAAAGTTACGCTTGACTTCATTTTGTCTGCCTGAAAAATGAAAGCATGGCGTGCAGGTGTCTCATCTAGTTCCAACTTTTGTCATAACTAGGATGGATGAGTATAATCAGTGGCTTTCAGCGAAAACGATTAGTTAGTCCTCAATATCTCTGAGGTTCAAATGAGACTTTCTCCACTTCGGATAGGGTTGTAATTGGATATCATATAATTGCTAGTAATATATCGTACTTAACACCAAGCACTGAAGAGTAGTTTATAAGGAATACTATGCTAGAATACAAATGAAACTTTCACTTGCCATCACGTTCCCGTGCATTGTAATTTAGAGTCGTTGCTGTTGGCATCATTGAAGTACCTCCTAGAAGGATCGGGAGGTTAATTAGGGGAATCCAAGATTGCTTGGGGAATGCTTGGTGCAGCAACCATAATGTAACTGGTTCTACTGTCCTGTTATAAAGAACCAGTTCATGGTTTGATAGTTCCCAAGAGATTCGAAGATTCTTTTAGGTTCCACCAAACCCCATATGACAGATGCATCAAAGAATACATGGTCACTTGGGCATTTCCAAGGACCTTCAGGGGAAGTAAATCATCTTGGCATATGTTCTCTGTGGAGTTCAATAGCCAACATGCCCCTACTAGATTGATAGTTCCAGCGAGTACTGTAATTCCAAAAGGAAGTAATAGTTCTGCAAAATATCTGATTTGGCCGTAGTGCTTTTAGCACGATCAAAAGCAAAAAAATTAAATGCGCAAATGCAAATTTAACATCAGAAATTTGTTTAACGCAGTTAAGCCCACTTTATCTACGTCTGTGAAGCCCTAATCTAGATTAATACTTTCACCAACGACAATAGTTTTATAAAAGGCTTTATCGAGCTGACTCATTCAACTCTCGACACTATTCCTCGTCCTCACAACCCGTGAAAGTAATTTATGTCCTATAAATGACAGACTCGTTCTAACGTCAATAGAGGATTTTTTTCACCAACTATTAACGATAAAGATAATAAACAAATAACTCAAGTAATTAAAATAATAAAGAATATAACGACTATACTTGAGATAAGAAAGACAATTTTCCAAATAGTTTCCATCTTCTTCAACGAAAGATTGGAAAGTTGTCCAAAAATAAATATGTTGTAGTCTTTTGATATAGTTACCGTAACATCATACCCATGATGCCAAAACAACTAACAACTACGAAAGATTCAAAAGGAGAAGAATATGCGGCTACAGAAACAATATAATATATAATAAGAAAACAGGAATAAGGTCGTGAGACCTTGATAGAAACTTGCAGCACCAAGTCTAAAATGGTATCTCACAAAATCGCTTCAAATATGATCTAAGACCATCCTCAATTTTCGTTCAAGAATGAAAGGATACACAGCTGCAGAAAGTCATACACACAACCAAAAAACATAGCAACATGATCACAGATCTTCTAGCTGAAATACGTAAAAACCAAAAGAGAAAATCACAGCTGCACCAACACTCAATCAACGACAACAAATCAAAGAAAAATGCAGCAACACACTTCAACCCAGGTCACGTGATACACTTCAAATTTTGCAACATATGGAGTTGTATCTTAACACAAACAGCTATAGAACCTTCTAGAAAATCACCTCAGAAATACCTACTGCCAAGTCATCCAACATCTTTCATTTTTCCTTTTCCAAAAATGAAAACATTTAGCCCACCACCCATTTGAATCCCAGCCACATTACAATTGCCATTATCAATTCAAATTGGATAGCAATTATCCCAAAATAGATTATAGACTTAAATTCCATCTTAATTAGTATTAAAGGAGATAATTGGACATATAATATCGAATTCACAATCCACAAAAGAACTCCCCCTTAATCAGTCAATAAGATCCAAACATAAGCAGTTATCCGAAGATACAAATATCCAAAATTAACAGAAACCAAACAACAAATCAAAAATAGATGTTCCGAAATAGTTTTTTCCCCCTTGGGATAAAAGATGCCAAAAAGTAAAATCAGGAAACATCTAAAAATCGAAGAACCCTTTGCTTCAATTGACTAAGAACATCAATCCCATCTAAAAGATACCCTCAATCCTATTGATTTTTGTAACCAGAGCAGCATGCGAATTGATGGATGAAAAGGTCGATGCATCAGAAGGTCTACACAGAGTATAGGGAAAATCAACCACTTGAGCTTGCTTATTCACATTCAAAATCCTTGGAGAGATATTCATCAATGTCACTAGTTCAAGAGCACATCCAACCGAGGAACATCATTAGTATAAAGAAATTAAGTGATTATGCATGGAAAGTATAACAAGAAATGAGGCTTACCAATAATTGCCAACATTGCTTCAATGTTAAATCTGCCTAAATTGAAGTGTTCCCCAGTTCCAATGGTGTAAACAAGCTTAGTTTGCATCGAATAAACCGATACTACATGTGTACTTGGCAGCCAATTTTCCAAAACCAACTTATGGATAACAAAGTATTTCTACATCAACATAGAAGCACACAAAATGGAAGTAGATGGCCAAGCAGTTAATCTTCCTCCAGTTAACACATTGCAATCATATCATTTGGCACATTCCAATCATCACTATAAGTAAGATTTCCAAGAAGATTATCAAACCCCAAAAATAAATTAATTCTATCAGGATCAAATGGAATCAATCTACCTCTCACATACACCAGTTGATGGCACACAATAGATTTAGTCAAGAGATCATTATTCAAATTACAATAGAATTCTTTTACCAAATCAAAATCAAAATGTTGCGGCAACAATGCAACTTGCAATAAATTTCTTTCAAACAAAAAACATCCAAACGAAACTGCTAAAATTCATCCAAGGTTGTAGGATGGTCAAGAACTAACCTGATGTTTGCGATAGTGTCCCATTTCTATGCTGCAGCGAAAGTGTAGAATTTATAGGACACAACGGAAGTGTTTCTACTTGCGTTGTTAGAACATAAACTTCATGTCATTGATTTCTTTCTCATTTATGTATTTATGCTTCCAATAAACTTTCATTCCTTCCTCTAAGCGACGTACTTCTGAACCTCTCGTACCTTTTGCCATTTTTTTTTGTTGGCCAGTGTTGAAGACCGTTTTGCTCTGATACCAGCTGTTGTGATATTTTAGTAACAGATAGAAAATCACGTGAATAGAGAAGAAGAAGATTTGTGTTACTTAATGGTTTTTACTTGATGTACTATATCATTACAATGGCTATATAAACGATAGAAGAGCAAGCAACATGTGTTCTTATTCTAGATATTTCAATATTCTATTACATATATAATGCTTTTTTAAAAATGCTTTTTTAAAAATTCCTTTTGTTAGTTCCTTTAATGCCATTTCTTGTCACGTTGTGATATCGTTCTCTATTTCTTCACAAGCTTGCCTATTTTTCATAACACATCAAAAGCCTTAATCACTTGTTCTACATTCAGAATGTAGACAGGAAAGACTTACTTTCATCAACAATGGAAATAACATCTTCCTTTTGGAACTCTTCTGAAATGTTTCCTCAAATTACCTTGTCTTCAAACCTCAAGAACCGTAATTGTCACTCCTAAACATAAAGTAAAACATATCATGCTTTATCATATGTAATATTCGTTGGTGAAATTAAAAGAAAAATGGTTAAATAAGTAAAGATAATTAATTTATTATGTGGATAAAAAAAGATAGATCATATACAATGAAAAAATGTATGTCACCCAAGAGGCAGAGGTTATTACTTTAGAAACTCAATTTTAAGTAGTTAATGTTGTGTATCAGGATGAGACTCCTAACTACTCACTTATTAATCATAACAGTGGTAGTAAAAAGAAACTGAATAGAAAAAAAGAAGCACTTTAAGCCAACTTCTTCATAATGACTATACTTTCTTGGAATGTTAAAAGATAGAAAGTTATGCATCATTATTTAAGTGTTATTAAACCTTTTCTTATTAGATTTTGGAAAACTAAGCTGAAGAAGGATAGATGCAAAAATTTGAAATTTTTGAAAGAGCACTAGCATATGATCTCTAACTATTAATGCCATTATAATGGTAAAATGGTGATTTCATTTGACTTGATATGATTGAAGTAGCACATTCAATAATTGAAGATCAACTTATTCATTGATCAGTTAGAATGAGGTAGGAGAATATTAAATTTCAAGTAATCTTTATCTATACATTTAATCATATTTTTAGAGGATCTCTTTATGGAACAGATTAAGGGAAATTGGATCTCTTATCAACTATCTTTCAATCATTCTTGAAGACTTCAACATTATATTTCATCCTTCAAAAACTAAGGGAAACTCATGCCTTGGGAACTTTTCAAAAGATTTATTTGGTTATGCAAGCAACAATCAGGTGATTGGCTAAAAAATAAAGGGACATTTCTTTATTTGGAGCAATAAATAGAAGGAAGATGGTTCCTAAGAAAAGAGATTGATAGAGCTCTAGTTAATAGTCTTTGGATCTTTACTTTTCCTAATAGCAAAGCTTCTTTTAATAACCCTTTAATCTCTAATCGTACTCCTATTGTAATTCAGAACTTCTCCAATATTACAAGGATGAAATATTCATTCAGGTTTAATAATAACCTAAAATGGGGGGATTTGAAGAAGCTATCACCAAAAGGATTATATATGAAGCTCAAAGGCTTAAGTTATTCTTATGTATAAGGAAGCCTTGTGGGGTCAAAGAAGAGCTAAGGGTTTTCAATAGCAAGAAGTTCGGGAATAACTCTGGGCTATTTTTGAAGCTAAGGAAGACTAAATATGGCCCAATACAATCCTTATGAGTCCTATCCTGATAAAGATATACAAGTAAAGGGGAAAAACCAACACTCCTAACCTATTTCTAGGTAGTAGAAATTAATCATTTCCTCTTAAAACAAAGATCGAAAAGTTAATTGCTTAAATATAGGGATAGGAGCTCAACTTTCTTTCACAAATCAATATTTTATAAGAGAAATAACAATATATTTGTTTCTCTTAAGAGTGGTTTGAGGTACAAATTGAGTCTCAATAGGATCTATTGTAGGAGGCTTAAGACTATTTCTCAAACACTTTTGATACCCCCACCAATGGTACCTCTTTAGTGCATCTACTTCAGTCCATCATTAATGAGAAAATTTCTAGTTAGGAAGTTAAGTTCTTATCTAGACCCTTTAATGCAAATAAAGTAAAGAAAGAATTTGCCCTCAACCTGAATAAGACTCCAAGATTTGAGGGTCAAAATGCCTACTTTTTTTTTCTATAAAACATGGACTTATACTAAGACAATTGTTGTAACACCCCATTACCCTCGGGTACGCACCGGAACGCCTGTAGGTCATTCCGACACATATCCTAAGATAAGGGAGCGCTACGTGCAATTTCTACAAATTCCACATGGCATCACATACATTTAAATAATAAAACCAGTAACTGTAAATTGCAAGATTTTTAAAACCAAATTTCTCT
>JANQBM010000222.1:35433535-35444925 GCA_025594535.1 Erythroxylum domingense
CTCACAAAGACACACTCCAATTTAAATTTTCAAGCACAAAAATCATATTTTTCATAACAATTACATTTATTAACAAACATACCGGGAAATGTCATGAATGCATGTACAATCATTACATATGCAAAATTCACTATTCACGTGCATATATGAATGCATGAACATAGCTAAACAATTTTAAACACTCCTAACCTGTTCCAAATTACTATCTTACCCTTCCCATCGGTGATGGGATGTTACACATTTGTCCTTAAAAAACATAAACATTAAGAAGTTACTTTTATATGTGCCAGTAGTACTGTCTCCATCTGCTAGTAAAGCTTACCAAAATTGAACCTAAACTAACTCATATTTTATATATTATCATTTATAGTTTTTTAATATGGTGATTGGTGGATTGCAAGTCTTATAAGCTATTATAATAAAAAAAGGATGAAATTAAAGAGTGGTACTAGTATCTATTTGAGATAGTGGCCTAGTTAAATAACAAGAGGTATTTATAGTGAGGTAGTTACTCTCATGTTAAAAGGCTAGGTTACTTTTCAAATAAGCTTATATGCTCTGATATTGTTTAAGTTTAGTTTTTGAATAAGGGGAATAAAAATGTCTAAAGGTTTTAACATTTTCCCATGTATGTTCATTTAATGCATTAAATAGAATAGTGCAAACTTTTTTTAAATCTAACGAATTACAGGAAAAATTGAGATTGATTTATAATTTGATACAAGTAACTAAGTGCTTTATAAATTAAATGAACTTTGCAATTGGACGCATAATGGAGAATTTTGATGGATATCTTCAATATGTTTAATGCTTTTCTAAAGTTGTTCCTTATTAAGTTGAGAGTAATGGAATTGGTTTGCTTTAAAAAATAAATTCTTAAGTTATGGGGGATTGATAAGTACTTAATTGTTCATATTTTAGGTTTATATTTATTATTTTTTGCTTGTTTATTTGAATGTTTTTACAAAAGGTCGTGTTGATGCCCATGTACCACTTAGAATCTTAATTTTCAAACTATAAAAGCAGACTCATGAAACATGAATTAGCAGCCTAGGACGATTGAAAAAATGAAGAAAAACAAGGAAACACATTCAAAGTGAATTTTTATCGATCTAAAGTGGATTTTTTAAAGATTAAAAGGGATTTTATCACGTATTTTTTGATTTTTTGGTTTCCTTTATTTTATATGTTATATCTTCTATGATTAGAAACTAAACCTTTGCTGATATATAAAATAGATGAACCCTGAAATAGACCTTGTAGTGATTTTATTTTAATTTCATTCATTTTTAGTTTTATTAAGATTCAATTATATGTTCTTAATTATTCTTGAATTAATATTGCTATTATGTTGATTCATCTATGGTTTTATGCAATTGAAATTAAGAAATCCTTTTCTATGAATAGATTTAGTATAATTATAAAGAGTTCATGCAAACCTAAAACTAGATCAATATAAATCTTCCAGATTAGAGTCAAATTTAATAGTGAAATTCATAAATTGATTAATGCAATTATATGGGGTTTTAATTGGAAAGATATTTCAATTGATCAACCAAGAATTATATGTTAAAAGTCTTGAACTATAGATTAAATTAATTAGTGAAATCATGATTTCATTGGAAGTCCTAAGGGAATTCAAATTCTAGGTCCCATTGTCTTCTTTGAATGTTTCTTAATTTTTTCTTTGTTCTAGTTAGTCAATTGTGTTGATTTATTATTTTATTGTTTTAGTTTTTAATTTGAATGATCGTAAGTACCATAAATCGATCTGTACTCGCTAGTATTAACTACAATTAGACCATACACTTGCAAACAACTCAATTATTGCCTATAATACCCCTTTATGTATGAGATGAAAGTTAGCTTCAAACTACGAAATTCCATATTAATCATTATAATATTGGAATAATGAGGAGCAAATTTTTAATATGAATACAAGTTGATGGTATGCTTGCTAATTGCATGTAATTCTTTTTTGGAACTATTAAAGTGCCTTTTCAATGTGATAAAAATTACCAATGTTGCTAATTTAAATCTTTATGTATTGAAATTTAAAAATGATGTAATTTTAAAGTATTGTTATCAATCAATCAAGCATTAAATCTCTAACTCTTATTTAAGATATGTGAATTGAAATCTTAAACTCTTGCAATTAGTTAATTTTCAATATGGTAATTTCATTTAAATGAATTATCTCAAACTAAGGAGGGGTATGTCTCTTTTGTATCAATTAGGATTTAAAGGCATAATTGTACTCTTTACAAAAAAAAAAGGATATCTTTATAAATGTTACAATTCTCAAATTAAAAATAATATCACTTCATCTTAATTTTGGAGTATATTTCAAAAAATGAGAACAAATGTAAAATAACTATATTAATAAAACTCTAATTAATTAATATTTTTAAGTGATATTACTAGTACATTTTAAAATATATAAGGATGCTAAACATCTTTAATTATTTAATTAAAAATTATTTTTATTTTTATTTTAAACTCTTATTGTATAATTAATGTGCAAATTTTACACAAAATATTCTTTTTTAATAATTATAATAATTAATACCTTAAAATTAAATTTAATATATAAAGTGAATTAAATTAAATCATGATGATATAATAATTATATTAAGAATAAAAGACCTGAGAAAAAGAATAAGCAAAATTTTATTATAAATCATAAATTAAAAAATTTTAAAAAAATGATGATACATCGAATAGTTTGACTCAATTTTGATGAAAAGTCTCCATCCACTACTATTGCTATCAAATCACTACAATCTTTTATCACATCTATGAGTTGTTATTTGTCACTCGTACCACTAAACTAAGGTTATAGGAAAAGGTTAAGGAACTTACACGAACATCAAATAACATTGTTTCTAGGAAGAAAGGAGATAAATCACCCACTTAGAGCATCTGTTCATACTTGATACAATTACTAAAGATTAAGTACTAATTATTGCAAAGAAAAGACGTTTAAATTATTTTAGACAATTTTAAAAGATGTAAAAGATCTACCGAAATCCAAACTAACTACACAAAGTTGCAACTGACTGCCCCTTTAGATTCTCTTGCAATGTTTTTGTTACGTAGAATCCGAGGTCATTGTTATCACACAGCTTCTTTATCATTTGCAGTGTCGAACAATGTTAACCGGAAAAAGGGTTTGATTGATGACAAATGTTTGTTTATTCCCATGTGGAGCAACACGTGGAGCTGTCGTGGATTTAAGTTTTGGAATTGGAAGTTTCAAGGAAGCTACAAAGAACCAGTATCAAACAGCACGTCCTGTCTCACGACCCAATCTTCGTTATTTCCGAACATACAATTGAGTGCGACCCAGGTTAATTTAGGTTGTACAATTATTCAACGATCCTTTGCGCGTTTTAGTTGGTGGCATCTGGGTTTCGATTGCTGGTGTTTCTAATTGATTTATGATGATAAAGGTCTGTTCTTTACTTGTTTTTGCGTTCAAGATGCTGTCTTTCGATGAGTTAATGGATGCTTTTTCTCTTAGCTTCTTCGTGTTTATCGCTATGCAATGTCATGTTTTGGAGGTTTGAAAAAGGAAGTATATATGGATATTGCTGATTGCTTTCTTTTAGTTTGGTGGAATGGAGTAGTTGAAAACATAGGTGACTCGAGTCGAATTCGTCGCTAAATGGTGGATAAATTCTGATTTCTGTTCTTGTTTTGGCATTTTGGTTAGTCCGTTTGAGTATTGTTTATCGGGTTGTTTAGATTTATCTGCATTATCTCCGTATTGACTGATCTGAAGTGAACAAGCAGAGGATTTAACGTGATTTTCGTAATTCCGACTATTGGAGGAGTTTTTGGATGTTATAGAACTCAAATTGATACGTTGAAGAAGTCTTTTTGTGAAAGCTTTCCACTGTATTGGATATAAGAAGGAAGCTTCGAATAATGGAGCTGGAGAAGGACGAGTCTGTAAGTAATGGGGATGTGGATGATTTGTTGAGAGAACACTATACTAGCCCTCCTTTTCGGAGCATGTCCCTGACCTCCTCCCGAATTCCAGGTATGGTGAGACAGAAAGCTTATATATTTGATGGCTACGGAAATTATTACAATAAAGAATGGGATCTTGCAGAGGGTGTGGGAAAGGAGTTCTGTTGGTACCATGTTGAATTACCGAAAAGTAATCATAAACTTTCGGTATCAGCACAATGCCTCATTGATGTTCTTTGCCCTCCTCTGAAACTCCAAGACATTCTGTCACTGGTCAGCAATGGACCCTTTTGTGCTCATGTTGACGGTGCCCTTGTGTTTAGAGTTAATTCTCCTGGTCCTCCCTCAAGCAATTACACATTTAGATTAGCCGCTAGAGTTACTGAGAATTCAGTGATTACTGTGTCATTAGGCCGTGTTCCAAGATTGGGTTTCTCGCCAATGGGTCAATCTCTTCTCTCAGAGATTCCAAGTGTGGAGAGTCACTCGTATCAGGGTGAGGGCCGAAAGGAAGGGAGTGGGATCGTGATTAAGGAGCACGTTCTTGAGTTTTTATTAACAATGAACCACTCTGAGGAAGCTGACAATCCTGTCCCTAGATCAGTTTCAAATCTCGTTGTTCACATTATTGACACACATGTCGATCACCTTCAAGATGTTGTAACTGAGCTTGAGATAGAGCTAGACTCAGTGGAACTTGAATTGGACAAAGGTGAGATTCTTATAGTGATCAGATTCGATGTTATTGTCGGAAGAAATATAGCCCAGCAAAAATTTGAATTGTTAATGTTTTTATGCTTTGTTCTTGGAAGTATTTATATTCTTTTCTTTTTTTTACTTATTGACTGATTGCATTGCTTTTTGATAAAACACCTCAGGGATTTGTGTTCTTTACCTGATCAGAAAGACACCTGCCTTTATTATGCTTCTTTCTTTCTCGCTATATTTGATCCTTCAGAATTTACCATTGATATACTAACATAGCTTCAAAAAGTTCTATCAAACTGTTCAAAATTTCAACATTAGGATCGGAGTTGAGAAAGGCACAATTAATCATAGGACTAGTAGATTTAGGACAGAGTCTGGAAGTCACATTGTGAATTTTTTCTCTTTTTGTGCATTTGATCTATCAAGTTATGCTGTGAATACTATTTGATTATTGTCATAGTAGACATCAGTCACGTTGATGATTCATCTGTTAGATTTCACCCATCCATAGAGCAAACGCAACTCTACTGTTTTACCTGTCAATCCTTCCTGTCCTTCCCCACTCTTTTTTTGCATAAAATGATTGGTAGTCACTATTAATTCTTTATAAGTTTTGCTATTATCCTAACCTTTTATTGCCATCCTTAAGTTCATGAATTCTGAGCTCTTTGGGGCATCAATGGCGAATTTGAAAACATAAGGAGATTTAGCTTTCAAACTAGAAGGTGTAGTTATTCTTGCACAAGCACTTGGACCCATGAACAAGAGACGCGCTGGGGAGGGAGAGAGAGAGAGAGAGAGAGAGAAATGCAGAACTTGTCAATTTGGTGTATACCTGGATTTTGTTGATCTATGTTTAGAGATGTAAAGTATTACTATAAATGAGTCATTGAATACATATTCTATAACAAAGTGGCTTGAGACATTATCTTTTCCTTTGTTTTGTTTCTTGAGACATTATCTTTTCCTTTGTTTCGTTTCTTATTCTTGTTTGCTTCTCTGTTATTTTATCCACCTGTATAAGTTGTGGTCCAAATGTTCTTGTGAGCATGGTGCTACAACATGAAGCATAACATAGTGATCGTTTGCATGCATTATTTATAGGGTATGATCTTGGAACAAAACTTGATGATTAATGAGTAGCGAATATATTTCTACATAGAAGTAGGGATTGACCTAACAAAAGAAACGCAGTTTTATAAACCATCAGCTCACATTATTTGAAGCCATTCAAACGTTATGTGCTATCCTTGGTGTTTGAAATATCTATACCATCTCATGGAATGAAATTAAGCACAAGAGTTTTGGACTTGCAGGTGGTTTTACTTTGAAGAAACAAATGCTAGATGATAGAAGATTCCCCAAAATGCTTCTTAATCTGCAGAGACTGCTTCAGGTAGTTTCACTCCCTAAATCTGTCCTAGTTGGGAATTGACAAAAGGAGAACTTTAATGATTGGTGCTCATAGAAGAGATCAGAATTTGCTATTTTAATTCTGATCTGAGGAGCTTGGGATATCCTAAATAGAGTAACAGAAAGTACAAAGCTTGAAATATCTATCAGTGGAGTTCATTTACATGTGCTTTTGAGCTTTCCATGGATGTTTAGAGAAAACGTTTTCCAATAGCGTGATGCCAATGTTCTGTTTTGCTATGAGAATGGAATCTTTTCATACTGTTTTCTTATTTTTCTTCCAAAGAGGAGAGGAGGTTTTGATTGTTCGTGGTTTCTATTTTGGTTCAAATAGTGTGGAACTAACTACTTGTGCAAAAACCTTGCTAAACCCAGGTAATTGCCCATGGTGAGCAAGTATTTCCACGGGTAAAAGAGAAATGTTCTTCGAAGAGATGGTTTGCCACTGAAGATATTAACTCTCTAGAAGAGTTAATTGGACGGCTAAGGAGACTGAAAGAAAATGTGGGATTTATTGCTAATCGTGTCACGGCAATTCAAGCTGGTCTTGATAGCTGGCAATCGGAACAAATAAACAAGAAACTATACTATCTTTCTTTCCTTTCGATCATATTTCTTCCGTTGTCCATTGTCACAGGAGGTAAATGTTTTAGCGATGTTAACTTCGGATTAAATGTTTTGGCCATGTTAACTTTGGATTTTACAAGTGTATAACATGACTTATTTGGACAACATGTTAGTGTTTGGAATGAACGTGGGAGGAGTTCCATGGACAGGGCAAACTGACCCAAAGCTGGAAAATGGTTTTCGCAATGTGATGTTTCTTTGTCTGCTCATGGTAGCTATTCTTCTACTGTGCTTCCTCTTCCCAGTTGTGTATAGTCAGTTAGGGGCATGGCGGCGGCAGAGGGCTATGAAAAGAAGCTGGTCGCTTAACAGGAAGTCCTTCCTTAAGAGAACATTGGGAATTCAGGCCAGAGAGGGCTATCTTCGCATTTGAATACGGGAAACAAAATTCTGAACATCTTCACTCCTTATGACGCACAACTACTGCTTGGGAACAGCTCTTGCATGAATTTGTTCATAAATCCTTTTGCTCTGATTAAACACTTGAAATGATGGCATTAACCAAAGTAAAGAAGGGGTATGAGCATATGTTTTTGGCTTGGATAACCGACTGGCATCTGGGTGGACCTCTTGGGATGAATTGTTTAACATGTACTTGGGCTTTCGTACCCCTAATAGAACTGTGTACAGCTTACACTGTATTGTCGTGAATGCCTTGTCACTCCATTTTCTGTTACCTGTCTGTTTTTGGTTTTTCTACGGACTCGTCTGTACACTTTTATCGTTGTATACTTGAGAAACGTCAATCGTTCACTTGCACTAACTTTGTAGTTTCAGCCTAATCAATTATCTGCAATGGGATATTTGTTTTCCATCAGGATTAAGGATGGCAACGGGCAATTAAGGACGGCAATGGTCTAGCATTTAATTTTTTCAAAATAATTTTTTAAAAATTAAAAATATAAAATGTGTTTTTTTAATTGAGTTCGAGTTTGATTTGTCCAAATTAGGCTTGTTTGGAATTAACTCTTATAAACAAGACAATGTTATTTTATTTAAGAAAATTAGACCTCAAGTTGAACTGGGTTTGGATTTAACCAATAGGCCAACCTATTAAAAATAGGTTAATTTAAATTCGTGGGATGGCTCGTTGAAATTCCTAATCAGAACAAATCATCGTTGTTGTTCTTAACAACCACAATGCTTTCAATTAGGGATGTCAACCATGGGTTGGGTCATGCGCTAGGTAGAAATGGCCCGTTGAATGACAGACCGGGCCACGACCCGTGCATCATGGGCCACGGGCCGAGAGGGCGCGGGCCGAAACGTCCCACGGCCCGCAGACTACTTAGGTGGGCCAAACTACAGGCCGGTCGGACCGGCCCAGCTGACAGCTAGTGGCCCGCCCACTCAGGACGACGTCGTTTTATGAGTTAATAAAACGACGTCGTTTTATGTGGTAAATTTTGCGTCTGCCATGTTGTGAAACGACGTAACGACGTCGTTTTGCTTTAAAGTAAAACGACGTCGTTTTCTAGGTTGGAAACTTAAAAAAATGACGCGTTCCAGCCACTTCTCCTCAGTCGTCAGTCCTGGCTCCTGCACCCGCACGCTCCGTCTCCGGTCTCCCCCAGCTCCAGCTGCCGTCTCCCTCTCCGTCGCGAGACCTTGCTGCCAACCCTCCGTCACTCCTGCCTTGTCTCGCCTTGCCGCCGTCACTCCCGCCACCAGTAAGGTACGTTCTTCTGGTTATTTCCATTTTCGATTCCAAGAGTGCCGAATGCAGATGGGAGACTTGGATGATAAAATCAATTTGATTTGTTGATTTGGTTTTGTTTCTCTTATGATAAGTGGCCTCAACTATGTTCTTCTTCTTATTATATGTCTTCAGTTTTATTATCCTCTCCAAGTGTTCGATAAAATGCTTCTCTCAGTCTCAGGTTTCTTCGGTGTTCGGTCCTTCCTTCTGCTGCTGTGCATTGATAATTTGCGACTTTTGACTAGCTTTTGTGCATTGGTAATTTGGTACTATGTAATTTGCTGCTGTGCATTGGTAATTTGACTGACTTTATCCAATTTTAATGTTCTCAATCTAGCTTAGTAATGTTTGCTGCACTTCAAGAGCAAATAGATTAGAGTGTGTTATGCCTGTAGAAGTAGTCAAGTGATTAACTTAGCTCATTTATTTACTAAAGTTAAAGATGGAGTTTTATAGTTGAGAGATTCTACTTTATTAAAGCAACCCATGTCTTAAAGTTGATGGGATTACTATGCATTTAAGGAGTTTACATTTGCTTGATTTAATCAACTCATTAGGATCAGTTTTGAAATATACTTCATCCTGACTTGGACTTGAGATTGTGATTTGTGAGTTGTTAGAATCACTTGAATAAAATGCATACACTTAAGTAATGGTGTATCCATGCATGTTTAAGGAAGGTTCTTCATATATACTTTTCTTTTGACAATAACTAAAAAAGATGACTCTTATCAGTTGATTCCAGTGGCATTTGTCACTTAAACCCTAAAACTACTTCAGCAGTTATGGAAAATAATTAATATATAAAGCCTGCATTTCTTTCCATTAGCTATATTTCAAGTGCATTGATGACACAGTATCATCATCTATAAGACCTTAAATTACTGTCGAAAATATTGTTACATCATTTTGACAGTAAAATGACCCTAACTCATGGATTATTCTCCAAACTTAGTTGTGCATGCTTGTGATAAACTTAATTCATGTTTGTGTCATTCCAAGATATCTAAAAGTAACATTCCTTAAATAAAGTACCAAAAGACAGCTTAGAAGTAAGAAAAGGAATTGCTCCGAATTCAAAACCTAAAAACTCCTAAACGTAGAAGCTCATAAATCAAATTAACCAAGCTTTTTGCAATTGATAAGGTAAAAATAAGCATACTTGCATTTTCAATGTGAAGAATATGTGCCTATTGTTATTATGACGTTGTATTACTAATATTTTGATATAATGTTAGCTTTTTATAAAATTTGGTACTTAATGTAGCTTATATTTTATTTTAAATCTAGTTGTCAGATTAGATGGATGAAGATATTATTCCTTTAGTTGAGAGTTCTAATCCGATGCCGGAGATTGTAGTGGAAACTTCTATTCCGATAGTGAGTGATGATAGAAATTCAATTAGAACTCTAAGTCAAGTTAAAAGTGATGTTTGGAATCACTTTAAGAAGATTACATCGATTGAGGGAATTGAAAAAGCAAAATGCAATTATTATCATAAGTTGTATTCAAGTGGTTCGAAAGGTAGAACATCTCATTTAAAGAGACATGCCGAATCATGTATCAGAAAGAAGATAGTTTTAGGAGGTCAATCATGTTTGACCCCTAACCTTATGAAGGGAAATAACGAAATAACCGTAACAACTTTTGACAATAAGAGATCAAGAATTTTATTGGCTAATATGATTGTTGAAGATGAACATGAATTGGCTATGGTTGAAAGTGAGAGATTTAGGATATTTCTCAATTCACTCCAACTGAATTTTAAGGTTCCAAGTTGGAATACATTGAGTAATCTTATTTTGAAAATTTATGAGGAGAATAAGAGAGAAATATTAAGAGTATTGTCGAGTGTTGAAGGACGAATTGCCATAACAACGGACATGTGGACAGATGATAACCAACAGAAGGGTTACATGTCGGTAACGGTACATTATATTGATAATGATTAGAAGCTATGCAATAGACTTTTGAGGTAATTTGTATTCTTTAATATTATTATCATTTACTTAATTTCATTACTTTATGAATTTATGATTTATATCGTTATGTTTTATATGATAGGTTTATTTATGTGCCAACACCGCATACAAGTGAAAAATTGACAAACGTGTTAAAAGATTGCTTTATGGGTGTGAACATCGACGACAAAGTTTCTTGTATCACAGTTGATAATTGTAGCACAAATGATGCTATTATTGAGAAGTTGAAGGGTAAGATGCGAGTTGGGAGTTTATTAGCTGGAGGTAAGTTATTTCATATACGTTGTTTTGCGCATATTCTTAAGTTGATTGTGAAGGTTGTGTTGGAGACGATAAAGGAATCAATTGAGTGTATTCTGAGCAGTGTTTTATATTGGAGTGCAACTCCTAAAAAAGTTGAGTCTTTTGAAAATGTTGCACAGATTTTATGCATTCCCTGCACAAAGAAGTTGGTTTTGGATTGTCCTACGAGATGGATCTCAACCTTTAAGATGTTGGAGTCGGCAATTCCATATGCCCAGTTATTTACTAGATTAGCTAAAAGGGATCCTCAGTATACCTCTATGCCATCAGAGGACCAGTGGGAGTTGGCTAAAGAACTTTGTATGAAGTTAGAATTATTCAATAGGTAGACTGAATTGTTTTCAGAGACAAAATATCCTACTTCATACCTTATCTTTAGCATTATGACCAACATAAAGCATGTTTTGGGATTGTGGATGTCTGACTCTAATGAAGTGATTTGGACGATGGGGCAGCGGATGATGGAGAAGTTTAATTCTTATTGGGCTAAGGTTGGAGATACTGTTGCATTATTATATTTGTTAGACCCGAGATACAAAATGGATGGCGTTAAATATATTTGTAATAAATTGTACAATAGTGAAGCTCGAGAGCATGTACATACTATGAAACAATTATGGTATCAATTGTTTCATGATTATGAAGCCAAAATGCAACAAACTCATCATCGAGATGCAGGCAG
>JANQBM010000222.1:35445025-35461103 GCA_025594535.1 Erythroxylum domingense
CCCATAACCCTAAGTTGACAGTACTCCCATCCACAACCACGTTTGCACTGAAATTGTCAAAAACGGTCGGTACGTAATCCTGTTTTATTTTTTATTTTTATCAAGTTAGTAACCCATAGTCAATTACGAGTCAAACAGTAAGAAAATCACAAATCAAGCCAAACAACAAAATTTTCTTGTACTAGATTCAATCTAGTAATCTACTGAAGAATATGACAAACGAAAGAAGCAAAATAAGAAATCATTACAGCATGAACAAGCATTGTTCTTACTTCCTAGTTCGTATGAGAGTCAGGAAAGAACAATCCACAACCAGAACACGTGCAGCCTTTTAGCCAAATCAAAGTTTTCAAACCAGATTCCAGAGGAAAAAACCGCCACTGTCTATAATTCCAATGTTCGAAATATCAACCTGTTATCTTGTAAGACCTTCACATAACTCTCAAGTGTGTATATGCAACGTGAAAAACGGTTTGCGTAATTTTCGAAAATCTTTGGTACATAATCCTGTTTTAGATCAAATTAGACCTCAAGGCAATATGGAGTCAAAAGCAAAAAAAAGTAACTTAATCGAGCCAAAAAGCACATTTCCAATTCTATCTGAATAATCCGCAAAACTTGCATAAAACATAAATGCGATAAAAAAGCCATAACTCGTCAAAATCGAGAATGAATGACCCACAACTAAAGTATGTACCTATTTTTTGCCAATTAAAGTTACAAAATCAGATTCCAAAAGAAGCGCTACTCATTTGAATTTTAAAATTCGAAAAGTCACACTTAACATGTCGCAACGGTTTCAACGTTTCAATCTAATTTCGCGGCTCCTAACCACTAGATAAATCATCTAAGCACTGGAAAAAATCGCGCAAAATTTTCGGTCACAAATGAAGGAATGAGAGAGTAGTACCGTAGGGAAAGTATTGCTTGTGTAGGAAATGAGCAAACAAGTTTTACCGACGGCGCCGTCGCCAACCGTCACGCACTTAATAAACCTCGAAGCACTCATTTACACCGTCCGATCTCTTCTCCTGCGTAACAAACAGAACCTCAACGATTACACTACAATAACTGCCTTCAACCGTCACTGCCTCTCTCTTCGTCGCCTCCGCGCTTTTTCTCTCCGATTCAAGTCCGATCGCAACTTGAAGCTGTCACTACTCATTACCAGCTCAACATTCACTTAGATCTGTCACTTAAAACCTAACCGAGAATATCAAAGAAACAAGAACAAGAACTCTCTAGTGAGTTCTAGTTGAGGGAGGGAGCGAGAGAGAGAGAGTTGCACGAGAACAATAAGAAAGTTTGAAAGAAAGATACAGAGAGAGGAGAGACTCCGAATTGCGGTTACAGATTGGGTTAAACAGACTGTGTTTGGACAGAACTGACCTACATCCTTTTGACAGCTATTGTCTTTATTTATTTATATAACCCTCTATTTTAATTTATTCACAAATAATTATTACAATTAATTTATATAATTTTAGTAAACTATATTTATAATTGCTTGGATAAATTTGAATTAAGTTTAAATAAATTATAATTGTAAAAGTTAACTCACTTTGTAAGGGTTAAAGGACCTGTTTCTGTAATTCTAACGTGTAACTATAAATTTAATATTATTTTAATATTAAATTGTTAAAAATAATTATTTTAAATAATATAACGAGACCGACCAATTGCCATAACTAAGTGCAAAAAGGTAAAATAAAAGGACTTTAAGGACTGTTTTCGTAAAGATGGGAAGGGGGTGAGTAGTGGGGGGGTTGTTCTGAAGAATATTTCTTGCCTTTGAAGGGATAGGACCAACAACGCGACACATGCGATTCTGTACTGGTAGTTGTTCATTAGTTGGCTTCCTGTACCCTTTCTCTTTTCATGTGCTTTCTTTTTCTTCTTTTATAACCTAATATCAATGATGACTTGAAGTGTGAAGAAAATGCATGATGGGGTTTTCAAGCTCTTTATTTATCGTTTATTTACTATTAAAAAATTAATTTTAAAACTTAAGTCTGTTTTTAATTAATTAAACTAAATAAAATAAACTATAAATCGAACTTCGTTAGTTTGACTTTAATTTATAATCAATTTATATTTTTACATTAAGTTGAATTTTTTATTGATTTGTGTCAAACTTTGATTGGTCCAATTTAACGTGACTAGCATTGTCGTAGGTACAATTGCCTTATGAAGTTAGGTTTGAGGAATCGAGAAGACGTGCTCAGGTCTAATCCAACACTAAATGGATGCTTGAAATGGCCTAATCGCTAACATGGGAGCAATAACGGCCCACCACTCACTTTATTATAGCTTTCTTTATTAGTTTGAGGTCAATGTCATCGGGACCAAAGGATTAAATTGGTTTGAATTACATGCGCCTGTCGAAGTACGTTTTGCTCTTTTCCTGCTGGTTTCGTGAATTTTGCTCTGTGGACTCTTTTTTGAATTTTGATATTTTTGAAAAATATCTTGTCATAAATTTCAATTTAAAAATAATAACAAAAAAACTTCCTTTTAATTTAAGAAAATTTATAAATTTTTATTAATTTTTAAAAATTCTTAGTGTTATTTAAATTTTTAAAAATTCTCTTCGTCAAACTTAAATTAAAAATAATAATTAAATATACGCAACATAACATATGATATGTGGACTAATTAATTATCTTATTAATGACATTTAATTAGTTTAAATTTGATAAACGTACATCCGAATAAATTCTCAAATGTACAGACGAATTAAAGTATTATACTCTGCTCTTTAACCTTAGAAGGATATACATCAAAGTGTGCTTTCTTGTAGGCTGACCAGTTGTTTGTAGATGCTACCAGGTCTTGCAATAAGTTGATTATGGCTGCCAAGTTCAACGACCTTCCCTTGTTGAAGCACTGCAATAGTATCGGCATCCTTTACAGTTGATAACCTGTGTGCTACTAGAACTGTGGTTCGACCTTCCATGAGCTTGTCCAAGGCGTCTTGAACCACCTTCTCGGAAGCTGTATCTAATGCACTTGTAGCTTCATCCAAAAGAAGGATCGATGGGTCTTTAAGAATGGCTCTTGCAATTGCGACTCTCTGTTTCTGCCCTCCTGATAGTTGCAACCCTCTGTCACCTACATGAGTTTGATAACCTTGAACCATTCTGCTGATGAATCCATCAGCGTTTGCTGCTTTTGCTGCTTGCATTATCTCGATATCCGATGCATCTTCGTTACCGTATTTGATGTTTTCGTATATTGTCGTCGAAAACAATGCAGGTTCCTGTTGAACTAAACCTATTCTCTTCCTGAGCAACTTCAGGTTTAAGGTCTTGATGTCATTTCCATCAATCAGGATTGTCCCAGAAATGGGGTCGTAGAATCTAAGGATCAAGCCAATTGCTGTACTTTTCCCTGACCCGCTTTGTCCAACCACGGCTAGACTTTTTCCTGATGAAATCTTCAGGTTTAAATTCTCAAAGATCGTGATATCAGGCCTCGCAGGGTAGTTGAACCTGACATTCCTGAAAACTATATCACCTTTCACTTCAGTTACCATTTTCGAGGCAGGATCATCCGGGTGTATGGCTGTTTTCCTACGAAGAATACTGAACACTGATCCAAGTGCCTCTGAACCCTTCACAATGTCTGGCGCAAGGGCAAGCGTCTCTGCTATTCCCAATGCCGTAACTATCAAAATCATGAACGCCTTCATGGAGTGTCCAAAATCAGATTCCTTCCGCTTGATCAGGACTGATGCGTACCAAAGGGCAAGCGCATAAGAACACATAGAGAGTAGATGCGACACACCATATCCAAAACCTGACATATGCCCACGAACAAGTGCTTGCCTGTTGGGTTTGTCCAATTCTGAAGCAAAATGCATCGAGATTCGTTCTTCAGCTCCAAACGCAGCAACTGTACGTATATTGGCAATCGCTTCGCGTGCCAAAGTTGTTGCTCTACAGTAAGCATGGTAGTCTCCTCCGTACCCCTTGATAAAAAGTTGCTGCAGATTTTAGATGTAGTCAGTAAAATTCAAGTACCGTGCTGACTAATTAACAAACTATAGATATGAAGAAAAGGTAAGGGAATGCCTCGGTTATGGAAGCTGCAATGAGGAGAGGGAAGGTGGCTACAACAACTGATGTTATGCGCCAGTTCAATGTAAAGGCAATGACACATGCAGTTACAGTGAGTGATACGTTCTGGACAATTGTTGAGAGACGATCAGCGAGAGCACTTCGCACTAAGGTTGCATCTGCTGCTAAAGCTGACGTCAAAGCACCAGTACTGTGCTCATCCTGATCAAACCAGCCAATCTCGTTTGATAGCATAGCTGCAGTAAAAACAAGAGAAGTTTTATTTAATTTCCGAAATATAAATTTTATTAATTTGTTGTAAATATAAATATAAATATAAATATTAAGGACTTGCAAATCAGGTCATCAATAGACACATAAAAAATTGTAAATCATAAAAATATATTTATATCAATTTAAAATTAATTAAAATTATCTCTTATATTAATTATTCAATAATTAAATATTTTTCAGCATTCATATAATCAAAGAATTTTTTAAAATTTAATCTTTATCTATAAATTACTTACATAACAAGGGGGAAGTAAAAAAGGAGGCAAAAGAAAACCTGAGAACATTGATAAACGAATACGAGTAGTGAGACGTTCACCCATCAAAGTGTAGTAGTAGTGTTGGAGAAGATATACAGGAATGGTGACAGCACCAGCTCCAACAAAAATGAGAGCTATCCGTTGGACCTCATGTTTCATTCGAGTTGCATCAGGAAAATAAAATGCCGTCAGGACATGAGACATTCCAAGAGCAAAGAGAGGTGCTTGTGCTCCAGCTAGAATCGCACCTACTGATCCAAGCACTGCGTAAGGCCACTCTGGTGCATTTAGTTTCAGCAACTCCATGATTGAGGGCGCTGGAGTTGGAGCAATGCTTGGCCTTGACGGGTTTTCGTCACTTGAATGCATCTCTCTCGTTGTGGTTGATTGGAGTTCCGACTGGTGAATGTTGGTAAGTTCTTTAAATCCTGAATTTGAAGCAGTTCCAGAAAGATCTGAGGAAGTTGGATTTGTACGAGTTTTTGATGCTTGCAAGCTTACAAGAGTTGCGTACTCTCCTTCCATAGACATCAGCTCCGAGTGATTACCACTTTCAACCACCTGACCATTTTTTAAGACGAGAATTTTATCAACGTTTCGAATGGTGGATAATCGGTGTGCAACGATTATTGTAGTCCTCTCAGACATAATCTTCTCCAGGGCTTGTTGAACAGCGAGTTCTGATTCTGCATCAAGAGCACTGGTGGCCTCATCTAAAAGTAGTATCTTTGGATTCCTCAGAATTGCTCTGGCTATAGCGATCCTTTGTTTTTGTCCACCAGAAAGTTGAGTTCCACCTTCACCTACCTAGGTACAAGAAAGCGTCAAAACATCACGTAAAGCTGAAACTACGAATTAAACCAGGGGATTCAGGGTAGGATTTACCTGAGTTCTGTAACCATCAGGCAACTTTTGAACGAAAGAATGTGCATTAGCTGCTTTGGCTGCTTGGATAATCTGATCCATGCTTGCATATTCTTTACCAAACAGAATGTTGTCAATTATAGTTGCAGCGAATAATGCTGGTTCTTGACTGACCAATCCCATCTGTTCTCTCAGCCATTTTAACTGAAGAGTCTTAAGATCATAACCGTCCAACAATATTTGACCTGATAAGATCGATGTACAAGCTTAGGCTTCATTACTCATAGCCTAAGTTGACCGTTCAAAGTTGTATTAAGGTACCTGAAGTGGGTTCATAGAATCGTTGAAGCATGGATATGACAGTACTCTTTCCTGAACCACTAGGACCTACAACTGCAAAGATCTTCCCAGCAGTAACTGAAAAGCTCAAATTGTCGAAAACCATGTTGGGTCGTGAGGGATAAGCAAACTGAACCTCACAGAATTGGATATTCCCTGCAACTTTCTGCAACACAATACCGTCTCCTGACATAGCTGAAGCTTTGGAATCTGCTTCAATCATGTTAACGATATTGGACACAGCAGCTTTGCCTTTTGCAATGGCAGCCAGATTCGGAGTGGCCTGACCAAGAGCTCTGGCAAAAACAAAAGATTATTGATGTTCTATATCAAACAAATGAGCATCATCATCAAGAACTAGCTCTTTTTGCCACTCAAAAACAACTTACAATCCACTGAAAATGACATTGATTATCACTGTGAATGCCTTCCCTCCATTTGTGTGGTGATGACTGATAAGAATACCAGCATACCAGAGAAGCAATGCCCACGCACAGAATAGTAGTGCATATGTAAATCCAACCCCAACTCCTTTAGCAACACCACTTTTCTTCCCTAGATTATATGCATTTTCAAGGGACTTGGAATATCCTTGGATTGCTTTGTCCTCTCCTACAAATGAATAAACAGTACGAATTTGCGAAATCACCTGATGATAGACGCAAATGACAGGAATCAGGACAATTAACTCAAGTTTTTGTTCTTCTTTTTTCTATTGAAGAAGAAAGTATTAAATGTGTACCTCTTCTGCAACTTTCCCTGCCTCAGCATATGCGGTCTCACCTTTTTCTGATAGAGTAGACATAATTACAGTATAAGCTCCTCCAGCAACAGCTATCAGTGGAACCACAGCTAAGGTTAGTAGTGTAAGCTGCCATACTGAAGCAAATCCAACGGCAAATCCAACAAAGAACTGAGAAAGATAACGAAGAGCATGGCCTATCTGCACAAAGATACTGTAAGAATTGGACCAGGCAAAAAGGTAATTATCATTGGTCTATATACAACTGATTCTTCTTTATCATCACCTTATCTCCTATAGCATCTTGTACTAATATTGCATCACTCGATATGTGAAATATGATATTCGAATCTCTAGCTTCTGTATCGAAGAAATTCATGTCCTTTCTCAGAACAGATTGAAGATATCTCAAACGTAATCGAGATGTCTGTCTCTCCCCAGTTTGCATCCAAAATGCTACACCTGAAAAGATCAATTCCAACTTCATTTAAGAGTCCATCCTATTCGAGACAATTTTCGTTGAACTTCAGGAGAAACTTACCAATCCAAGCTGATGCGAGAATCACAATTCCCAAGTATACCAAGTATAAAGCATTCTGCAGCAAAGGAAACGCTATAAGATTTCTAGTTAAAATCCAAATCTTTCCCCAAGAACTTGTCTAAGGATCTGTCTTCTAAAGGGTCCAAGGGAATAGGATATATGCACTTTTAACGTTGTTTAAGGACATTGAGAAACATTGGTCAAAGTTTGTTTGGCATGTACGAATAGGAGACAGCATTTTGTCATATACCTTGGAGACTTCAGAAGACATTTCATGGGCATTTTGAGTTAAATGTCCCAGAGAATCAATCATTCGTCCAAATAAGATAAAGAATACAGGCAGAGCAGCTCCATGGATACACGCCCCAGCACTTCCAAGAAACATCAACAAGTGATCAACTCTATCAGCAGCAGAAAACAGAGCAAAGAATGGAACAGTGGGCTTCTTGGCAGAATCCGATGGTTGGTCTACTTTTGGAAATGAATTTTGGTCTGAAACGTGATCAGAAGCAAGCTCCACCTCTGCCATTGTAAACATTATCGTGAGACAGCAAATTCTGACATGAATAAAAGCCCAAAAGCTGCTTGTTTCATTTGAGAGCAAGAGGAGGTTGAGCAGTCCATTTCCGCAAATAAATGTAAAAGCTTAACCAATCAGTTAAAGCCAACCAAAAACTCGGCTCCTTTAATTCCCTTGTAATTTGGATCAAAAAGGAACTGGGATTTAATTAATGTATGGTAATCAAGCAACTAACGTTACAGATTTCGTATCCATAACAATAAGTCTTTATTGTCGTTGGCTTCGATTAAAATGAAAGCAGCTTAAGTAGTTGGACACCTTTATTACACATAGCATGACCTGATATGGTTAAAACAGACAGAACATATCCGAGAAATGTAGAGAACCTTTTAGGTAACTTTTGAATCAGCAATGGAGGACTGGAAAGGAAATGAACCATTTATTGTGGACTTGTACGTGGAAGAGGACCAGTGTAGTGAGGCAATAGCTGCTCTCTATAATGTCCTCCTCAAAGACAGTAAGGTTGGTCTCCTCAATGCACGTGACATCAAATTTCAGTGTCATCCACACCTACTAATACAGCCAATTCCAAAGAAATTAAAAGACAATATGAACAAGCATTTATGAGTCACTCTAAGGTACTATTGATCTTAGATCATAACTTAGTTCAACATGGCAAAATAAATGCATATAGCATTCAATTAGAAATATTTCAGCATGCTTTCATTGTTTCACAAAATATGCTCTCAATAAAACCTTCGATTCGGCATGACAACTATCACACATAGAACATATAGCAACAAACACGTTCACATGCCATTATCATGATTGCAATAAAAAATATATACCAACATATTAGTATGTCAATTTTATGATCATAAAATCATTTCAAATCATGCTTTTAACCTGACTTTGATACCATTTTGTGATTTTAGATCATAACTCAAACAAAAAATCTCATGATTTCATAAGCATACAAGATCATACGCATGTCACTAAAAAGGGGGGATGCTATACTAACTTGTAACGCAGCGGAATAACTCCTTATATGCTTGATGTTTTGCCTCCCTTATGGAGATCCACTATGGCTTATCCTTCTTCTCCAACTTGTCGTGGTTGGAATGGATGGAGTAGACCAATCTCGTCACAACACACTAAGGTCGGAAGAGTTGCTAACTTGTGAAAGTAGCAATCCTTATGGTTCACCCAATGCTCTTAATAAGCTTAACAACTATTTTATGAGAGAGTGGTTCAACGCATGAAGACTTGAAAAAAATGAGTGTTTTCAGCTCAAAGATGGAAAGAAGTGTGTAGTATTCGACCAACAAAAAAAAAAACTCACTTAAAAGAACTACGAAATTCCCTTTTATAGGTCACCAAAAGGTGCCTTTGAAGAGTCACGACTCTTCCAAGAGTTATGTCTCTTGGCGAAACATCATGACTCTTGGCAAAGGGACACATCCTTTAGCAAAGAGTCATGTATTTCACTTAAAGTCATAATGGTACACTCATTACCATTCATTATTGTACATAAACCCCTTTTAGGCCGAATGGTCACAACTATTGGCCGAAACAACACATCCTTTCATCCAAAATACACATACCTTAATGAAAGGGTGTCATATATGTTCATTCTAAGGCAAGGTATTCGAGGAATCTTCCCCATTGGCCGAATTTAACCTTTTGGCTGAATTCATGTATCCATATGGAGACAATGAACTTGCACTCTAAGTGCATACATGGGAAGATGCATTATGGCGTGCTACAGCTCATGGTATACCCTAGTGTCCATTGTGCACTTAAGCACATTAGATTCCTTCATCTAACACCACCAATTTTGCCCATTAAGTTTTGGGTTTCAACTCCAACTCATGCTCCTTAATTAGCTTTTCTAGTTTAGCTAGTGTGAACATATTTATAGCTAGCTTCAACTCCCAAGAACCAAAGATGAGATAGGTTAATCTCAATTGAGTCCAGTTGAGCTTATCCCTAGCTTTCTAGTTATTAACTAGTTTTAATATGCTCCCATGAGCTCACCTTAAGCTAGATTTAGACACTTGAGCTAAGGGAAAATCATGTCAGGCCACTTATAGCTTACATGAGCTTCATTGAGCTCCCTTGAGCTGAGGGTTAGCTCCTTACATGAAACCCAAGCACTTTCAAATATATCTTGGTGTGTCAAATGGAATTTGTAGCACTAAGCTATAAAATTCCAACAAGCTCCCACTCGCACAAAGATATATTTAAAAAAAATGCTAAAACTCAAACAGAACATACTTAATAAGTGAACATACAAAGTAGAAAACAAATAATAGTTGAAGCATATAAGTTTGAGTTGTGGGTGCGACCTTAGGCATGTAAACAAAATCTCTTTACATTGTGGTTGTTAGACCCACAATGAAAGATTGTCACTCTCTTCGTATTTGAATAAATCAAACTTACTTGAACAAATCAAGTTATGCCTCTCAAACCCTGAGACATTTTGATACACATGTTTAACCACATTCAGTCTCCTTTGTGAGTTTTAACTTATAAAACTCATGAATGTATTAAACCTCAAGTGCACTTGGTTTCTTTCTCACATCACACTCAATCTTTCATAATGTACAAAACAACATGTGGCGCCAAGATTGAATAATATGATTATGTATCATTTATAGTGCGCAACATATGCTATCATAGTTATGCAACTCATGCAATTGTACTTATGCAGGCAACTTATGCATTTATGTCTTTCCTTTAGCTTCGAACTACTAGAAAATTTAAGAAAACATGATCATCTAAAAGGAGGATACTTTAGTCCCATTTCTTCCGAGACTTTCAACAACCAATTAAGAAGACCATAATAATCCTCAATTTCCTAATAGCATGCTATAGTCACTAGGTTTGAATGAAGAATCTCACACATAAGCAAGACAAGGGACAACTTGCTTATTTTCTTCGGTTGGTTGATTTCATGGTTAACTATGGAACATTTGGAACACATCCCTTTGATGTTCCCTAAACACATCCTTAAATGTTTTACTACTCCAACCCCACTTGGAGGGGTTTGTCAATTCTCCCTCTTAAAACATTTAGATGTGTAACTCCAATTATTCTCAATAATAGGAGGATATGTCAAATAACCATGAAATACTCTTTATTCTCACTTTTGAGAATGAAATAATAGGATAGTATGTATGAGTGGACATACAAACTTGGTGACCTTGATCACCTTATCTTGATGCATGTATAATCAAGACGACCATAAGACTAAAGTTGTCATGTGTTGGTTCATGACTCCCACTTAAATGTATGACACATAAGTCACATATCCCTTTCAAGAGATAACATACATTTAAGACTTTAGCGGTCTCATCCTTGATCTTACGCAAAGACGCAAAGGTGGATGGCTCGTATAAGAAAACCAAACTCAGCCTATGAATGACATGTACATTTTTCATTGTGGTTTCAAAGTGAAATGCACCAATAATTGGTAAACAACTTTTCATTTTTCAAACGTCTTACATGTGTGACATAAGAAGGAGAAAATTACACCAACATTTCATAATCTATGAAGACTCATTGCCTTTACATATTTAGCAAAATGAAATGATAGAAATGGCTTAGTCAAAGGGTTAGCCACTATTAGGTCCATAGATATGTACTCTAACCTAATTTCTCCCTCTTATATTGCTTCTCTAACAAAATGATACTTCATGCTAATGTGCTTAGTCTTTCCATGATACTTAGGATCCTTAGTGTAAGCCAAAACTGTCATACTATCACAATAGATAGTTATGGGCCTTTCCAAAGGCACAGTTGATCCTAAGTGCTAAATAAAATTTCCAAGCCACAAGGCCTCTTGCACAGTTGAGGCATTGGCAACAAATTCAACCTCCATTGTTGACATTGTTGTGCAATTTTGTTTCTTGTTACTCCAAGAAATAGCCCCATTATTTAGCATGAAGATATAGCTAGATGTAGATTTGCACGAATCACGATCACCACCCCAATCAACATTAGTGTAGCCATGTAAACCAAGATTCTCTCCTTGGTAGCATTGCCAATAGTCCTTTGTACCCTTGAGATACCTAAGGACCCTTTTCACACACTTCCAATGCTTGATTCTAGGGTTAGAAGAATATCTTGCCAGTAGACCTACAGTTTGGCTAATGTTAGGTCGTGTACACATCATGGCATACATTAGACTTCCAATGGCACTTAGGTATGGGACATTTTTCATTTCCCCCTTTTCTTGAGTACTACGAGGACACAAATTTTGCCCAAACTTGCAACCATATACAAGTGGTGTACTAATTGGTTTTGAGTTTGTCAAGTTGAACCTTGCAAGAATCTTATCAATATAAGGTTCTTGGGATAAGGCCAACATCTTGGCTTTCCTATCTCTTAGGATCTTAACACCAAGGATATATGCAGCTTCTTCCATATCCTTCATGTCGAAGGTGGAAGATAACCATCCATTGATGGTTTTTGACAAACTCAACCCATTACTTGCTATCAATATGTCATCCATATATAGAGTAATAATGGCAAATGTGGACCTAGAAGTGTACACATAAACACAATGGTCTTCATGCATCATCATAAAACCAAAGTTTGTGACTGCATCATGAAACTTTAAGTAACACTGTCTTGAAGTTTGCTTAAGACCATATATAGACTTCTTAAGTCTACATTCTTTTTGTTTTTTCCCTTTTCAACAAACTCCTCAGGTTTTTGCATGTAAATCTCCTCTCTCAAATCACCATTGAGAAAGGTGATCTTTACATCTATTTAATGCAATTCCAAGTCCAAATAAGCCACAATAACAAGTAATAATCTGATAGAATTGAATTTTACAATAGGAGAGAAGGTATCCTTAAAATCTATACCCTGTGAATCCCTTGGCCACTAATCGGGTCTTGTACTTTTCAATAGTCCATCATAATTCAATTTTATCTTAAGAACTCACTTATTCGCAATAACCCTTCGGCTAGGAGGTAATTCAGCTAAGTCCCAAACCTCATTGAGATGCATTGAATTCATCTCATCTTGCATTGCCATTAGCAACTTCTCTTTGTGAACACCTTCAAGAGCTTCTTGCACATTAATTAGTTCATCAATCTCATATTACACCAAGTTTGCCTCACTTCCATCTAAAATCCACCATTCTTTTAGTGGTCCAAATTGCCTATTTGAACGTCTCGAATTAGGTGTGGGAGGAGGATCTTCATGATCTTGCCCTATAGCCTAATCATATGGTTCTTGAACTCCCTCAACTCCCTCTTGAACTTTTTCATCAAGAACTTCTTCTCATTATTCATTAACAAGTGGGGATGCAGGAACCACTTGAACAGCCTCTTATTGAGAACCTTTCACCAAGGAAGGTGTATTCAATGGTGCTTCTAAAACACTAGATTGACCTTGCATAAAGGTCTCAACCAATGCATCTAAATCACAACATTCACCAATTTTAGGGAACTCATCCTCAATAAAGTTGACATTTCTTGATTCAAAGACATTTCCAATCTTGTGACTTACGTCCAAGAACACATCCCCTTTAGAATGCTCAGAATAGTCAAGGAAGGCACACTTCCTCCCTCTAGGGCCTAATTTCTCAAGAGGGTGATCTATAGCATGTACATAAGCTGCACATCCCCAAGGACAAAGATAGTTTAAGTGAGGGGTTTTCTCCGACCATAACTTATATGGCATAGAACCAACAGACTTAGAGGGCACTCTATTCAAAATATATGTTGCACTAAGCAATGCAGCGCCCCAATAGGCAATATCCAAGTTGGCCTTAGCCATCATGGATCGCACCATATCCATAAGAGTCCTATTCTTTCTTTCAGCTACTCCATTTTGTTGTGGAGTCCAAGGAAGTGTGAGTTGCCTCACAATGCCATTTTGGTCACAAAATGCCTTAAAATCATTTCACATGTACTCGCCACCATGATCAACCCTCAATGACTTGATCTTCCTATCCAATTGATTCTCCGCTAAGTGCAAGTATGTTTCAAAACACCTCAATGCTTCACACTTATGCTTTAGTAAGAACACATGGGTAAATTGAATACAATCGTCAATGAACGTGATAAAGTATCTAAACCCAAGTCTAAATACAATTCTCATTGGTCCACAAAGATTGGAGTGAACTAATTGTAAAGCTGCTTGACTTCTAGTTGCTTTGCCAAAAGGCTTTCTTGTGGCCTTGCCAACAAGACATGATTGGCAACTTGGTAAACAGATCTTGGACAATGATCCAAGTAAGCCACGTGTGGCCAATTTAGTCATATTTTCTTGTCCAATATGTCCTAAATGCTCATGCCAAGTTATCTCAGTAGTAACCTCAGTTACATAGTAATTAGAAGTAGCAACACTCGCGTTCAATTCAAACAACCCGTTGTTTACTAAGCAAGAACACACGACTGCGTTATCTTTAATAATATCCACAGATTTATTAAAGAAATTCAAGCAATATCCAAACTTTAACAAAGAACATACAGAAACCAAGTTTCTACAAATCTTAAGTAAATATAGAACATTAATTAACAACAAATGCCTATTGTTCAGAGGAACTCTACAAGTTCCTATCCCTTATACTTTAAAGCTTGCATTGTTCCCCATAAAAGCATGTTTTGCTCCCTTTGGAAACTTCCTAAAAGCCACGAACCAAGACTTTTCTTTGACTATATGGTTCGTTGCTCCCGAATCTATAATCCACAAAGAATCAGATTCAGTTAAGTACATGCATGACACAACATGCACGAATGAAGTAGAAAAGGGATCATGTACCTTAGGAGGTGCTTTGCACTCATTTATAAAGTGTTCCTTATTGCCACAATTGAAGCACTTCAACTTGGCTTTGTTGCACTTATTCTTGAACTTTTTCAAGGTGGCACCGTTCCCATTGTCTTGACCATCCTTCCTTTTCTTCTTCCCTTTGAACTTGTTCTTCTAGGGAAAGGAAGTTCCAGCAACATATGCCTTTGAATGGTTCTTGATGGCCGTCACCTCTGCCTTTAGCAGAAGGTGCCTTGCAATGTCATCAAATGACTTGATTTGAGAGCTGTGGCATAAATTGACCTTCATCAATTGCCACTCCTCATTAGGTAAAGAATGGATTATTGCTTAAACTTGTTGCTCATCAGTGCAACACATGACCAACGGATTTGAGTTGATGAATTACGCGTGACATCTCACGTAAGTGGGCACTCATGGTGTGGTCAGCCCTCTTACTATAATTCTTAAACTTGAGAATCATAGCTCTTTGTTTCTCCAAAGAAACATCTCCATACTTAGTCTTGGTCGAATCCCATATGGCTTTGGCTGACTCAAGCATAGGGAAATCTACCATGAGTTCATCAACCATGGTACTCAAGAGAGTAACACAGGCCACATAATCTTTCTTCTTATATGCCTCATAGGCATTAGAGTTTCCACCCACTACTGGTGGCTCGATCATATGGAAGAGCACATTAAGTGTATCTTGCTCAGTTAAGATGAATTAAACCTTTGTTGCCAAATGGAGTAATTATCTCCATAAAGCTTGAAGTTTTTATTTAAGTCAGCAACAATATTCTTACATGCCATCTATATTGATGCAATTTTCACATGTAAGTGCATTTCTACCACAACAAGACTTAATCAAGCAACATGCATAAGAAACAACTATTTTATGATAAAACATAGCAAAAGAAATGCATATAGAATTCAATTAGAAATATTTCAACATATTTTCATTGTTTCACAAAACATGCTCTTAATAAAGCCTTCAATTTAGCATGGTAACTATCACACATAGAACATATAGCAACAAATACGTTCACATGCCATTATCATGATTGCACTAAAATATATATACCAATATATTAGTATGTCAATTTTATGATTATAAAATCATTTCAAATCATGCTTTCAACCTGGCTCTCATACCATTTGTTGATTTTAGATCATAACTCAAACAAGAAATCTCATTATTTTATAAGCATACAAGATCTTACGCATGTCACTAAGAAGGGTAAGATGATATACTAACTTGAAACGCAGCGGAATAATTCCTTGTATGCTTGATGTTTTGCCTCCCTTGTGGAGATCCACTATGGCTTCTCCTTCTTCTCTAACTCGTCGTGGTTGGAATGGATGGAGTAAATAAAGGTCGGAAGAGTTGCTAGCTTGTGAAAGTAGCAATCCTTATGGTTTACCCACAATGCTCTTAATAAGCTTAACAACTATTTTATGGGATAGCGCTTCAACCCATGAAGACTTGAAATAATGGAGTGCTTTTGGCTCAAAGATGGGGAAAAGAGTGTAGTATTCAGCCAAAGAAAAAAAACCCACTCAAAGGAACTACAAATTCCCTTTTATAGGTCACCAAAAAATGCCTTTGAAGAGTCGTGACTGTAGCACCCCCTTACCGTTGGGTACGCACCGGGACGCCCGCAGGTCATTCCGGTACATATCCTATGATAAGGGTGA
>JANQBM010000222.1:35461203-35476173 GCA_025594535.1 Erythroxylum domingense
GCCTAAAATATGACTTGCATAGACATGAGCTTGCAAAAGGAGGCTTAGGAGCTAAAATTGGATTAGATTTGAAGTCTGAATGTGTAAGGCAAGGGGCTGAACGAAATTTCCATATCAAAGGCCTAACATTCAAGTGTAATGTTCCTAAAGATCCATTACAAGATGTTAGAAGTCCAATGACAAAAGCTACAGCCAAAGCAATAAAGCAAGCATGGAATTGTTTCATCCAAGACCTTCAAGAGATATAACTTATGTTGTTGAGTCAGATTTCATCTCATAAAGGTCCAAGAGGCATTGTCTTACTCCTTGAAGTACAATATGAAGTGTCCAAAGGCCTGCATGGAGTCTAATTGGGAGAACTCACTTAAAATACCATGTGACAACCATGTGCCACATAAAAATAAGGAGCAGGACGTGATCTATAAGGTCCAATATATTCAGATCACGTTTTAATTAGTTTCCTGTTTGTTATCCTTGAAAGAAGGTCATCTAGTCAACACCTTTCTAAGTTTATTGTTTCCTTTTAGGGAATGATGTGTTTCCTTTTATTTAGTTTCTTCTTTAAGACATTAAGTGAGGAAGTATTCCTATGAATAGGCACCCTCTATGTACCTTGGAGGGGGATTTTCATTTAGAAATATTATTAAGTATTATTGGGAGCATTCTTGCTTTCTTTGTATTCTTTGAGAATACTTGACTTATCGAAGGAGTGGTCTGCCTTTGTAGCTTCCCAAGGTTAGAGTTCTAAGGGACAAGTTCTCTTAGGGCTCTTGCCATTGACCAACATTCTTGTTAGCATTCTAAGAAACAAGTTCTCTTAGGATTCTTTTCATTGACCAACATACTTCTAAACCCTTCTCTCTTTGTGTTTTATTTCTATCTTTTCAATTTTGTTTCTTGTTCTTCTATGTATGTTTGATTCTAGTCGTTCCTTGGCATAGTTCCATCTTGTTGAAGGTTTATTAGGACAAGTTCCTTTGGGTCTCCCATTAGTAGCTCTTCTAGCTTAACTAGTGTGAACACATTTGTAGCTAGCATCAATTCCCAAGAACCAAAGATGAGCTGGGGTAATCTCAATTGAGTCCAATTGGGCTAAGGGAAAGTCATATCAAGCCACTTATAGCTTACATAAGCTTCATTGAGCTCCCTTGAGCTGAGGGTTAGCTCCTTACATGAAACCCAAGCACTTTCAAATATATCTTGATGCATCAAATGGAATTTGTAGCACTTAAGCTATGAAATTCTAACACTTAGTTGACGTGTCTGCAAGTGTTTTAGTTTCTTCCTTTACATATATATCCACCATTATAGTTTGACAACCTCTTTAGCATGTTTGGCCCACAACTGTGTGATTGGTCCTCCAAGATTCTCAAATGGATCTTTCACCTTAGTGACACTTGTTTAAGCTTGTTTAAGTGTTTCTTCTTACTATCCAAGCTCTTCAAAACATCCTATTCCTTCTACCTTTTCTAAAGCTACTTGGGATGCTTGATCTGCATTATTCCCCCCTCCTCACAAGGATTTTTCCTCCAATTGACTTCTTCATCTGTATCAAAAGGAGATATATCAGCAATATTGAAAGTACTATAAACATTGTATTCTAGAAGTTATGTATCTTCACTTAAAGTCATGATAGTACACTCATGACCATTCATTCTTGTACATAAACCCCTTTTTGGCCAAATGGTCACAACCATTGGCCGAAACAACCCATCCTTTCATCTAAAGTACACATACCTTGGTGAAAGGGTGTCATGTATGTTCATTCTAAGGTAAGGTGCATGATTAATTTTCTCCATTGGCCGAATTCAACCTCTTGGACAAATTCATGTATCTATGTGGAGACAATGAACTTGCACTCTAAATGAATGCATGGGAAGATGCATTATGGCGTGCTACAACTCATGGTACATCCTAGTGTCTATTGTGCACTCAAGCACACTAGATTCCTTCATCTAGCACCATCAATTTTGCCCATTAAGCTTTGGGTTTCAACTCCAACTCATACCCCTTAATTAGCTCTTGTAGCTTAACTAGTGTGAACACATTTGTAGCTAACTTCAATTCTGAAGAACCAAAGATGAATTGGGGTAATCTCAATTGGACTCTAGCTATTAGCTAGTTTTAATGAGCTCCCACGACCTTAAGCTAGCTTTAGATACTTGAGCTAAGGGAAAGTCATGTCAAGCCACTTATAACTTACATGAGTTTCATTGAGCTCCCTTGAGCTGAGGGTTAGCTCCTTATATGAAACCCAAGCACTTTCAAATATACCTTGGTGCGTCAAAAGGAATTGGTAGCACTTAAGATATAAAATTCCAACAAGCTCCCACTCACACAAAGATATGTTTTAAAAAAATATGCTCCCACTCAAACAGAACATACTCAACTAGCGAACATACAAAGTCGAAAACAAATAATAGTTGAAGCATATAATTTTGAGTTGTGGGTGTGACCTTAGGCATGTAAAAAAATATCTTTACATTGTGGTTGTTAGACCCACAATGAAAGATTGTCCAAATCTTGTTCCCAAAGACCACGCTACTTGGCACCAAAGGAAACTTCTTCAGGGCAATTCTTGGTCGCAATAAAAAAAAAGGACAAAATCCAAAATAGTCACTTTCCTCACGTTTGAACAAATCAAACTTACTTGAACAAATCAAATCATGGATCTCAAACCCCAAGACATTTTGATACACATGTGTAATCACATTCAATCTTCTTTGTAAATTTTAACTTATGAATGTATTAAACCTCAAGTGCACTTGATTTCTTTCTCACATCACACTCAATCTTTGATATTGTACAAAATAATGTGGCGCCAAGATTGAATAATGTGATTGCGTGTCATATATATTGTGCAACACATGCTATCATAATTATACAACTCATGCAATTATACTTATACAGGCAACTTATGCATTCATGTCTTTCCTTTAGCATCGAACTACTATAAAATTTAAGAAAACATGATCATCTAAAAGGAGGATACTTAAGTCCCATTTCTCCCGAGACCTTCGACAACCAATTAAGAAGACCATAATAATCCTCAATTTCCTAATAGCAAGCCATAGTCACTAAGGGGTTTGAATGAAGAATCTCACACATAAGCAAGACAAAAGACAACTTGCTTATTTTATTTGGTTTGTCGATTTCATGGTTAACTATGGAAGATTTGGAACACATACCTTTGATGTTCCCTAAAAATATCCTTAAATGTTTTACTACTCCAGTCCCACTTGGAGGGGTGTGTCAATTCTCCCTCTTAAAATATTTAAATGTGTAACTCCTATTATTCTCAATAATAGGAGAACATGTTAAAAAACCATGAAATATTCCTTATTCTCACTCTTGAGAATGAAATCATAGGATGTATTAGTAGACATACAAACTTGATGACCTTAATCACCTTATCTTGATGCATGCATAATCAAGACGACCATGAGACTAAAGTTGTCATGTGTTGGTTCATAACTCCCACTTAAATGTATGACACACAAGTCACATATCCCTTTTAAGAGATAACATACATTTAAGACTTTAGCAATCTTATCCTTGATCTTATGCAAAGATGCAAGGGTGAATGGGTCGTGTGAGAAAACCAACCTCAACCTATGATTGACAAGTACATTTTTCATTGTGGTTTCAAAGTGAAATGCACTAATAATTGATAAACAACTTTTCATTTATCAAACGTCTTACATGTGTGACACAAGAAGGAGAAAATTACACCAACATTTCATAATCTATGAAGACCCGTTGCCTTTACTTGTTTAGCAAAATGAAATGGTGGCAATGGCTTAGATATAGGTTCAGCCACCATTAGGTCTGTAGATATGTACTCTAACTTAATTTATCCCTCTTCTATTGCATCTCTAACAAAATGATACTTCATACTAATGTGCTTAGCCTTTCCATTATTTTTAGGGTCCTTAGTGTAAGCCAAAGCTGCCATACTATCACAATAGATAGTTATGGGCCTTTCCAAAGGCACAATTGACCCTAAGTGCTGAATAAAATTTCTAAGCCACAAGGCCACTTGGACAGCCAAGGCACTGGCAACAAATTCAGCCTCCATTTTTGACAATGTTGTTCAAGTTTGTTTGTTACTACTCCAAGAAATAGCCCTATTATTTAGCATAAAGAGATAGCCAGATGCAGATTTGCATGATCACCACCCTAATCAGCATCAGTGTAGCCATGCAAACCAAGATTCTTTGCTTGGTAGCTTGACCAATAGTCCTTTGTACCCTTGAGATACCTAAGGACCCTTTTCACTCACTTCCAATGCTCGATTCTAGGGTTAGAGGAATATCTTGCTAGTAGACCTACAGTTTGGCTAATATCAGGTCGTGTACACAATATGGAATACATTAGGTATTGGACCTTTTTCATTTCCTTCTTTTCTTGAGTACTACGAGGACACAAATCTTGCCCAAGCTTGCAACCATATACAAGTGGTGTACTTATTGGTTTTGAATTTGTCAACTTGAAGTTTACAAGAATCTTATCAATATAAGGTTCTTGAGACAAGGCCAACATCTTAGCTTTCCTATCTCTTACGATCTTAACACCAAAGATATAGGCAACTTCTCCTGTATCCTTCATGTCAAAGGTGGAAGACAACCATTCTTTCATGGTTTTCAAGAAACTCAACCCATTACTTTCTATCAATATGTCATCCATGTATAGAGTCATAATGGAAAATTTGGACCCAGAATTTTACACATAAAACATAATGGTCTTCATGCATCATCACAAAACCAAAGTTTGTGATTGCATCATGAAATTTCAAGTACCACTGTCTTCACACTTGCTTAAGACCGTATATAGACTTCTTAAGTCTACATACTTTCTACTCTCCCCTTTTCAACAAACCCCTCGAGTTGTTGCATGTAAATCTCCTCTCTCAAATCACCATTGAGAAAGGTGGTCTTTATATCCATTTGACGTAATTTCAAGTCCAAATAAGCCATAATAGCAAGTAATAATATGATGGAATTGAATTTCACAATAGGAGAGAAGGGATCCTTAAAATATATACCCTCCTTCTGTGTGAATCCCTTGGCCACCAATCGGGCCTTGTAGTTTTCAATAGTACCATTAGAATTCAATTCTATCTTGAAAACCCACTTGTTCCCATTTGCCCTTCAGCCAGGAGGTAATTCAACTATGTCCCAAACCTCATTGAGATGCATCAAATTCATCCCATCTTGCATTTCCATTGGCCACTTCTCTTTAAGAACATCTTCAAGAGCTTCTTGCATATTACTTGGTTCATCAATCTAAAATGACACTAAGTTTTCCTCACTTCCCTCTAAAATCCACCATTCTTCTTGTGGTCCAAATTGCCTATTTGAACATCTCAAATTAGGCATATAAGGAGGCTCATCTTGATCTTGCCTCTAAAATCCACCATTCTTTTTGTGGTCCAAATTGCCTATTTGAACATCTCAAATTAGGCATAGAAGGAGGCTCATTGTGATCTTGCCCTATAGCCTGATCATGTCGTTCTTGAACTCCCTCTTGAACTTGTTCATCAAGAACTTCTTCTTATTGTTCATTAACAAGTGGGCATGTAGGAGGCACTTGAACAACCTTTTGTTAAGGAACTTCCACCATGGAAGGTGTAGTTAATGATGCTTCCAAAACACTAGACTGACCTTACACAAAGGTCTCAACCAACACATCTAAGTCACAACATTCACTAACTTTAGGGAACTCATCCTCAACAAAGTTGGCATTTATTGATTTAAAGACATTTCCAATCTTGTGACTTACATCCAAGAACACTTACCCCCTAGAATGCTTAGAAAAACCAAGGAAGGCACACTTCATCCCTCTAGGGCCTAATTTCCCAAGAGGGTGATCTGTAGCATGTACATAAGTTGTACATCCCCAAGAATGAAGATAGCTTAAGTTAGGGGTTTCTTCGACAATAACTCATATGGCTTAGAATCAACAGATTTAAAGGGCACTATATTCAAAATATGTGTTGCACTAAACAATGCTTCACCCCAATAGGCAATATACAAGTTGGCCTTAGCCATCATGGATCTCACTATATCCATAAGAGTCCTATTTTTCCTGTCGGCTACTCCATTTTGTTGAGGAGTCCAAAGAAGTGTAAGTTGCCTCACAATGCCCTTTTGGTCACACATTTGACATGTACTCTGACCACGATCAGTCCTCAATGACTTGATCTCTTACCCAATTGATTATCCACTAAGTGTAAGTATGTTTCAAAGCACCTCAATGCTTCACACGTGTTTTAGTAAGAACACGATCTGATAAAGTATCTAATCTAAATTCTATATACAATTCTCATTAGTCCATAAAGATCGAAGTGAACTAATTGTAAAGCTTCTTGACTTCTAGTTGCCTTACCAAAAGGGTTTCTTATGGCCTTGGACATTATTGGCAACTTGGTATAAAGACTTTAGACAATAATCCAAGTAAGCCACGTGTGGCCAACCTAGTCATACTTTCTTGTCCAATATGTCCCAAATGCTCAGTTATATAGCAAATAAAAGTAGCAACACTCGCATTCAATTCAAACAACCTGTTGTTTACTAAACAAGAACACACAACTGCATTATCCTTAATAATATCCATAGATTTATGAAAGAAATTCAAGCAATATCTGAACTTTAACTAGGAACATATGCAAACCAAGTTTCTACAAATCTTAGGTACATATAGAATAGATTTATGGATATAGAATATCCATTGTTCAAAGGAATTCTACAAGTTCCTATCCCTTCTACTTTAAGGCTTGCATTGTTTCCCACAGAAAAATGCTTTGCTTCCTTTTGAAACTTCCTAAAGGCTACGAACCAAGACTTTTCTTTGGCTATGTGGTCTGTTGATCCCGAATCTATAATCCATAAAGAATTAGATTCAGTTAAGTACGTGCATAACACAACATGCACAAATGAAGTAGAAACCGTTCCCATTGTCTTGACAATCATTCCTTTTCTTCTTCCCTTTGAACTTGTTCTTGTGAGGAAAGGAAGTTCAAGCAACATATTCGTTTGAATGGTTCTTGATGGCCATCACCTCTGCCCCTAGCAGAAGGTGCCTCTAGCAGAAGGTGCCTCTAGCAGAAGGTGCCTTGCAATGTCATCAAATGACTTGATTTGAGGGTTGTGGCATAAATTCATCAATTGCCACTCCTCATCAGGCAAGGAACGAATTCATGCTTGAACTTATTGCTCATCAGTAAGCATATGACCAGCAGATTTGAGTTAATGAATCATGCATGACATCTCACGTAAGTGTGCACTCATGGTGTGATCAGCCCTCTTACTATAATTCTTAAACTTGAGAATCATAGCTCTTTGTTTCTCCAAAGAAACATCTCCATACTTAGTCTTGGTCGAATCCCATATGGCTTTGGTCGTCTCAAGTATAGAGAAATCCATCCTGAGTTCATCAACCGTGGTACTCAAGAGAATAACACGGGCCACAAAATCTTTCTTCTTATATATGCCTTATAGGCATTAGAGTTTCCACCCACCGCTAGTGGCTTGACCGTTTGGAAGTGCACATCAAGTGTATCTTGCTCAGTTAAGATGAATTGAACCTTTTAGTGCCAAATGGAGTAATTATCTCCATCAAACTTAAGGTCTTTATTTAATTCAGCAACAATATTCTTACATGCTATCTACATTGATGCAATTATCACATGTAAGTGCATTTCTACCATAACAAGACTTAATCAAGTAAAATGCATGAGAAACAACTATTTCATGCTAAAATATAGCAAAATAATGCATATAGCATTAAATTAGAAATATTTCAACATGCTTTCATTGTTTCACAAAACATGTTCTCAATAAGCCTTTAATTTAGCATGGCAACTATCACATATAGAACATATCGCAACAAATACGTTCAGATGCCATTATCATGATTGCATTAAAAAATATATACCAATATATTAGTATGTCAATTTTATGATCATAAAATCATTTCAAATCATGCTTTCAACCTAAAGATTTGATACTATTTGTTGATTTTAGATCATAACTCAAACAAGAAATCTCATGATTTCATAAGCATACAAGATCCTACACATGTCACTAAGAAGGGTAGGATGATATACTAACTTGAAACGTAGTAGAAAAACTACTTGTATGTTGTTTTGCCTCTCTTGTCGCGATCCAGTATGGCTTCTCCTTCTTCTCCAACTCTTCAAGATTGGAATGGATGGAATAGACTGATCTCATCACAATGCACTAAGGTTAGAAGAGTTGCTAACTTGTGAAAGTGGCAATCCTTATGGTTCACCCACAATGCTCTTAATAAGCTTAACAACTATTTATGAGAGAGTTATTCAATGCATGAAGTCTTGAAAGAAGGGAGTTTTTTGGGATCAAATATGTGAAGAAGACTGTAGTATTCGGCGAAAGAAAAAAACTCTCTCAAAGGAACTACAAAATTCCCTTTTGTAGGCCACCAAAAGACGCCTTTGAAGAGACATGACTCTTCCAAGAGTTATGTCTCTTTGAGAAACATCATGATTCTTCCAAAAGTTATGTCTCTTGGGGAAACATCATGACTCTTGGCCAAGAGTCATGTATCTTCACTTAAATTCATGATGGTACACTCATGACCATTCATTCTTGTACATGAAACCCTTTTTGGCTGAATGGTCACAACCATTGGCTGAAACAACACAACCTTTCATCCAAAGTACACATACCTTGGTTAAAGGGTGTCAAGTATGTTCATTCTAAGGTAAGGTACATGATGAATCTTCCCTATTGGCCAAATTCAACCTCTTAGCTGAATTCATCCATTTTTGTCCTCATTCATGTATCCATGTGGAGATAATAAAATTCCACTTTAAGTGCATGCATGAGAAGATGCATTATCGCCTGCTACAACTCATGATACACTCTAGTGTCCATTGTGTACTCAAGCATGCTAGAATCCTTCATCTAGCACCACCAATTTCTCCCATGAAGCTGCGGGTTTCAACTCCAACGCATGCTCCTTAATTAGCTGATGGAGAACCATGGTCATGTGAAAGACAAGAAGAGAAGCATACATGGTGTGATCCACCTCAAGGAAGCCTAGGATATGACTTACAAGTAGGCTAAAGCAATGAATCAAGCATTAATTGTTTGATCCAAGACCCTCAAGAGATATAACCCATATTGTTGAGTCAGATTTCATCTCATAAAGGTCCAAGAGGCATTTTCTTACTCCTTGAAGCCCAACATGAAGTGTCCAAAGGCCCACATAGAGTTCAATTGGGAGAACTCACTTAAAATACCATATGTCAACCATGTGCCACTTAAAAATAAGGACATGATCTATAAGGTCCAATGTGTTCAGATCATATTTTAAGTAGTTTCCTTTTTGTTTTCCTTGAAAGAAGGTCATATAGTTAACACCTTTCTAAGTTTATTTTGTTTACTTTTAGGGATTGATTTGTTTCCTTTTATTTAGTTTCTTCTTTAGGACATTAAGTTAGGATGTTTTCCTATAAATAGGCACCCTTTATGTACTTTGGAAGGGGATTTTCATTTAGAAATATTATTTAGTATTTTTGGGAGCATTCTTGCTTTCTTTTTATTCTTTAAGAATACTTGACTTATCGAAGGAGTAGTCTTCCTTTGTGGCGTCCTAAGGTTAGAGTTCTAAGAGATAAGTTCTCCGAGGGTTCTTTCCATTGACCAACATTCTTCTAACCCCTTTTCTCTTTGTGTTTTGTTTCTATCTTTTCAATTTTGTTTCTTGTGCTTCCATGTGTGTTTGATTCTAGTTATTCCTAGGCATAGTTCCATCTTGTTGAAGGTTCTCTTGGATAAGTTCCTATTGGGTTTCCCATCATTTGGTATCAGAGCGCTTTGGTTGCTAGGTTTCCAATCCACACTTTTCTAGCACAAGTTACATTAAGTTGAAATTTGAGAGCATCCAGCTTCTGAAAATTCCTTTACATTTTTTGTTTCCATATTTATTTGTGTGAACTTCAAATTATCTGTAACAAAAAGAAGAAGTAGAATTCAAAAAATGAAATTCGTTAAAAAAAAGCAAAAAAGAAATTCATCAAAAATAGAGAAATTCGTCCAAAAAAAGGAAGAAGAAACAATCAGATTGTGTGTTGCAATTTCTAGAGAAGTGGAGTACTTTCGTATTTTGTATTAATTGAAGCTTGCTTACTTTCCTATTTGCTTCACTTTCTTATTTCAATCACTTTCCTATTTTGCTTTTAGTTTCCTATTTTATTTCTTGCCTCATTCATCTTTCTTTTGCATCAAGTTTGTGACTTTTCCTTGAGGTAATCACTGCCTTAATTCATTCCTTATACTATTTTTTCCTTTACTTGGTTTCCAAATTTCTCCACTTTCCCATCATTTTTCTTTCCTTTTCATATTGGTCTCCTTTATCTTCTTTATTTTTGACACCTTATTTCCCATTTTGGATTCTTTGAGAATTCTTTTTGGGATTCTAGTCTTGGCTACCACTTGGTTTGATTGCTTCCATTTGATTGTGTCTTGTTTTGAATAAGGATACTACAGAAAGCAAGTTGAGTGGTAAAAGGCAAGAGTGTTTTCATTATAGAAAAAGACAATTTTTGTGTGATACACAAGTTGTTTGGCTTCTTTTGAGTGTATACACGGGAGGTTGAGTGGTGAGGTCCATATTGTTTTTTTTGTTGTTCATTAACATTTTGCAATTCATAAACATGGCTCAAGAAGATGAATCATATGAACAAGATCTCAATGTCTTTATGAAGGTTGTGCAAGATCAATTTCGGATGTTGAATGCTAGGTTAGATGACATCCATTCCACGTCAAACTCCAAAGGTCCTAATGATGTTCCATGAAGAAGATGAAGATGTGCAATCCGAAGGATGAAGGTCCCAACACTAGGAGAGGCAAACAATCTCCATCTCGTAATGAACTTGACAACATAAAATTGAAAATCCCTTCTTTTCAAGGAGAAAATGATCCTGAATTGTATTTAGAGTAGGAGAGGAAAATAGTACATGTATTTGAGTGTCATACATATAGTGAAGAGAAAAAGATAGAACTTTCTACTGTTGAATTTTGTGACTATACTAGTATTTGGTGGGATCAATTGTAAGTAAATAGAAAGTGGAATTATGAAAGACCAATACGCACATGGAAAGAAATGGAAGCCATCATGAGAAAGCACTTTGTTCTAAGTCATTACTATCGAGACTTGTTTAAGCGACTACAAAGATTAAGGAAAGGATCTGTGAGTGTTGAAGAGTACCACCAAGAGATGGAGATCATCATGATTAGGGCCAATGTTGAGGAAGACATGGAAGCTACCATGAGAAGATTTCTTGATGGTTTGCACCCTAAAATTGCTTCCATTGTAGCGCTGCAAAATTTCCTTGACATGAATGAGCTGCAAAATTAAAGATCCAAAATGGTGCTAGATTGAGTTCCTAGAAGAAAATCTTGAAGGAGTCTAAAAATTTCTTCAAATCCATGGGAGACATCAAGCCAAAGAAGGAAAGTAAGCTTAAATTCTCTACTCCAAATCCTATAGGTAAAAATGACTCTAAACGCTCTTTTTCTTCTAATGCTTCTTGTAAAGTTAAGTGCTTTAAATGTCAAGGTTTTGGTCATATTGCTTCACAATTCCCTAACACAAGAACTATAATTTTTCTTGAGAAAGGTGATGTTGCTAGTGAAAGTAGTGATGATAGTGATGATTTTGATGATGTGCCTCCATTTACGAATGCTTCTGATGTTGATTGTGATGCTGAGATTAGTGAAGCCCTTATGGCTAGCGTGCTCTTAATATCTAACCAAAAGAAGATCTTGAAGAAGAGCAACGTGATCATATATTTCATACAAGGTGTCTTATTAATGGTAAAGTTTGTAGCATGATCGTAGATGGTGGAAGTTGTACAAATGTTTCTAGCACTTTACTTGTTGACAAGCTTAATTTGCCTATTTTGAAACATCCACCATATAAATTGCAATGGATAAATGATTGTGGTGAAGTGAAAGTCACCAAACAATTGATGATTGCATTTTCTGTTGGCAAGTATCAAGATAAAATTTTAACTGATGTTGCACCTATGTATGCTGGACATGTTTTGCTTAGTAAGCCTTGGCAATTTGATAGGAAAGTTAGGCATGATGGATACAAAAATTGCTATTCTTTGCCTTTCCAGGGTAAAAATATTGTGCTGAAACCTCTTAGGCCGATTCAAGCTTATGAGGATCAAGTGAGGATTGAGAAAGAATGCAAATTTAGAGCAAAACAAAAGAAAGAGGGAGAGGTTAAAAAGAAAGAAAAAGAGAGAAAATAAAACGAGTGGGAAAAATGAATAAAAAGAGAGTGACTTTATTTGCTAGAAAAAGTGAGATCAAGAGAGCTTTAAAATGCGAAGAATCTTATATACTTTTATATAAAGATGTTTTCTTAACTATTAATGAGCTTGATCCATCTTTGTTGTCTAGTGTTTTATCTTTGTTGTAGGACTTTAGCGACTTATTTTCGGAGGACATTCCCAATGGATTGCTCGCTTTGAGAGGCATTGAGCACCATATAGACTTTTTTCCTAGAGCTTCAATTTTGAATAGGCCTGAGTATAGAGCCAATCCGAAAGAAACTAAGGAGATCCAAAGATAAGTTGAAGAGCTTATGAAAAAGGGCTTTGTGAGAGAAAGCTTGAGCCCATGCGCTATGTCGATTATACTTGTTCCTAAGAAAGATGGCAAATGGAGAATGTGTGTTGACTTGCAGAGCCATCAATAAAATTATGGTAAAATATTGTTACCCTATCCCTCATTAAGATGATGTGCTTGATGAGTTACATGGTGCTTGTATATTTTCTAAAATTGATCTTAGAATTGGTACAATTAAATTTGCATGAAAAAGGGTGATGAATGGAAAACTGCTTTCAACACTAAGTTTGGGTTGTATGAGTAGTTAGTTACACCTTTTGGCTTGACTAATGCACCTTGTATTTTTATGAGTTTGATGAATCATGTGTTTCGTCCATTTATTGGAAAGTATGTAGTTGTCTATTTTGATGATATCCTAGTGTATTCCAGGAGTTTAGATGATCATGTGAAACATTAACATGATGTGTTTAGAATTTTAAGAGAAAATAAGCTTTATGCCAATTTAGAAAATTGTTCCTTTTGCATGGATATTGTTGTGTTTCTTGGTTTTATTGTAGGTACTAAAGGACTTCAAGTTGATGAAGAGAAAGTGAAGGCAATTAGAGAATGGCCAACTCCCAAGAATGTGAATGAAGTTCAAAGCTTCCATGGCTTAGCAAGCCTCTATCAGAGATTTATGAAGGACTTCTCTACTATTGTTGCCCCTTTGAATGAATTGCTAAAAAAGAATGTGATTTTTAAATGGGATTATTCACAAGAGGTTGCTTTTAACACCTTGAAAGAAAAATTGTCCAATGCTCCTCTTCTTATTCTTCCTGATTTTTCTAAAGTTTTTGAGGTTGAATGTGATGCTTCTGGAATAGGCATTGGAGCTGTTTTAATGCAGGATTCGAAACCCATTGCTTATTTTAGTGAAAAACTAAGTGGTGCTGCTTTGAATTACTCCACTTATGATAAAGAGTTGTATGCTTTAAAAAGGTCTTTAGAGACTTGGCAACATTACTTGTGGCCAAAAGAATTTATCATTCATTCTGATCATTAAAGTTTGAAATTTCTAAAGTCCTAGGGTAAATTGAACAAGAGATAAGCTAGGTGGCTGGAATTTATTGAAACTTTTCCTTATGTTATTAAACATAAACAAGGGAAAGAAAATGTTATGGCTGATGCTCTTTCTAGGAGATACTCTCTTCTTATCTCTATGCATGCTAGATTACTTGGTTTTGAGATGTTGAAAGGCATGTATGAATCTGATTGTGACTTTATAGAAATTTGGAAATCTTGTGAAAAACATGGTATTGATAATTTCTATAGATTTGATGGATTTCTATTCAAAAAAGATAAACTTTGCATTCCATGTTGGTCTATGAGTGAATTACTTGTTACAGAGACACATGGTGGTGGATTGATTGGTCACTTTGGTGTTGAGAACACTTTATCTCTTTTGCATGAACATTTTTATTGTCCTAACATAAGAAAGGATAATGTTTATGTTCGTGCTAAATGTATTACTTGTAGGCATGCAAAATCTAAGGTTCAATCATATGGTTTATATTCTCCCACACCCATCCCCTCTCATCCTTGGGTTGATATATCTATGGACTTTGTGCTTGGATTGCCTAGATCATCTAGTAGAAAGGATATAATCTTTGTGGTGGTTGATCAATTTAGCAAGATCACTCACTTTATTGCTTGTTCTAAAACCAATGATGCTATTCATATTGCTAACTTGTTCTTTAAAGAGGTTGTCAGATTGCATGGGTTGTCAAAGACTATTCTGAGTGATAGAGATGTGAAATTTCTTAGTCACTTTTGGAGAACTCTATGGAGTAAACTTAACACTAAACTCTTGTTTTCTACTGTTGCACATCCTCAAACGGATGGTCAAACTGAGGCGGTAAATAGAACTTTGACTACATTGTTGCGTGCGATCATCTAAAAGAATTTGAAGAATTGGGAAAAGTGCTCCCACACATTGAGTTTGCTTATAATTGTGCTATTCATTCTTCTACTCAATTTCCTCCTTTTGAGATTATTTATGGGTTTAATCCTTTGACTCCTTTGAAAATTCTTCCATTGCCTTCTAATGAGTTTACTAACCTTGATGGTATGAAAAAGGATAAATTTGTGCAGGAGTTGCATGTTAAAGTTAGAGCCAACATTGAGAGGAGAAATGAATAATATACAAAGCAAGCCAATAAAGGCCGAAGGCGTGTTATATTTGAACCCGGTGATTGGGTTTGGTTGCACTTGAAAAAAGAGAGGTTTCCAGAACAAAGGAAATCTAAGCTACAACCAAGAGGAGATGGCCCCTTGCAAGTTTTAGAAAGGATTAATGATAATGCTT
>JANQBM010000222.1:35476273-35506214 GCA_025594535.1 Erythroxylum domingense
TAAAACTCATGAATGTATTAAACCTCAAGTGCACTTGGTTTCTTTCTCACATCACACTCAATCTTTCATATTGTACAGAACAATATGTGGTGCCAATATTGAATAATATGATTTATGTATCATTTATAGCATGCAACATATGATATCATAGTTATGTAACTCATGCAATTATCCTTATGCAGGCAACTTATGCATTCATGTCTTTCTTTTAGCTTCGAACTACTAGAAAATTTAAGAAAACATGATCATCTAAAAGGAGGATGCTTTAGTCCCATTTTTCTCCCGACCTTCAACGGCCAATTAAGAAGACCATAATAATCCTCAATTTCCTAATAGCAAGTCATAGTCACTAAGGGGTTTGATTGAAGAAGCTCACACACAAGCAAGATAAGAAACAACTTGCTTATTTTCTTCGATTGGTCAATTTCATGGTTAACTATAGAATATTTGGAATACATCCATTTGATGTTCCCGAAACACATCCTTAAATGTTTTACTACTCCACTCCCACTTGGAGGGGTGTGTCAATTCTCCCTCTTAAAACATTTAGATGTGCAACCCCTATTATTCTCAATAAGACGAGGACATGTCAAACAACTATGAAATACTCCTTATTCTCACTCTTGAGAATGAAATCATAGGATAGTATGTATGAGTGGACATACAAACTTGATGACCTTGATCACCTTATCTTGATGCATACATAATCAAGACGACCATAAGACCAAAGTTGTCATATGTTGGTTCATGACTCCCACTTAAATGTATGACACACAAGTCACATATCCCTTTTAAGAGATAACTTACATTTAAGACTTTAGCAGTCTCATCCTTGATCTTATGCAAAGACGCAAGGGTAGATGGCTCATATGAGAAAACCAACCTCAACCTATGATTGACACATACATTTTTTGTTGTGGTTTCAAAGTGAAATGCACCAATAATTGATAAACAACTTTTCATTTATCAAGCATCTTACATGTGTGACACAAGAAGGAGAAAATTACACCAACATATCATAATCTATGAAGACCCATTGCCTTTACATATTTAGCAAAATGAAATGGTGAAAATGGCTTAGTCATAGGGTTAGCCACCTAAGTTCATAGATATGTACTCTAACTTAATTGATCCCTCTTCTATTGCATCTCTTACAAAATGATACTTCATGCTAATATGCTTAGTCTTTCCATGATACTTAGGTCCTTAGTGTAAGCCAAAGCTGCCATACTATCACAATAGATAATTATAGGCCTTTCTAAAGGCATAATTGGTGCTAAATAAAATTTCTAAGCCACAAGATGTCATGCACAATTGAGGCACTGGTAATAAATTCAGCCTCTATTGTTGCCAATGCTGTGTAAGTTTGTTTCTTGCTACTCCAAGAACTAACCCCATTATTTAGCATGAAGACATAGTTAGATGTAGATTTGCACGAATCACGATCACCACCCTAATTAGCATTAGTGTAGCCGTGCAATCCAAGATTCTCTCCTTGGTAGCATAGCCAATAGTCCTTTGTACCCTTGAGATGCCTAAGGACCCTTTTAACACACTTCCAATGCTCATTTCCATGGTTAGAAGAATATCTTGCTAGTAGACCTATAAGTTGGCTAATGTCAGGCCATGTACACAACATGGCATACATTAGACTTCTAATGGCACTTAGGTATGGGACCTTTTTAATTTCCTCCTTTTCTTGAGTACTACAAGGACACAAATCTTGCCCAAGCTTGTGACCATATGCAAGTGGTGTACTCATTGGTTTTGAGGTTTTCAAGTTGAACCTTGCAAGAATCTTATCAACATAAGGTTCTTGAGACAAAGCCAACATCTTAACTTTCCTATCTCTTAGGATCTTAACACCAAGGATATAGGCAGCTTCTCCCATACCCTTCATGTCAAAGGTGGAAGATAACCATCCTTTCATGATTTTCAACAAACTCAACCCATTACTTGCTATCAATATGTCATCCACATATAAAGTCATAATGGCAAATTTGGACCCAGAAGTGTACACTTAAACACCATGGTCTTCATGCACCATCACAAAACCAAAGTTTATAATTACATCATGAAACTTCAAGTACCATTATCTTGAAGCTTGCTTAAGACCGTGTATAGACTTCTTAAGTCTACATACTTTGTGCTCTTGACCCTTTTTAACAAACCCCTCAGGTTGTTGCATATAAATCTCCTCTCTCAAATCACCATTGAAAAAGGCAATCTTTACATTCATTTGATTCAATTCCAAGTCTAAATAAGCCACAATAGCAAGTAATAATCTGATGGACTCAATTGAGATTACCGCAACTCATCTTTGGTTCTTGGGAATTGAAGCTAGCTATAAATGTGTTCACACTAGTTAAGTTAGAAGAGCTAATTAAGGAGCATGAGTTGGAGTTGAAACCCAAAGCTTAATGGGCTAAATTGGTGGTGCTAAATGAAGGAAACTAGAGTGCTTGAGTGCATAATGGACACTAGGGTATAACATGAGCTGTAGCACGTCATAATGCATATTCCCATGTATGCACTTAGAGTGTAAGTTCATTGTCTCCACATGGATACATGAATTTGGCCAAGAAAGAATGAATTCAGCCAAGAAGTTGAATTCGACCAATGGGGAAGATTTATCATGTACCTTGCCTTAGAATGAACATACATGACACCCTTTCACCAAGGTATGTATACTTTGGATGAAAGGATGTGTTGTTTTAGCCAATGGTTGTGACCACTTAGCCAAAAAGGATGTGCCTTTACCTCCTTCTTTATGAATCCCTTGGCCACAATCGGGCCTTGTACTTTTCAATAGTAACATTAGAATTCAATTTTATCTTAAGAACCTACTTGTTCCCAATAGCCCTTTGACCAAGAGGTAATTTAGCTAAGTCCTAAACCTTATTGAGATGCATTGAATTCATCTTATCTTGCATTGCCATTAGCCACTTCTCTTTGTGACCACCTTCAAGAGCTTCTTTCATATTACTTGGTTCATCAATCTCAGATGACACCAAGTTTGCCTCACTTCCCTGCACAAACCATCATTCTTTTGGTGGTGCAAATTGCCTATTTGAACATATCAAATTAAGCATGAGAGGAGGCTCATCATGATCTTTCCCTATAGCTTGATCATATGGTTCTTGAACTTGTTCATCAAGAACTTCTTTTTATTGTTCATTAACAAGTGGGGATGTAGGAGGCACTTGAACAACTGCTTGTTAAGGAACTTCCACCACAAAAGGCGTTGTCAATGGTGCTTCCAAAATAGTAGACTGACCTTGCACAAAGGTCTCAACCAATGCATCTAAATCACAACATTCACTAACTTTAGGGAACTCATCCTCAATAAAGTTGGCATTTCTTGATTCAAAGACATTTTCAATCTTATGACTTACGTCCAAGAACACATACCCCTTAGAATGCTCAGAATAACCAAGGCACAGTTCCTCTCTCTAGGGCATAATTTCCCAAGAGGGTGATATGTAGCATGTATATAAGCTCCACATCCCTAAGGATGAAGATAGCTTAAGTTAGGGGTTTTTTTTTTACCATAACTCATATGGCATAGAATCAATAGACTTAGAGGGCACCCTATTCAAAATATGAGTTGCACTAAGCAATGCATTACCCTAATAGACAATATCCAAGTTGGCCTTAGCCATCATGGATCTCAACATATTTATAAGAGTCCTATTCTTCCTTTCGACTACTCCATTTTGTTGTGGAATTCAAGGAAGTGTGAGTTGCCTCACAATGCCCTTTTGGTCACAAAATGCTTAGTCCTCAATGAATTGATCCTTTTACCCAATTGATTCTCCACCATGTGCAAGTATGTTTCAAAGCACCTCAATGCTTCACAGTTGTGCATTAGCAAAAACATATGGGTAAATCAAGTACAATCGTCAACAAATGTGATAAAGTATCTAAACCCAAGTCTAGCTACCATTCTCATTGGTCCAAAAAGATCAGGGTGAATTACTTGTAAAGCTTCTTGAATTCTAGTTGCCTTGACAAAAGGCTTTCTTGCCGCCTTGCCAATAAGACATTATTGGCAACTTAGTATAGAGACCTTGGATAATGATCCAAGTAAGCCACGTGTGGCCAACTTATTCATACTTTTTTATCCAATATGTCCCAAATGCTCATGCCAAGCCATCTTAGTAGTAACCTCAGTTGTATAGCAACTAGAAATAGCAACACACACGTTCAATTTAGACAACCTGTTGTTTACTAAACAAGAACACATAATTGCATTATCTTTGATAATATCCATAGATTTATTAAAGAAATTCAAGCAATATTCGAACTTCAACAAGGAACATACAGAAACCATGTTTCTACAAATCTTAGGTACATATAGAACATCAATTAACAATAAATATCCATTGTTCAGAGGAACTTTACAAGTTCCTATCCCTTATACTTCAAGGCTTACATTGTTCCCTACAAAAACATGCTTTGCTCCCTTTGGCAACTTCCTAAAGGCCACAAACCAAGACTTTTCTTTAGCTATATGGTCCATTGCTCCCGAATCTATAATCCATAAAGAATCAGATTCAGTTAAGTAAGTGCATGACACAACATGCACAAATGAAGTAGAAAAGGGATCATATACCTTAGGAGGTGCTTTGCACTCATTTGCAAATTGTCCCTTATTATCAGAATTGAAGCACTTCAACTTGACTTTGTTGCACTTCTTTTGGACTTTTTCAAGGTGGCACCATTCCCATTGTCTTGACCATCCTTCCTTTTATTCTTCCCTTTGAACTTGTTCTTGTGAGGAAAGGAAGTTCCAACAACATATGCCTTTGAATGGCTCTTGATGGCTATCACCTCTGCCTCTAGTAGAAGGTGCCTTGCAATGTCATCAAATGACTTGATTTGAGACTTGTGGAGTAAATTGACCAAATCAATTGCCCCTCGATTTGAATTGACCTTCATCAAGGTGCCTTGCAATGTCATCAAATAATTAGGCAAGGAGTGGATTATTGCTTGAACTTGTTGCTCATCAGTGAGCACATGACCAGTCGATTTGAGTTGATGAATCATGTGTGACATCTCACGTAAGTGGACACTCATGGTGTGGTCAGCCCTCTTACTATAATTCTCAAACTTTAGAATCATAACTCTTTGTTTCTCCAAAGAAACATCTTCATACTTAGTCTTGGCCGACTCCCATATAGCTTTAACCGACTCAAGCATAGAGAAATCCACCATGAGTTCATCAACCATGGTACTCAAGAGAGTAACACATGCCATAGAATCTTTATTCTTATATGCCTCATAGGCATTAGAGTTTCCACCCACTGCTGGTGGCTCAATGGTATGGAAGAGCACATCAAGCGTATCTTGCTCAGTTAAGATGATTGAACCTTTTGTTGCTAAATGGAGTAATTATCTCCATCAAGCTTGAGGTCTTTATTTAATTCAGTAACAATATTCTTACATGCCATCCAAATTGATGCAATTATCACATTTAAGTGCTTTTTTACCAAAAAAAGACTTAATCAAGCAATATGCATGAGAAACAACTATTTCATGCTAAAACATAGCAAAAATATGCATGTAGCATTCAATTAGAAATATTTCATCATGCTTTCATTGTTTCACAAAACATGCTCTCAATAAAGCCTTCAATACATGGCAACTATCACACATATAACATATAGCAACAAATACGTTCACATGCCATTATCATGATAACATTAAAAAATATATACCAACACTTTAGTATGTCAATTTTATGATCATAAAATCGTTTCAAATCATGCTTTCAACCTAAAGCTCTGATATAATTTGTTGATTTTAGATCATAACTCAAATAAGAAATCTCATGATTTCATAAGCATACAAGATCCTACGCATGTCACTAAGAAGGGTAGGATGATATACTAACTTGAAACACAACGGAATAACTCCTTATAAGTTTGATGTTTTGACTCCCTTGTGTTGATCCACTATAGCTTCTCCTTCTCCTCGAACTCGCCACAGTTGGAATGGATGGAATAGACATATCATCACAACACACTAAGGTCAGAAGAGTTGTAACTTGTGTGAAAGTAGCAATCCTTATGGTTCACCCAAAATGCTCTTAATAAGCTTAACAACTATTTTATGGGAGAGTACTTCAATGTATGAAGACTTGAAGAAGGTAGTGTTTTTGACTCAAATATGGAGAGAAGAGTGTAGTATTTGGCCAAAGAAAAAAACTCACTTAAGGGAACTACGAAATTTCTTTTTGTAGGCCACCGAAGGTGTCTTTGAAGAGTCATGACTCCTCCAAGAGTTATGTCACTTGGCGAAACATCATGACTCTTCCAAGAGTTACGTCTCTTGGTGAAACATCTGACTCTTGGCCAAGGGACACTTCTTTTGGCAAAGAGTCATGTATCTTCACTTAAAGTCATGATGGTACACTCATAACCATTCATTCTTGTACAAGAACCCCTTTTTGGCCAAGTGGTCACAAACATTGGCTAAAACAACACATGCTTTCATCCAAAGTATACATACCTTGGTGAAAGGATGTCATGTATGTTCATTTTAAGGCAAGGTACATGATAAATCTTCCCCATACCCTAGTGTACATTGTGCACTCAAGCACTCTAGATTCCTTCATTTAGCACCACCAATTTATCCTATTAAGCTTTGGGTTTCGACTACAACTCATGCTCATTAATTAGCTCTTCTAACTTAACTAGCGTGAACACATTTACTAGCTTCAATTCCCAAGAACCAAAGATGAGCTGCAGTAATCTCAATTGAGTCCAATTGAGATTATTTGCAGCTTTTTAGCTATTTACTAGTTTTAATGAGCTCCCTGAGCTCAACTTAAGCTAACTTTAGACACTTGAGCTAAGGGAAAGTCATGTCAGGCCACTTATAGCTTACATGAGCTTAATTGAGCTCCCTTAAGGTGAGGGTTAGCTCCCTACATGAAACCCAAGAAATTTCAAATATATTTTGTCGTGTCAAATGGAATTTATAGCACTTAAGCTATAAAATTCCAACATTGTCTAGCTTCTTATGACTACTCTCTGTTCCTCCTAGAAGACCCTCTTTTAATTCCTAGTTTTTCTCTCCTTTTTAATCTAGAAAACCCTAAAATTTTGACCAATATAGGTCTAACTTAGAAGTTGTTTTTGACCTTTTGTGACTCTCAGTTCTTTGCAAATGACCCTCTTTTAATTTCTTGTTACTCTCTTTTTTACCTTAAGAAAACCCTAAAATTTTAACCAATATGAGTCTAACATAGATGCTCTTGTCTAGCCCTTTGTGATACTTTTAGTCCTCTCAAATGACCCTCTTTTAATTCCCCATTTGAATCTCATTTTCATTTAAAGTAAACCCTAACATTTTGACCAATATAGATACATTTTAGTCCTTTTTTCTTCTTTACAACTACATAAGACCCTAATTTATATAGACATGGTAACATTGTGGGATACCAACATGATATTATGTTGCTCCTATATTTTTTTAGTAGCTCTTATATTTTTCATCCAAGAATTCATATTAAAAACACTAGTCAGGTTATGAACATGGGTTTGTGTTTAGAATGCGTTCTTTTATGTGTCAAGTTTCGATAAAGCCAAATTCTATAGTAGCCTACATAGGTTTAATTATGTCTTCATGTTTGATCAGTGTTCTGAGTATGGGTCTATGTTCAACCCATGTTCATCTAAAGTTACTCTAAAACTTCTTCAACTTGGTTCTAACATTCCCAATTCGTTCCTTCTTCATTGGGGAGCTAAAACAAGTGATGTAAACAAAATATAAGCCACATTAAGTGCCAAATTTTGTAAAAATAATCCATAATAAGTCAAATTTCTCTCAAAATAGTACTAAAAGGGTAATCTAATTAGCACTTATCAAAGTTTCATAGTGTGCTAAAGAAAGGCTTACATAAATTCTCTAGTGTTAAGCTCAAACCTTTCATAATAGTTCAAAAAACTTAATGGGTTCTTGGGAGTTTAAATTAGATAGAGATATTTGTTATTCAACTTAAGAATAGGTGGTTGCAACTTAAAAGAGAGCAATTTCATGCTCTATAAATTTCTACAAGTATAGATGTTTAAAACCTTTCAAATTTATTGAATCATGACTTGAGACATGGTGCTAAAGGGAGTCCTTATCTAGAAATTATTCACATCTAAATTTTCTATTCAATTAGTTGTTTTATTTTGCTCCTAATGGTTTATTTCTTTGTTTTATTTCATTAATAATCAAATTATTTGTATTCTTTGACTAGTTAGTAGTTGGAGAGTATACTAGATCATTCCATCTTCCTAGTAAGTCAACACTCTATTCACTGTTATATTATTTCCCAATGATAGGTGCATTTACCTTAGGTTGTGAGTGTTTATTTTGTGATAGACAAAAGTTAAGATTAAAAAACTTGTTTTTGTATTTTTATGGAGCATTAGAGGTTTGTTTGAAGGGGTTATCCTAACCTTTTAATGTGAAGATGAATACCTTGTCATGAATAGTGCAACTTACATAATTAAATTACCATTTGATATGGTCCTAACTTCATTTTATAATGCATAATCATACTAGTTTAGTAATTACAATGTGGCATATGTCCATAACTTCTTTTTATCTATCAATCTTTCATTCTGCCATTTAAATTCTACAGTTGAGATGAGTATTAGAGGTGATGAATATGATATGAACCCACTAGATGACCTGCCCTAGGAACTCTTGATCTATTTGTTATGTGTGCCCAGAATTCTAGAAAACAAGTTGAACTATCAAATTAGAACTTTAAGGAAACTATGTCCTTAAAACCCTAATCTTAAGACCCAAAAATGTTTATCACTCCCTTGATAAGTCAGATTTGTATTCCACTAAGAACACAAAAGAATAAGCAAAGCTTGCTGGAAAATACCTCAAATTTTATTGATAATAATGATAATCCCCGTAATACACATATATGGCCTTTTAAATAGGCATCATAATACCCTAATCTATAAGGAAAGGGATTTCTTACCTATTCCTAGTTCATACCTAAGTAGGAAAGACCTAATTAAGAAAGGAAATCCTTAATTTTAGGATACAAATCAACCTTACATGTGGATACCTCCTAAATTAAAGAAGAAATCTGATTTATGTGGATATGGTTGAAATTATTAAGGAACAAGTATAAATAAGGCCTTATTCACACAAAAAGGTAAATCTGGGCTTAATTAAATCAACATAACCAGCTCACTTACTTATATCATCTTAATTACACAGATTGGGCATCCTTCAAACCCACACGTGATGATCAGCCTTGTATCTTGGATTCCAAGATTTGTTCGCCATGTACTAAGTTTTTTTCCAACATCTTGTACATGAAAATAAGTAATTAATCTTTGTAATGCCTTAGCAACTTCAAGAACAGCCTCCTTTTCTTGTATCTCCATGATTAATCCTTGAAAAGCTTATTTCATTCATTTTGTTCTTACTATAGTCATTGAACCTCCAATTCTTTGCAATAGGTCTTGGGAAATTTTGTTAACATCATCTTGAGTCATTCGGTCAGTGTCTTGATCCCAATCATAATAGCTCTCTAATCTAGTTGACTATTGATCAATTAAAATGTTGTGTTGGTTTTTTTTCCTTGAAAGATCCTTTGATTCCTTTCTTGTAAAATGGCCTAAATTAATCTTGAATATCAAAATAATTTCCTTTCTTAGCTTATGCCTTTGACCAATCCATTCCATAATATCAATTCAATATATTAGTTAACATTTAAGATTGATAAACGGCTAGATTCTTAACCATATGGTTGATATATTTTTGCATTAGAAGGGGAGATGATTGATTTTTTTCAAGTTCACTAGTGCAATTAATTTGGGTTAGGAATGCTTGTGCCCTTTAATATGTTAATTGTGCTCAACTTGAGCTTGATAGTTAACCATAAAGTGAATGATGCTTTAGGGAGAGCTTGCTAAAATGATACTATTATAGAGCTTGTGATTTGACTAGTGCATAAGATCTTTTGTTTTAAAACTTTGCAAACGTATTTCTCAACTAACGCATCTGTTATAGTATTATCAAGATTATAGTTTGGCCACCTATTAGTTATGGAAAAGGTGTAATACACCACTACCATAGAACATATGCTCGAATATCTAGAGGACACGAAAGAACATACCCTATGAAAATGGCATGTTAGAGCAATCACATTAACTTATTATGGCATCGTATAGAACATAAGTAGTTAAATAATCAACTTTGTCCATTTCATACACTAACATAACTTACATTGTGGCCTTACATTACGTAATCCACATATTTACAATACCAAAAACATCTAAGAGCTTATTATTCTATTACAAAATGTTCTACATGAAATGAGACAAGTAAATAAACACATTCTACTAAACTCTTCAAATATTAGTTTACCAGACTTTTGAACCATTCTTGTTTCCCAAAATTGACAATACTAGACTTCTACAAGTTTGCCTTAGAAACTAGGTGTCCCTTGTACCTAAAAATTAACTTTGCAATTTTGATGAGTTTGTGAACTCAGTGAGTGAACCATCATTGATGTGGTCACTCATGTCAAAACACAAACATCACAAATATAAACTAAATTCACAATATACCTCATCTCAACAATACATCATGAACTTCACACATTTCATGTGCTTATTTCAGAATAATTTGATCATTTATCCCAATCATTCATATCATCACAAATCAGCAATTCATTACAATCTTTCACTTGATAAATGTATGTATATAAATGCAAATGCACATGTGATTTCACTTTCATTTTTATTTTGATGTGACCGAGCACCTATTTACTGTCCCATATCTATTGTAAATACCAGACTCATTTCATTTACTGTCTCGTACCCATTGTAAATACTGGGCTCATTAATAACTGAGCCGATGGCTCTTTGTGCACATTTATGAGCTTTAAGCTCTTTTTCACACTGGTCACTCCAGTCATAACTCCTTTATCTGATCATGCATAACAATGTGATGCTTCATTTCACAAAATGTACTATGAATAACTTTCATTCATTGTGCATAGTCATTTTCACATATTTATTGGATCTAAGTTCGGCATTCAACATTTCGTTGAGTATACATTTTCCATATTCACATTGAATTAGGATGTGCTCCCAATATAATCCCGAATATCAAACTCTTCAGATTATCAAAGTATAGAAATATCGCAACCATATTAATAAAAGTTTAATAACTGAAATTTAAACATAAACAAATCAATCATGGTGAGAAAACATCTAGTTAACTCATAGTACGCTCCAAATAAGCTATTGCCATGACAACCGACAATGTTTAGGTATTGACATTCAACTTATACTTCTTTAATCATGCAATACACACATACTTTACTCATTACTAAGTTGATCAATCATATACATATTCAATCATGCACATATATGTGTGTCATGCTCAATGTATGCTTAATTGACTTTCCTGGGCATGTATCTTTAAATCATAATCTCAACCTTTCAAACATCATATCTTGGATATAACTAGTTTGCAATTAGGTTTACACCTTAAATAAACTTGATTATTCTAAATTCATTAATCATACATTTATTAACCCCTATTCTAGCATTACCTATATTCACACAATTCCCAATTCTCATTCATTCACTCCTAATGCATTACTCATATTGTTTGGATCACATTTGTATTCATAAGAACATCTTCATTCCCTTAACACTCATAAATTCCAAACTTAGATACATTGATATTAAACAATACTTTCCTTAAATTGTAAAATCAATTAACAGCCTAAACTTATCATACACTTTACGAACTTATCCAACATCAAATTAGGTTCATTTTAAGCCTCAATCAAGTCCAATGCACCTTAGTAAAGTAACTTATCCTTAGTTCATTCAATAATCACACAAAACAAAATTTTCTTCACTTTAAGGCCTTTCCCACGATCATGTATGCAGCTCCTATGATGGTGGGATGGGTGAACCGAAAGTTCACTGTCCAATTCCTTTAATCTTTTTTTCCAGATTTTTACATCTTTATACCAAACTCAAAACATCTTCTTAATAGTCCATTAATTATACCTAAATTAGACCTGAATTATACTCCAATTCCTCATCAATTTCATCTCCAATAACAACTTAAAATTATTCAATTGGCAGCTCACAAATTATTGTCTTTCATGCATCAAAAATCAAAATAGAAACTATCATTCATTATCATACATATAGTCCTAGTTATTTCTCATTTCAAAAACACTCCATTAGCATTTTTCTTTAGCATAAATTCACCTTCATTCTACTACAAGTCCCCAGTCCAATTCATCTATACCATAACCTATAACCCACAGTTTTTATACATCAAGGAACAAACATAAAAACATCCAAGTGCATTCAACATATTCCATCACACTTCATCATCAACATCATATACATTTCACTCCAATTCAATTATCATTTTGATTCTATTAAACCATGCCTAAAGATCATATTTCTACTTACTTGTTAAGCTCAAATTCCACCTCAATACATCAAGGTAAACTTGCTCTCCATTCATGCAAGATTATCAAAAACTCAAGGTGGACATAGGTTGGTTTTTAGCAACAAGAAGATAATGGATAAAAAATAGCAGGTTATAGCTTTCCTGATGCAGGATTTTGTGACAATTTTGGAGTGGTAATAAGTAGGATTGAAGCAAAATTACAGAGCTATAGGAGTGTGAGAATTTTCAGTGGAAAAGAAGAATGAAGACAGCAGAAACAGTTTCTATATGAACTTAATTCAACTAGGTGCAAGACTCCTCTTTCAATGACATGTCTTTAGGCAGGTAAGCCATTTGCCCACTTAATAAGCTGCCATTTGTCTCCTAGTTATTGGTCCATTTTTCACTCAATAATTGATCCATTTTTTAATTAATTACCCATGCCAAATGTCACTCAATTTATAGGCTTAGTAATCCTAATTTTTATGTGTCAATTTATCTTACCACTTGGCATTTCTCCTAGTTCAAATGTTCATATTAATTCATCACTCTCTCAATTTATACCAATTAATTCCAAATTACTAATTGGAATCCAATCAAACAAAAATTGAAGACATAACAATTCACAATTCACATCATGTTCATTTTAAATCTTTCATACCCTGGAATATGTCAATTGAGTGCATATACTATCCTTGTAATATGTACAAAGTCGTATTTTATGTGTGTATGCTAATGGTATGCATGTAAATGAGTTGCATTTCATAAATTTCAATGCTATTACTCATGTGCAATGGTCTAGGGTTCTAACCATTAGTATGTTTTAGAAACTGGCTATTACAAAAGAGCTCCCCAATATCACTTCTCTATTGATTACATTGTATTAGTTGACTGATTCTTACATTGTTTAGTACAATACTTTTCAAATTTACCATATCATTAATCAAATCAAGATGCCCTAAATCATTCCAATTATCATACTATAACCAAGTAGAATTACCATTTCTAATCCTTCATTTCCTTGTATAGGTGTTACCTTAACTGAAGATATGTAAAATGTTCATCAAAGAACAGACCAAAATTGCATTAGCTCCACAAAGAAGAAGTAGATCATCAATAAATAAAAGATTATGAATCTTAAATTTTTTGTACTTGTTACAAAATTGAATTTTCCCTCCTAAATTATATTGTTTAATTATTCTGGTTAATGCTTTAATATAAAGAGTAAATAACTAAGGGGAGATAAGATAATCTTATCTCAGCCCTTTAGCACACTTAACTAAGTGTATAGGCTCAACATTAACCAAGATACTATGCATTTTTAGATCTAGCTTATGAATCTTTGAGGAAGTCAAATTTTGTTGAAATTTTTTGCCGCCGCAAATGTCAGTCAAAAGCAAGTAAATAAACTTGAAACATATAAAATGTCGTTAATCCTACTGTGAAATAAGCTATTATCACAAAAAAGGGGAATACAAGTATCATTAAGAATTTCATCTTAAATGAGGGTTTTCTGCTATAGTTTTTAAGCAGTTCCTAAACAAATAGGATATTATTTCTTATTTACATCCTTTGAATGAATGCTCCTTGAGATAAACTAGTACATGCTTAAGCCTTGTAGCAAGGAGCATAGAAATGACTTTGTACATAGTGCTACAATAGGAGATAGATCTATAGTCCTTAAGAGAAGCTAAGTTTGGAGTCTTCGGTATGAGATTGATGTGGGCTTTATATAGCTCTCTCAACATTTTTCCTTTGTTAAAGAAATCTAAAATATCCTCAATATGTGCTAGGAATTTTTAAAAAAATAGAAATTTAGTCTGTTAAGACTTAGGACCTTGTTTGGATTGAGATAAAAGATTGATTTCTCCATACATGATGAATTGAGAGGTCTAATCAATTGTTTAGCAACATCATCTAAGATTTGCCTATGAATAAAGGAGTTTAAAACCTACATGAATGAACAACTATCAATATGTGTGCTAAGAGCGTTTAGAAAATATTTATAAGCCTCTAACAATAGACATGTGATTCTAATGTGGACCTTAGGCTAAACACCACCTAAAACCTGAGCATAAGAAATTATGACCCTAGAATCATCTTCTATTGATCATAACCAAGCCTATAAGGATTTTGAACACCACAAGTTGCCTTGAGAATATGACATTAAGTATTTGTTAAAGGACAAAGAAGAAATTCTCACAAAGTGAATAAAATTGTTAGTTTGATCTATACTGATGATCCACGAATTACATCAATGAGAAAGCCTTTTTTAGTCATTAAATACCTAAGAATTAAATCCTAAAAGGAAAATAAAATTGAATTCCTAAAAGAACAATCCTATATTGTGTGAAAAGATTAAATTAATAAGTACTAATACTACTTTAACTAGGATTTTATGAATCCTATTTCTATTCGTACCCTTAATAGCATAAGGAATCCTATCAAAATTAGAAATTTAGGAAATCTTAACTAGATTAAAAACTAACCCCGTAACAAGTTCTAACTTGATCAAAATCCAAAGGGTGTTAAAAGTACAACACCAAATTTTGATCCATTGAGCATTAGCAGAGGTGCAATCATAAGGGCAAGAGCTAAGAAGATTACAGAAGCTCTAAATGGGCTAATTGAAGGCATATGGGCTAAAAGTGCAAGTTTCTCTAAAGAATTAAGTCAATCCTCAAATTCAAGAATAGTTAACTTAATGAAGAAAATGGAGCAATAAAATGTTTTGCTTAAAAAAATGCAAGAAGATGACATAATTCCAAGTTGACCACAAAGTTACCAATTTGGATTGCTAGATCTTACTACTCTTAGTAAGGTTCACATCATTTGATATCAAATCTTTGGCTCTAAGATCAGGTTTGTGTATCCATATTTTGTCATTGTGTTTATTTTCTTCTTCATTCTATTCATCTTTAAAATATATATATTCATTTGATTGTTTTCTAAAATTTAATTTCATGTTAATTGCATTGGATCTGAATTATTTTCAAAAAAATAAAAAATCAAAATTAAAAAAGGAAGAACTAATATTTGTCCTTAGTGTTAAAAGAAAATTCGGAAATTGTTGCTCATATATGATTTCGTTGTCCACCTACACTGTTATATGGTTTGAAACACCTTTATTTACACCTTCCTATCTCATTATAAAATTATCTTTGTTCAAATCCGAGCTCCCTTGCACTCTTCTCATATGAATGTTTCGTTTTTCTTCTTATCTTAATTCTCAGCAAAATTTCTCTCTAATCGATTTTTCTTTTTTCTTTGCATTCCTCTCTCAAATTATGTGAGTTGATTTGTTTGTTTTTTGAGTGTTAGGTTGTTTTGATTAGTTCCTTAAAGAACTGAAGAAACATAATTAAGAGTAGAAAAAGGCAAAATTTATGAGATTAAAATAGGGTAAAGGCCTATTTTTTGAGAAAAACATGAGCGTGATGCTATCAATATCGAGGGAAACATATAAGATAGTGTGTTTGCAAGTTAAACTAATATTACTTTTGTAGGTTTAAAACGTTTCTAAGGAAAGAATAAAGATCATCCCGAAGGTGTTCAAGACACTTCTGACATCAAATTCTACATGAAAATTATGCAAAAAATGTAGTATAAACTCTCCATAAGATATAATGCAGATAATGATTAGTTTGAAAGGTAGGAATCAAGTATCCTTAAGGGCAGCCTAGAGCAAAATGACAAGTAAGGAAGCATGATAATGATTTGAATGACGATTTAGATGATGTAAATCAAGCATCAAATGCAAGTTTAGTTAGATTTTGGAGTAATAGTATAGTTAAGTTTTAAAAAAAGTAGATTTAAAGTTGATAACTTAAGGAGTATAAAATTGAAATTCCATTATTCCAAGGGAAGAAAGATCCTTAAGCATATTTAAAATGGGAAAAGAAGGCAGAGTTACTTTTTGATTTCCATAACTACTCTGAGGAGAAAAAGGTGAAGTTGGCCACTGTAGAATTTAATAAATATGCAATTATTTGGTGGGATTAGCTTCTTTTGAATAGAAGGTGATATGGTGAGAGATTTATAAACACATAGTGATGGATATTTGCTTGCATCAACACTCACTGATCCATTACAAGGCATTGGAGGTATTATGATAAGAGCAAGAGCTAAGCGCATGAAGGAGGCTTTGCAAGGGTTGATTATGGACAACACTTATCTTTAGGCCTAAGATGATGGACAAAGCCTAATGCATGAAAATATAAGCTTGGAGTCTAATATGCAAGGATGATCAACATGATTTTTTAAAAATCAAGTCCAATCTACATATTTACCTTTTGAAAAGGTTATAGAGGTGGGATTAGATGACAATTTAGTATCTTGACTTTCTTTCATTAATTTCAAATTTAAGACTGATGAAGGTTGATTTGTACCCATTAGTTAAAGGGAATCCTTCATGGTTAAGTCTTTCCTATTTAATTATGTTTGGAATAATCAAGAAGACATTTCCTTACAGAGTTTTCATCATTTGGTGCTTATTTAAAGAGGCAATATAGTGTATTACGAAAATCATCTTATTATTAATAAGTTTTGAGTGTTTCTCCATTGTGAGACTAAATCTGGATTCTTCAAGGTAAACTTATAACTTTGGTTCCAATCAACAAGTTTGGTTGGGGTTGAGTTCTTTGATTGATTTAAGAAGGATTCTAGGATTTTCTTTTCCTTGTTGTTTTAAGGTCTTAAGTCTTCCTAAACCAAGGTTCATATCATTTGGTTTTAAGCCAAAACTCTTTAAATCAGGTTACATCTATCCTTATGCTCATTTTCTAGTTCATTCTAACTTATTTATGTTTTCTTATTCTTGTTTCTTTGATTTTTCAGTATATTGTTCCTTGTGCTCTTCTTTTCCCTTTAGCCAAAATTACATTAGAGTTGTTCTATTCATCTATTTTTGTTTAGTTTCAATAGTGTTAGTTATAAAAAATACATTTATCTTCAATTGTTGCGTATCTTCAATTATTGTGCACATTTTTAGTGTTAATCCTTCAATTTGGATCAAACTTTCCATTCGTAGATTATTTCCTTTTTATGTTCTTTCCTTCTATGATCATTTTCTGCCATACTTCTTCTTTCTTTACTTGTGCTTTATTTCCTTTTATTTTTTTCCTTTTGTAATCATTTTCTATCTTAGTTTTACTTTCCTTATTCATAAGTCTCTTCTTTTCTTTTCTATAGGCATCTAATACTACCAATTCTGTTGAGGAAGCTTTCCATAGCTCCTTTCTTAAAATTTTTTCTATTATTTCCTGTCATACCTTTATTGCTGGCTTAGAATTAAAGGTAATTGCTTTTGAATTGCTGTATGTGAAATTATTGAGATCATTGATTAGGTTTTTTAGTTAAAGGGCTTGTCAGGGAAAGTTGAGTGGTAAAAAGGCAACAATAGAGAGTCAATCATTGAGAAAAGCCAAGATTAGGCCCAAAAAAAAATTAAAAAACAATTAGAGTGTAAACATGTAAGGGAGTGAGTGAACACTACCTAATTTATTTTATTACTAATTCTTTCATTTCAGGTTTAATCATGATTAGCAATGGAGAAAATGTTGACATTGACCTTAAGATGTTCATGACAACCATCTAAGATCAATTCAAAACTTTTCATATGAGATTGGATAATTTGAAGACATCAAATAGAGCAAACTATTATAGAAATCAACCAGTTAATGTGGAGGAAGAGGAGAAAGCCGATTTGAAAAAGTTAGTTTCATGAGGGGAAGAGGGGCTATTTTGGTGGTATTAAGATGAAGACTTCTTCTTTTTAGGGCACGAATGATCTAGAGATGTACCTGGAGTGGGAAAGAAAAGTAGAACATGTGTTTGGTTGTCATAAATTCTCCAAGGAGAAGAAGGTCAAATTTGCAGCAATTGAAATCACATATTATGTTAGCACTTGAAGGGATCAAATGTGCTTAGTAAGCTTAGAAATGGAGAGAGACCTATTTGGTCATGGGAAGAGGGGGAGGTAGCCATGAATAGGACTAATGTTGAAGAGGACCAAGAAGCTACTATGGCTAGATTCATTTATGGTTTGAATAAGAGATTATAGATATAGTGGATTTGCAACATTATGTCTAGAGATGGAGGATTTATTGTATAAGGCCATTAAGGTGGAGAGGCTGATACAAATGCTACTTCACATGCCATTAGTGTTCAAGGAAGTGATGTTGAGACTCGTTTAGGAGATTTTAGTAAACCAAACATGAAGGCCCAGCTACAAGGTTTAAGAAACAACTTCAACAATTTGTGTAAAATTGGGTTAATAAAGAGTTGTCCAAGTATAGAAATTTTAGAGAGCCCAAGTTAATCATTTTAATTGGGCTAAAGGTTTAGGCCCATTTTTAAGTACTGTCCAAATTCATTGAACTTTGATTGGTGTCTATGGTCAATGTACATTTTGGGATATAACCACAATATAAGGCTGTTTTAGTTTCATTTGGGACTTTTGAATACATTTTTTCAAATGTTTCCTGTATGTTTCCTAAATGGAATATAAGAAGATTTGCTTTCTTGTTATTTTATGCTTAAGATCTTAAATTGATGCAATTGATTTCATATTTGTATTTCAATTCTAATTCCCATTTCTATTGTTTATGATTCCTTTGATCTTGGGTTCAGGGGTATTTTTTATTGGGTTCTTGTCAAAATGAATTTCTTAGGTGATAGAACAAACCTATCTAAATTACTTTGGTATGAATCAAATCTGGTTTGGGTGATAAAGAGTTCTAAAAAACAATTTTGGGGTTCTGCGTCATTTGGTATCAGAGCAAGGCTCACTAAATAAGTATCTATCCTTTTAATTTATTGTTTCTTTCCATTAACCTTGTTGATCATCTTCTTGCTTGTTGATATTATTCCTAAAAGAATTGTTCTGAACGAGATCCTCCATTTGAATTACATTAAGATCTTGATTGTTGTTAACCTTATTCCTAAAAAAATCAGTTCTGAATGAGATTCTCCATTTGAATTACATTAAGGTCTTAATTTTTGTTTGATTTGGTACTTACATATAAAATCGTGAAGATTGTGTGAGTGGTAAAAGGCAAGAGAATGCAAGTTCAAAAGAGGGTAAAAGGCAAATTGAGTTAAACACGAGAGAAGTGTTAACTATTACGAGGGAAACATGTGAGGGAGTGCTTATGAGGTTCTTGTTCATTATTTTCTTTGATATCTTAGATTGTAAAAGAAAAGAAAAAAATGGAAGGAACTGGAGATGCACTAAAAGACCAAGAATTTCTTCTCAAAGCCCTGCATCAACAGTTTGAGAGGATTTAATTTATTTTTGACAAGATAAATGACACCTTAGAGAGACAACAAATGAAATATTTGCTTATGTGAAGGGATTAACCAAAACATTCCAAGGGAATGAAGGCAACCTAGACCTCAATGTATAAAAGAATCTGAAGATGAATTTGATAATCAAGCTACCTGGGTTAATAAAGGCCAAAATTATGGAAAGGGTAGAAGGAATCAAAATGATCTTGATAGGAATATTGGGAGTATAAAAATGAAAATTCCATCCTTTTTGGGGACAAATGATCCAGATGAATATATGGAGTGGGAGTGGGAGTGAAAAGTGGAATAAATATTCGAATGTCACAATTTCTCAGAGGAAAAGAAGATTAAACTTATAGCAGTGGAGTTTGGAGAATATGCACTTGTATGGTGGGATCAACTTCTCATAAGTAAGAGGAGAAATGGTGAAAGACCCATCCAAACTTGGGCTGAAATGAAGGGCTATCATGAGGCACAAATATGTTCCAAACCATTATTATAAGGACTTGTACCAAAGATTGCAAAGACAAGGAACAAAGAGCGTGGAGGAATACTACAAAGAAATGGAGATTTCTATAATCCAGGAAAACGTGGAGGAAGATAGAGAGGCCATCATGGCAAGGTTTCTTAATGTACTTAATAAGGACATAGCTGATAGAGTGGAGCTGCAACACTATTTATAGATGAAAGACATGATGCACATAGCTATAAAGATAGAAAGGCAATTGCAGTACAAAGGGAAGGGAAACTATCCAACACCTTTTTGACTCAAAACAATCCATGGATACCAAATTGGAAAATGACAACAATGTTGCCCAATCAAAAAAAGGTGATAATGCATAACCATCTCAATCATTTGATAAGAAAAATAAAGGTACTACTTCTGCCCAAAACTCTAGAAGCTATGACATCAAGTGTTTTAGGTGTTGGGGTATGGGCACATAGCATCTCAATGCCTAAATAAAAAGGCAATGGTGATGTGTGGTAATGGGGTAATGATGGATGAGGATAAGATGCCTCCTTTGGAGAATTGTAGTGATGTTGAGTTGCCCATTAAGGGATAGTTGTTGGATACCAAGTGTGCTCTTAATGTGCAATTGAAAGAGGATGGTCAGGAGGTTAGATTGCAACGGGAAAATCTTTTTTATACTAGTGCTTAGTTGAAGGGAAAGTGTGTAGTTTAATTATTGATGAGGGTAGTTATGTAAATATGGCTAATACTTTATTTGTAGATAAGTTGGAGTTGAAAACTGTTAAACTTCTAAAACCTTATAAATTGAAATGGCTTAAAAGTAGTGCAGAAGTGAGGTTACTAAACCAATGAGGGTTCCATTTTCTATTGGAAGGTACCATGATGAGGTTACTTGTGATGTTGCTCCTATGCAAGCTAGTCACTTATTGTTAGGTAGACCATGGAAATGGGATAAGAGAGTTAACCATGATAGGTATTTAAATAGGAACATGGTCGAGAAAGAAGGTGAAAAGTATGTTCTTCTTCTTTTGACTCCTAAACAAATCTTTAAAATCAATTGTAACTTGAGAAGTCTCATGGAAAGTTTAGTTAAAGAGAGGTCGGGAGAAAAAGAAAAGAGAGTAAAGAGAAAAATTAGAAAAAGAAGAAGAGAGAGAGTGAAAAGGAGAGAATGAGTGAGGAGTATTTGACCATAGAAAGATAAGAGGGAAAGAAAATAAGCTTTTATGCAAAAATGAGGGATATGAGGAAGGCTTTAGCCAGTCATAGGCCAATGATTTTACTTTTGTACAAGGAGGCTAATTTTTCTACTAATGACCTTGACCCTTCTTTCACAATTGTTATTACTTATGGTTTGCAAGAATGCAAAATGTTTTTCCTGACGATTTACCTCAGGGTTTACTACCTTTAAAGGGATAAAACATCAAATTGACCTCATTCTTGAGTCCCAAATAGACTAAAATGTAGAGGTAATCTCGAAGAGACAAAGGAGCTACAAAAGCAAATGGAAGAGCTCTTAAAGAAAGGACTTATAAGAGAAAGTTTAAGTCCATATGCAGTACCCATCTTGTGGGTACCAAAGAAGGATGGAAGTTGGCATATGTGTGTATTGTAGAGCCGTCAATAAAATAACGGTAAAGTATTGGAACCCCATACCTTAACTTGATGACATGTTGGATGAATTACATGGTTCATGTGTCTTTTCTAGAATTGATATGAAAAGTGGTTATCATCAAATTAGAATAAAAGAAGGCGATGAGTGGAAAACCTCTTTTAGAACAAAAGATGGATTGTATGAATGGATGGTAATGTTGTTTGGCCTAACCAATGGCCCTAGTATATTTATGTGATTAATGAACTATGCTTTGCATGAGTTTATTGGAAAAGTTGTGGTTGTTTGTTTTAATGACATTCTAGTATATAACAAATCTATTGATAAGTATGTTATGCATTTAAAATGTGTGTTTGATGCTTTGCACAAAAACAAGTTGTATGCTAACTTGAAGAAATGTTCATTTTGCACTGATGGCCTCATTTTCTTAGGTTATGTCTTGACTTCAAATGGAATTAAAGTAATAGTGAAAAGTTAAAGGCTATTCAAGAATGACTGACACTTAAAACTGTGAGTGAAGTGAGAAGTTTTCAAAGCTTGGCAAGTTTCTATAGGAGATTTGTCAAAGATTTTATCATCATTTCCACATCATTAATTGAGATTTTGAAGAAAGATAAGGGATTTATTTGGGGTAAGGAACATGAACATACATTTTCTTTTCTAAAGGAGAAGTTGAGTAGTTAATGAGGTTGCCCAATTTTGATTTAACTTTTGAAATTGAATGTGGCACCTCTAAGTTTGGTATAGGTGCTGTTTTATTGTAGGAAAAGAGACCCTTGCTTACTTTAGTGAAAAGCTAAATGGAGAAAAACTTAACTACTCAACTTATGGAAAGGAGAAGTATGCTTTGATGAGGCCATTGGAACATAGCAACATTATTTGTTACCAAAGGAGTTCGTGATTCTTACAAATCATCAGTTATTAAAACACTTGAAAGGACAAAGTAAGCTGAACAAGCATCACTCCAAATGGATGGGATTCCTAGAATCCTTTCCATACATGATCTAATATAAACAAGGTAAAAAGAACATCGTGGTAGATGTGTTATCTAGTATGCATGACCTAATCTCTACACTTTCAACTAAGTTTTTCTAATGTTTATAATGCTTGTAAGCAGGCTGCATTCCGTGATTTTTATAAGCATGAGGATTCCTTTTTAAAAGGGGGAAATTATATGTGCCTAATAGTTCAGTTAGGGAATTACTTGGTGTTAAGAATATATGTTCTAGTTTCATTTCATGTAGACAAGCTAAATCTCGAAACTTAAGCCCATGGATTATACATGCCTTTGCCAATACCATTAAATCCTTGGGTTGACATTTCTATAGATTTTACTTTGGGTCTACCAATGACTAGGAATAGAAAGGACTCAATTTTTGTAGTTATGGATAATTTTTCCAAAATGGCTCATTTTATACCACGCTATAAAACTGATGATGTTATGCATATTGCTAATTTGTTCTTTAAAGAGGTTATGCATTTACATGGCATTCCTAAGACCATTGTGTCTAATCGAGATGTTAACTTTTTTATTCACTTTTGGTGGGTGCTTTTATCAAAACTTGGTAAATTGAAGTAGTAAATAGGACTTCGAGAATTTTACAGCATGCTTTGATTGGAAGGATTGTTAAAACTTAGGAAGATAATGTACCTTTTGTTTAATTTGCATATAATAGTAGTGTGGCATTCTACCACTGGGTTTCTCCTTTTGAAATTGTGTATGGATTTAATGCACTAACTCCTTTGGATCTTTTTCCTATTCCTTTCAGTGAGATTTCTAACACATATAGATGTAAAAGGCAGAAATAGTTAAATCCATTCATGACAAAGCGAGACAAAAGATAGAGAAGCGAAATGAACAAATTGCATCTCAAGTGAACAAAGGAAGGCTAATAATGTCATCTAAACTAGGAGATTGGGTTTGGGTTCACATAAGCAAAGAAAGATTTCCTTCCAAAATGAAATCAAAATTGGATGCTCATGGAGATGGACCTTTTCAAGTTGTTGCAAAGAGACAATGCATACCATATTGATCTACCTAGTGAGTATGGTGTTTTAGCTACTTTTAATGTTTCTGATTTATCTCCCTTTGATATTGATGAAGGATCTAATTCAAGGACAAATCCTTTTGAGGGGAGGGGAAATGATACAAATGTTGCTTCACACGCTTTCTTGTGACTTTATTCTTAAGGTGTTGAATTGATGCAATTGATTTTATCTTTTTACTTCAATTTTATTTCCTATTTCTATTGTTCTTGATTGTTTTGATCTTGGGTTCAAGGGTGATTTTTCTTAGGTTCATGTCAAAATGCATTTCTTGTATGACAAAACATATATATATGAATTACTTTGGTGTGAATCAAATCTGATTTGAGTGACAAAAAGTTCTAAGAAACAATTTGGGTCTTGGGGTTCCGCATAAGAGGCAATTAAAGTCTAGGTAACTTCCAAATCTAATTCAATTTCTAACTCATCATAGAATTTAAATAGGAAGGATAGCAAGGTTGCTTCAAAACCATTAGATGATGCAAAAGTCAAAGATTAATTTTCTTCTCCTAAAGGTAAAACTGAAACTAAACCCCCCTCTAAATCACATGATTTTAAGTGTTTTTGGTGTTAAGGGATTGGGCATGTTGTATTTCATTGTCCAAATAAAAGGACTACAACTATTTTGGACAATGGCCAATAAAGCGTGTTAGCTCAACTGATGATAAAATGCCACCATTAGAGGATCATTGTGATGTTGATATTGAAGGACTTGTGAGTGGATAATTATTGATCCAAGGCAAACTCTTAACACTCAGCCTAGGGATGAACACTCAACACTGTATTGATTGATAAACTGAAGATGACAACTCTAATGCATCCAAAATCATACAAGTTTTTGTTGAAAAAATGGGGAAGTTAAGGTGACAACATAGGTTCTAGTGGCATTTTCCACCGGGAGTTACAATGATGAGTTCTATGTGATGTAGCATGAATGCATGGTAGTCATTTTGTTTTGGGGCGTCCATGGCAGTTTGATAGAAAAGTTCAACATAATGGGTATAAGAATAATTACTCCTTTGTTATGAACAACCAACATATGATCTTAAGACCTCTCAAACCATGTGAAGCATATGAGAATCATATTAGGATAACATGAGAATACAAATTAAGAGAAAAGCAAGTGAGAGTGATAAAAAGATTTTGATTATGAAAAAAGGTGAAAAGAGCATAGTAGTTAGCAATGAGAGAAAAACATTGAATTGTGAGACTCAAACTAGAAAGAAAATATGAGAGTTAATGCCTATACTAGTTGTGATGAGGTCAAAAGTGTTATGCTAGCAAGGAAACAACTACTTGTACTTCTATACATAGACGTTCACCTTTCAATTAACAACCTTAATCCTTTTTTGCCTAGTATTATTGCATCTTTATTGCTAGAATATGATGATTTATTCCCTGAGGAGATGACACAAGGATTACTATTTTTAAGAGGCATTGAACATCAAATTGATTTCATCCCAGGTTTAACAATCACTAATAGACCAGCTTATAGAGCTAATCTGGAGGAGACAAAGGAGATTCAATAGCAAGTGGATTAGTTAGTGGAGAAAGAGATTGCAAGTTTGAATGGCATTCTAAGGAGTATTGTTAATGACAGAGATGTGAAGTTTTTAAGCTACTTTTGGAAGACTTTATGGCCAAAGGTGGGAACTAAGTTATTATTTTTACTGACTTATCATCCCCAAATTGATGGACAAACTAAAGTTGCCAATAAGATCTTATCTACCTTATTACGTGCCATCATTTAAAGGAAATTAAAGAATTAGGATGAGTTTACCCTATTTTCAATTTGCTTATAATAGGTGTGTCCATTCGACAAAAAACTATTCTCCTTTTGAACTTGTGTATGCGTTTAAGCCATTAACTCCATTAGATTTGACATCAATTCCAATTGAGGAAAGGGTTAGTTTGGATGGAAGAGGAAGGTAAATGATGCGAGATCTAATAGGAATTTGTCCTAGAGAACCTTTAACAAGATGGAGTTATGCCCGGGAACAGCTAGAATCAAATACACACACAGAAGCACAAGAAACAAAATTGAAAAGACATAAACAGAACACAAAGAGAAAAGGGGGTTAGAGGAATGTTGGTTAATGGAAGGAACCCTAAGAGAATTTGTCTCTTAGAACCCTATCCTTAGGACACCACAAAGGAAAACCACGACATTGATAAGTCAAGAGAAAGAAAAAATGCTCTTAATAATACATAATATTATTTCTGAATCAATCTCCCCAAAGTACATAGAGAGTGTAACACCCCACTCTTACAAGGTTTCCTGAACATACCGACGGTATTCGAGAACATACTCTATGAGAGTGATATGCTAGGATAGTCAGTCAAACTCATTGCAAAATTTTTCGAACATCACATGCAATTTCAGAAAAAGCAATAATCATTTTCGGTCCATTTTATTCATAACATTTCTAGCCACAAATGTCACAAAAAATAAGCACATCATCATAATTCTAGTAATCATTTGGGCCCATTACAATTACAAAATGTGTTTAGTCATAATTGTTATTACAAACTAAATTCAAGTATACATTGACAGAATTCATATATAAATATTCAACAGTTGTGGAAAATAAATCTTGATAGAAAAATAAAGAAAGACATATGCAAATGCGAATTGATCCTGACCTCTATCTCTTATTCGATTATAGTGGCTATACTCCAATTTGTCTAACTAGGTATCCCTTGAACTTGAAAGATAACGATGCAATTTTGGTGAGTTTTGTAAACTCAGTGAGTGAATCATCTTCAATGGGCTCACTCATATCAACACAGAACAATTCACACATTCATATTCACAGACAATTTACACATTCAATTCACACATTCATATTCACAGACAATTTACACATTCATCTATTGCACATCATTTCGCAGTTCATTTTTGTAATAGTTCATATGACTCATTTAAATCATTCACTTAATACACATCAATTTATATATATGCAATGCACATGTGACTCAATTTTAGTTATCCTTTGTTGTGATCGAGTGTCTTTTAACTGTCCTGTATCTATTGTGGATACCGGGCTCATTGATTGTCTTTATCTGATCATGCATATCATGTAATAAAATGCATGAATTCACATATATGCAGTCAATCACATTTATTCAGTACACATTCACTTTTTCACATTTTCATCGGATCAATGTCCAGCATTCAACGAAACATTGAGAACATTTATTTCTTTCTCATTCAGATTCAATGAAGCACTTCTAATACATTCACATTTATCAAACTTCTCGAACTATTAATGTCCAAAATTGTCTCAATCACATTCACATCAGTAATAATTTAATACATAAATTTAAAACATAATCAATTAATGTGAGATCATCTAGATCTCACAGTTCCATGATCCAGAAATGTCTAGACACTGATGTTTTATCTTGCATATCAACTTCATCCAATACACACATTACTAATTTGCACAATCTCATAAGCATTCATTTATATAGATATGTATATGCGTAATGTATAATGCATGCTCAATTTGATTATTCCAGGTATATTTCCTTTATTCTCATTTCTTGATCATTTAAGCATCATTATTTGTGTATATCAAGCTTGCACTTAGGGTCATAGCTCAAAGAACTTGATTATTCTAATATCACAATTTAATCTTCATCATTTCTTTTCTAGCATTATATAATCACATAATATTCAAGTTCTCATTCATTCTTACTTAATACACATTACTCATCTCCTTTGAATCACATTAGCCATTATAAGATCACTTTCATTTCTATAGCATCTCCAATTTTCCATATTTTTGTATACTTAATGTATAACAATCCATTCTTAAGTTATAACCTCAATTTTCACCCTAAACATATCACACATTTAATCACTTAATCCATCATCAAACTAGGTTAATTTCAAGCTTAATTTAAGCCTAAATGTATCATAAGAAAGCACTCTACCATTTTTTGTTTCAAACATCCCACAAAAGAAGGAGAATTCATGTTAATGGCCATTAAAGACCTTGCCCTCCCCACGATCATGATAGAAACAATTTCTTCTACCTACGATCGTGGGATGGGTGCCACAATCGGGGCTTACCCTATTTTTCTACACTTTTCTAGATTTCTCACTCTTTCATACTATGCTCAACACCTCATATATATAATCTATTTTTTCTACATTTTTTCTTCATTCTCATCCCCATTTTAACTGAAAAACATTCATCAAACACATCATAAATCATTGTTCATCTTATATTCAAAAACAGGACATCCAAGTATCCATACATTCATAAATGTTTCAGCACATTTTATCATTATCATTCACATCTTCATTTTATCTCTAAATTAGCATCCAAGTTCTTCTCATTTCAAGACACTATACTAGTCTTTTATTTAGCTTCAATTCACTCTAATTCATCTCTCTATAACAACTTATAAAATATATTTCTCATATACCCAAAACACAACATATTTAAGTCATTCCTTCGTTTACATTTCTGCACTAATCTTATACACAAAATTAGGTTATAAATACATATCTTTATTCATCAATTATCAACTCTCATCCCAATACTATTTTCAATATCAATCATCGATAAAACAATACATAATCTGTTATTTATCATTTTTATAAAAATAGACCATATACACATAAATTTATTCTTCAATTCTCATCACTCATTCATCATCATTTTTGCACACTCTCATACACCATTTACTCTATCAATCTTTCCTTAAACTATCATAAGTTATTTCTCTTCATATAAACAAAAACAAGATATGAGTATGTCCATTTATTCATCCACGACACACATATATTTAGCACCATTTTCATTGTCATTTATTCTCAAAATAATCACTATATTTAATTCATTTCAAACAACCCATGAAGATCAAATATGTACTTACTTCATTAAACTCCAAGTTTCTTCTTTAATCATGTAAAACCCAGCGTTTTAAAACATCTTACAATTAACACCATTTTAAGGAGGAATGGTTGGCTTTCATCATTAAGGTGAAGGCATGAATATATGGAGTGGCAAGGTGATGGATAATAATAAAGCTTAATGTTGATGGTTGGAGAGAAGAGAGTGTCATGGAGAGAAGAAATGAAGAAGATGAAGAATGAAATGGAGAGAGAGAGCTTTAGCCAAAGAAATAAAATGAAAGACGAAAATGGTTATCTTTCAATTAAGCCATACGTAAGTGAGGTGTGTGGCAAGGCAAGCGACACTTGTCGCTTGCCACATGTCACCACCTTATGGTTTCCAATTTGTCTTTTAAATAGCTAGTCCATTTGTCTCCAATTTCTAATCCAATTGTCTCCCAATTTTCTATGACACTTGTCATTAAATCTTAATGTCACTTATCAATAATTTCTACTACCATTTGAAACTTATTTCTATTACCATTTATCAATTGTCTTGCCCCTTGGCATTTTTCCTAGTCCAAAATCATACATAAATTCCTAAATCTCTTAAATTCATCAAAAATTCTAAATCATTAATATAATTCACCAAATCAATTTTCAAGACAAAAATATCCGCTATCCATTTCATAATCACTTTAATAAAAATCATTTATACCCCAAAATATGTCAAATGAGTGCATAAACAGTCGTTGTAATGTGTAAAAAATCAATTTACGCATGTGTGTATGCTACTGATATGCATGAGTGATAGCGTTTTGGGTGTAAATGTGGTAGCAAACAGGATGACTAAGGCTCAGGTTGATTGGAGAAGTTGTGGTCAGATTTTGGTGAATAGGTTATGGTGGAAATAGTCTGAATATGGATAAATTATGGATCGATTGGATGGGAATTTTGGGGAAGGTCTTAATGAAAGTTGTAGGATTTTCTATCTAATTTCCAGAAATATAAAGTTTGTGTGAATCGGATGTGTGGTTTAGAAGATATGATTGATTTAATGCGGGTAGGTCGAACCTAGCAATAAGATTAAATTGATGTAGAAAACAAAACCGTTTGATTATAGATGAATTCTAGATCTGATACGACAACAACCTAGAATCAAAGTCTAGATCACCTCCGTTTCAATAATTGTTCCCAATACCTAAATTCAATCAATCTAACA
>JANQBM010000222.1:35506314-35526844 GCA_025594535.1 Erythroxylum domingense
CCAGAGGGACTTTTCTAGCCGTGTAGATCGTGTTGGCGAGAGAAGTCATGGCTCACAGGTCGGTCAGCTGGGACTTTCAGGACGACCTAGATAGGATTGATGTATTCTTCCTTTTTCATATAGCATTCTGTACTAGGTTGTTGTATGGAATGATGTATAAACTTTTGATTTTGATCAATGAAATGAGGAAGAGTTTGATTTTAAAAATGTTGTGGTTTATAATTAATGCTTTATTATACAAATTGATGTGATGCCATGTGGAGTGATTGTAGTGATCGCACGTAGCACTCCCTTATCTTAGGATATGTACCGGAATGACCTTCGGGTGTCCCGGTGCGTGCCCTACAGAAAGGGGGTGTTACAATGAATCTCTAAGTGTGAGGGTATCTTGACTCGATACACCAACTTGCCTACCCTTTTCTCCACCGTGAAAGGTCCTTCGTACCTTGGAATCAAACCTTTATGAACATCTCCTCCAACACGTCTATGAGAAAGGAAATTCACCATCAACAAATCTCATTCACTGAACTCCAAGTGGTGCCTCCTCTTGTCGGCCCATTTCTTCATTTTTTTGGCCGCTCGGCTTAGGTATATCCTAGCCATATCAAACTTCTCATGCCAACTTTTAGCAAACAAGTAAGCTCTAGGGATTTTACCACTATAACCAATAGCAAAAGTGTGCAGAGTCAAAGGTTGTTGTCTATTGGCCAATTCGAAAGGGCTAGCTCCTGTAGACTCACTCTGTTGTAAAATATATGAGAATGGGGTAACATCGAGCAACTTTACCTAATCTCGCTGGTTGGCACTCACATAATGCCACAAATACAACTCCAATAAGGCATTCACTGTCCATTGGTTTAAACCTATAGAGAAGTTTAACTCCAACCCCAAGAGCTTGAACAACTCTATCTAAAATCATCCTGTGAAGCGAGTGTCCTTATCACTGATGATGGTTTGTGGAATGCCCCAATACTTCACCATATGCCAAAAGTGAGCAGCATCTTCGGTAGTGAATTTTATTGGCACAAGTATGAACACTCCATACTTACTGAACCGATCCACAATAACCATTATATTGCCTTATCCCTCTATTTTCAACAACCTAACAATGAAGTCCATTGAGACACTCTCCTATGGTCCCTCAGAAATTGGCAACGGCTGTAACAATCCACTTGATGCTTTATTCTCCACCTTGTCTTGTTGGTAAACAAGACAAGTCCTCACATATGCCTCTATATCATCTCTCAATTGGGGCTAATACTAGGCATGCTCCACAAGTGCCAAAGTCCGATGCATTCCTGGATGACCAGCCCATAAGGAGTCATGACACTCCTTAATGATCTTCTTCCTTAATCCATCCTATTTAGGCACATAAATTTGGCTTCCTTTGGTGATGAATAGCCCATCCTTAAGCCAAAACTTGTGAGTCTTTCCCTCCTCGACTTGGTTCAGCACTTTCTTAGCTTGGTGGTCATGTTGCAATCCCTCCTTTATTCGAACACGCAAAGGAAAATAAGGTTGTGATAAAAATACTAGCTCGACCTTCCTACTTAGTGCGTCTGCAACTAAGTTCACCTTTCCCTGCTTGTACATCATCTCAAAGTCAAATTTTGCTAAGAAAGCTTGCCATCTAGCTTGCTTAGGTGTCAACTTCTTTTGATCGAGGAAGTAACCTGAAGCAACATTATCTGTCTTCACCTCAAATTTTGCTCCCAAAAAGTGGTGCCTTCATCTCCGCAAGCAATGCATTGCAGTCATCGTCTCCTTCTCTTGCACTATATAATGCCGCTCGGTGTCATTAAACTTTCTACTCTTGAAAGCAATGAGGTGTCTTTCTTGAATCAACATACCCCCAAGTGTAAAATTGGAAGCATTTGTTTGTACTTCAAATGGCTTTGTGTGATTCGGAAGAGTAAGGACTGATTCCTTCATCACTACCTCCTTCAAAACATCAAGAGCTTTTTAGCATTTGGCTTCCCATCCCCAAACTTTTCCCATCTTGAGCATATCTATTAAAGGTGTAGGAATGGAAGAGTATCCATGGATGAACCTACAATAATAGTTAGCCAAACTAAGGAAGGATCTTAACTCACTCACCTTCTTTGGTGGCTCTTATTCAATAATAGCTTGCACTTTGGATCCATCCATTCTTAGCTTGCCTTGTTCCATGATGTGCCCTAAAAACACTACCACTAGCTTCGCAAATGCACACTTCTCCTGTTTGACATATAACTCATTGTCTCTTAAAGCTTGAAAGATATGTTGTAGATGTATGGCATATTATTCCAATGATTTGCTATACACAACAATGTCATCCAAATAAACAACAACAAATTGATCTAAGAAAGGATGAAGTACCTTGTTCATAAGTGTGCAAAACGTTGCGGGTGCATTAGTGAGACCAAATGGCATGACTAAGAACTCAAAAGTTCCATATTTCATCACACAAGTAGTCTTTGAGTCATCTCCCTTGGCAATCCTCAATTGGTAGTAACCCGATCTTAAGTCAAGCTTGGAGAACTATCTTACATCTCTAAGTTGATCTAAAAAGTCATCGATTTGAGGGATAGGATACTTATTTTTCATAGTTAACTTGTTTAGTACCTGGTAGTTGATACATAACCGAAGTGATCCATCATACTTCTTTTGAAATAATACCGATGCATCATAGGGCCTTAAAAAGTTGGATGCACCCCGAATCTAAGAGTAAGAGTTCCTTCAATTGTCTCCTTAATTCTTCCAACTTTGGTGGTGCCATACGATATAGAACTGCGGTAAGGGGTTTAGCACCAACTTCTAACTTGATCTTGTGGTCCACCTCTCTCCTTGATGGTAACTTCTTTGGCAACTCAAGTGGCATGACATCTTTGTACTCATCAAGGACACAAGAAATCTCCTCAAGTAACTCCTTATGAGTAGTGGCATTTTCCTCCTTAATAGCCACTAAGAATGTCGGTTATTTGCATGGCTGAAAGGGTATTGGTCTTTGTTGGTACCTCTCAAGAAAAAGGTACCATGTTTGTATTCCCCTCCTCTATTGCCACTAAGAATGTTGGTTATTTGCATGGCATTTACAAATGGGATCGGAATAGCTTTCACCTTGTCTATGAATTTTGTACCCAACACCACCTGCAAATTATCCACTGGAACAATAGAAAAATCTACTAAACCATGCCACTCACCTATATGAATCTTCACGTTCTTTGCCACTCCACACATGCTTTTAGCCTCTAAGTTTACTGCCTTTATCTAACCATTAGTGGGTGTGTACTTGAGGCCCAGCCACTTGGCTTCTTCTTCCTTTATAAATTTGTTCGCAGCACCAATATCCACTAAGGCTCTCGTACCTTGTCCACCAATCTTAACGTCTATGTACAATCACCCCTTCTTCTCAATTTTTGGTACCTCAACTTTGGCATTGATGGCATGAAGGACTTCTAAGGATCCACACATTCTCTCAACTGATTTTAATGTTTCTTCTTCAAGTTCTGCAAGTTTTTTCTTCTTCGGACAATCCTTAATAAGATGAGGTCCATCACAAAGGTAGCACTTCAATGTGGGACGTTCTTCACCCTTGTCTTCTTTATAGCCTTTTCTTGAACCTTCTTTCGATTTACCACCCTTTGAAACTCCATCTTTCCCTTGCTTTTTCTCTCCTCCACCCTTGCCCTTGTCACTCTTGTGGGACTTAGAGTGGTGAGCATCCCTTCTTACTTCATAAAGGGATTTAGCTATCATGACGGTATTAGCAAGGTCTTGCACACCTTGCCTTTACAACTCCATTTTGGACCACGGTTGTAAACCATCACAAAAGGCAAAGAAAGCTTCCTTGTTCAGATAGTTAGGAATTTTAAGCAACAACTCTTGAAATTCTCAAACATATTCTCAAATGCTCTTTGAGTGGGTGAGCCTTCTCAACTTGGTTCAAGCTTCCTTCTCTATGTTCTCGAGGTAAAACTGCTTCTTTAACTCTTTCTTTAATTCATCCCATATGTTCATGATGTAGGTCCCTGTTTCAATATCATTGTATCTTCTCCTTTACCACACCATGGCCGTGTCTACAAGGTAGAAGGAAGCGCTATCGATCATCTTGGCATTATTCATAATGCTAAGTGCCTTGAAGCATTATTCCATACTCCAAAAGAAGTTATCGATGGCCTTTGCATCTCTTTCTCCTCCAAAGGCCTTAGGGTTTGGGACCTTTACTTTAGTAGAAGCAGTGGAAGTAACAGGTGCCACACCTCCTTATGTCACCACCATCTTACACAAACTCCAATCGCCTTTACTTCCTTCAACTCGGTAGACAAACTAACAAGTGCTTCCTCAAGCGTAATAATTTTAGCAATAAGAGAAGATTCCAAGAAACTCACCTTTTGGGAAGCATCTAAGCAACAATATTGACGGTCTCATTCATTTCTTCCCGAAGTATATGCACACCTATGTTCCACAAGTATCAGAGAAACTTCCACCACAAAAGGTGTAGATAATGATGCTTCCAAAACACTAGACTGACCTTGCACAAAGGTCTCAACCAACGAATCTAAATCACAACATTCAACAACTTTAGGGAACTCATCCTCAACAAAGTTGGCATTTCTTGATTCAAAGACATTTCCAATCTTATGACTTACATCTAAGAACACATACCCCTTAGAATGCTCAAAATAATCAAGGAAGGCACACTTCCTCCCTCTAGGGCTTAATTTCCTAAGAGGGTGATCTGTATCATGTACATAAGCTACACATCCCTAAGGATGAAGATAGCTTAAGTTAGGGGTTTTCTTCGACCATAACTTATATGGCATAGAATCAACATGCTTAGAGGGCACTCTATTCAAAATATGTGTTGCAATAAACAATGCATCACCCCAATAGGTAATATCCAAGTTGGCCTTAGCCATCATGGATCGCACCATATCCATATGTCCTATTCTTCCCTTTGACTACTCCATTTTGTTGTGGAGTCCAAGGAAGTGTGAGTTGCCACATAATACCCTTTTGGTCACAAAATGCCTTAAAATCATTTGACATGGACTCACCACCATGATCAGTCCTTAATGACTTGATATTCTTACCTAATTGATTCTCCACTAACTGCAAGTATGTTTCAAAACACCTCAATACTTCACATTTGCATTTTTGTAAGAACACATGGGTAAATTAATTACAATCATCAATGAATGTGATAAAGTATCTAAACCAAAGTCTAGAAACAATTCTCATTGGTCCATAAAGATTAGAGTGAACTAATTGTAAAGCTTCTTAATTTCTATTTGCCTTGCCAAAAGGCTTTCTTGTGGCCTTGCCAACAAGACATGATTGGCAACTTGGTATAGAGACCTTGGACAATGATCCAAGTAAGCCACGTATGGCCAACTTAGTCATACTTTCTTATCCAATATGTCCCAAACGCTTATGCCAAGTCATCTTAGTAGTAACCTCAATATATAGCAACTAGAAGTAATAACATTCGCGTTCAATTCGAACAACTTGTTGTTTACCAAACAAGAACACACAACTACATTTTATTAAATAAATTCAAGCAATAATTAAACTTTAAAAAGGAACATATAGAAACCAAATTTCTACAAATATTAGGTATATATAAAACGTTAATTAACAACAAATGTCCATTGTTCATAGGAACTCTACAAGTTCCTATCCCTTCTACTTTAAAGCTTGCATTGTTCCACATAGAAACATGCTTTGTTCCCTTTGGCAACTTCCTAAAGGCCACGAATCTATAACCCTCAAATAATCAAATTCAATTAAGTATGTGCATGACACAATATGCACAAATGAAGTAGAAAAAGGATCATGTATCTTAGGAGGTGTTTTACACTCATTTGCAAAGTGTCCCCTATTTCCATAATTGAAGCACTTTATCTTGGCTTTGTTACGCTTCTTCTTGAACTTTTTCAAGGTGGCACCATTCCCATTGTTTTGACCATCCTTCCTTTTCTTCTTCCCTTTGAACTTGTTCTTATGGGGAAAGGAAGTTCCTGCAACATATGCCTTTGAATGGTTCTTGATGGCCATCACCTCTGCCTCTAGCAAAAGGTGCCTTGCAATGTCATCAAATGACTTGATTTGAGAGTTGTAGCATAAATTGACCTTTGTCAATTGCCACTCCTCATCAGGCAAGCAACAAATTATTGCTTGAACTTGTTGCTCATCAATGAGCACATGACCAGCGGATTTGCGTTGATGAATCATGCATGAAATCTCATGTAAGTGGGCACTCATGGTGTGGTTAGCCCTCTTACTATAATTGTCAAACTTGAGAATCATAGCTCTTTGTTTCTCTAAAGAAACATCTCTGTTCTTAGTCTTTGTTGAATCCTATATAGCTTTGGCCAACTCAAGCATAGAGAAATCCATAATGAGTTCATCAACTATGGTACTCAAGAGAGTAACACGGGCCATAGAATCTTTCTTCTTATATGTCTCATAGGCATTAGAGTTTCTAACCATCGCTGGTGGCTCGATCGTATGAAAGAGCACATTAAGTGTATCTTACTCAGTTAAGATAAATTGACCTTTTGTTGCCAAATGGAGTAATTATCTCCATCAAGCTTGAGGTCTTTTTTTAATTTAGCAACAATATTCTTTCATGCCATCTACATTGATGTAATTATCACTTATAGGTGCATTTCTACCACAACAAGACTGAATCAAGCCACATCTATGAGAAACAATTTTTTCATGCTAAAACATAGCAAAAGAAATGCATATAGCATTCAATTAGAAATATTTCGACATGCTTTCATTTTTTAATAAAACATGCTCTCAATAAAACCTTTAATTTAATATGGCAACTATCACACATAGAACATATAGCAACAAATACGTTTACATGCCATTATCATGATTGCATTAAAAATATATACTAACATATTAATATGTCAATTTTATGATTATAAAATCATTTCAAATCATGCTTTCAACCTGGCTCTGATACTAATTGTTGATTTTAGATCATAACTCAAACAAGAAATCTTATGATTTCATAAACATACAAGATCTTGTGCATGTCACTAAGAAGGAGGATGATATACTAACTTGAAATGCAGCAGAATAACTCCTTGTATGCTTGATGTTTTGCCTCCCTTATGGAGATCCACTATGGCTTCTCCTTCTTCTCTAACTCGTTGTGGTTAGAATGGATGGAGTAGATTGGTCTCGTCATAACACATTAAGGTCAGAAGAGTTACTAATTTGTGAAAGTAACAATCATTATGGTTTACCCATAATGCTCTTAATAAGCTTAACAACTATTTTATGGGAGAGTGCTTCAATGTATAAAACTTTAAAGAAGGGATTATTTTAGGATCAAAGATAGGGAGAAGAGTGTAGTATTCAACCAAAGAAAAAACTCTCTCAAAGGAACTACGAAATTCCTTTTTATAGGCCACCAAAAGGTGCCTTTTACTCTTCCCAAAATTATGTATCTTAGTGAAACATCATGACACTTCCGATAGTTATGTCTCTTGGAGAAACATCATGACTCTTGGCTAAGGGACACATCCTTCGGAAAAGATTCATGTATCTTTACAAAGTTATGATGGTACACTCATAACGATTCATTCTTGTACATGAACCCCTTTTTGGTCGAGTGGTCACAACCATTAGCTGAAAAACACATCCTTTCATCCAAAGTACACATACCTTGGTGAAAGGGTGTGATGTATGTTCATTCTAAGGCAAGGTACATGATGAATCTTCCCCACTGGCTGAATTCATCCTTTGTTGGCCAAATTCATGTATCCATACGAAGACAATGAACTTGCAATCTAAGTGCATGCATGGGAAAATGCATTATGGCGTGCTATAGCTCATGGTACACCCTAGTGTCCATTGTGCACTCAAGCATGTTAGATTCCTTCATTTAGCACCACCAATTTGGCTGATTAAGCTTTAGGTTTCAACTCCAACTCATGCTCCTTAATTACCTCTTCTAGCCTAACTAGAGTGAATACATTTATAGCTAGCTTCAATTTCTAAGAACCAAATGTGAGTGTAATCTCAATAGAGTCCAATTATTAGAACCCATTTCTAGAGTCTAACTCGTGAGTCAAATATGAGTGCATTACTCTATAGGGTTTTTTTAATGGAATCTCATTAACCAACATAGGTTCATCTTCATTCTCATAACATCCCAAAATTCCATAGTTGAACAATTGATATACGACAATCTATTCTTATGTTTATATCCTCAATCGCCACCCTAAATATATCACTCATTTTTATCTCTTATTTTAAACTAAGTACATTTGAAGCTCCATTCAGACATAAATGTATCATAGGAAAGCATTGATAAGCCCACAATTCATATATGTACATGATTTGGGAAAATAGGCATAACTTTCACTATAGATGTCAAATTAAGTTCATTTAAGTACAGTTTTGAAGAGGACTTCGAGTTCTACAAATTTTATGAAGACCTCAAAGAGAGATTTGCCATCTAAAGAGTCAAAAATGCACATTTATATAGGTATCCCAAGAATGTCAGTCCAGCGAACTTATGTCCCTCTAAACGGACATGAACAGAGCTGGAAAGCTGGAATTCCCAAAAATGTCTGCCTAGCGAACATGAAGTCCACCCAACAGACATTTACTGGCCAATTTCTAGATTTCTAACTCCTACAAGTTACATAGAAACCATCTTATGCATATCTATCATTTCTAACTTATTTTCCTCATTATTTCCCCTTCATTTTCGATTCCATTTCAGCTCAATATCATTTACAACCAAATCATAACCTATGTTTGGTCATCAACCTAAAAACATAACATTCAAACTTATACACATTCATCATAAATTTCTACACATGTTAACTCCCTTTATCACCTTCATTTCATCTCTAACTTATCACACTAATTCTTCCCATTTCAAGACACCATAGTACTTTTTTTCTATGAAAATAGAACACAAATTTTACCTCTATGAATGCTTGAAAATGCAATGGGGAAGCTTGGAAAGTCATAAGTAAAACATAAATATATTTCATTAACTTCAAAAGAAAGGAGTTTTACAAAGCTTTAATGGGCATTTCAAGACGAAAAACGTTGTTGGACTCATAATACAAAATACACATGAATGAGTAATACTTAAAATGCGGCTAAAGCCTTGAGTTTTCAAATACTAACTTAAATACAAAAATTATGCAGACTTGGAGTGGTGCATTAACTCTTGATCACTCGATCTCTTACTTGTCACTTGAAGATGGGTAGAAGGGGTTGAGCTAAAAGCTAGTGGGAAACAAGTTTATAGCAGAGAAACAAGCAAAACTATTGAAAATATTCATGTTGTAGTAAAATGCATTAAAACCATAAAACATGTATTTCTCAAACTTGTTAAGCAAATCATAAATAACATAAGCATGTATTTATCAAATTCTCAAACTTGTCAAGCAAATTATAAATAACATAAGACATGTATTTCTCAAATTCTCAAACTTGTCAAGAAAATCATAAATAACATAAGACATGTATTTCTCAATTTCTCAAACTTGTCAAACAAATCATAAACAACATAAGAAAACATAATGGTTTGGGTAATCCATATAAACATAATGGATAAGCCTTGCAGCTAAACCATATACATGAGGGAGTTCTTGCAAAGCTTCAATAAACGTAAAGGAGTCCGTAATGGAGCTCCATGCCACTAGCGGGCAGGTAGGAGAAGCCTTTAACATGGTCAATGTGCACGTGACATAACACGATGGACATCACAAACCCAAACACAAACATGAATTTCATGACTTGTAAACATATTACACAAAAGGCACATTTCATAAAAATGATTTTCATAAGCATGATATATTTCAAATACAATTTCCATGATCATTTCATGAATCATCATCAAGATTTATGTACCAAACATATAGCAAATACTTAAATCATTTACGAAACAATAAATGCAACATTTATAAAGCAAATGAAATCATTTAAATATATTGATTAGGAAAATACTCTTAGCTCATTAACTCAAACTATAAACATGTAACCCACCTGGATTCCTTGCTTAAAAACTTGCTTAAAAAAATGCCCCTCCTCTTGCTCCTCTTGCCTCTCTTGATTTTCTTTAACATTTGCAAAAATCTGATTCAATGGGAATACAAATTGGGAATCCAAATAGCATATTTACTAAAAATTGATTATAGAATAATTAAGCCCATATATTTCCTAAGCTTCATGAATCAAAATTCCTTCTAAATTCCAAAGGATTTAAAAATGGGCTTACCTTGAATCTTCACCAAATAAAGAGATTTTTGGCTCAAATGGAAGCTCTTCTCTTCCTCTTTCTTTTTCTCTTCTTGAGTAATCTCAATCTCACTCTTAAAAACTAAGAAAAGATAAAACCTAAGCTTGTCTTCTTCTTTTTGTCTCTAATGGCTGAAACCCTCTTCTCTTTTCTCTCTCTTTTTCATTTTTCACTTATTCTCTCCCTTCAATTCACGGTTTTTTCATTTAATGAAGAAGACAACATTTTTCTCTTCCAATTCTACCCTTAATAAGTGTAAAATGTCAACCTTACCCTTCATTTAATGCTTCATGGTTTTTAAACTTAAGTGACATGCCACAATCGCTCTCAGTAAATTCTTACTACTTTAATAGAACTAACTAGTGTAATAAAATCCTACTAACACTGTAATAAATAATTAAACTCCAATAATTATTCTATAATGACCTCATGATTCATTTAAATCATGCTTAACAATTCTATTATTCTAAGGCAAAAATTCAAAATCCATGATTATTCCATAAAATATTATGTTTAACTCAAAGAAAAATTTCAGAGGCCAAAACCAATTGAGCTTAGCCCTAGCTTTTTAGCTATTAACTAGTTTTAATGAACTCCCACGAGATCACCTTAAGCTAGCTTTAAACACTTGAGGTAAGGGAAAGTCATGTCAAGCCACTTATAGCTTACATGAACTTCATTGAGCTCCCTTAAGCTGAGGGTTAGCTCCTTACATGAAACTCAAGCACTTTCAAATATATCTTGGTGCGTCAAATGGAATTTGTAGCACTTAAGCTATAAAATTTCAACACAATTTTGCTCCTGTTGTCAAACTAGAACCTTGTTCTTTCTCTATTGCCTGTGATTCACTTTAGCTCCCTACAAAGGTTCCTACTCATCTTAAGTATTTGCATAATGGTTTATGTAGAGTTCGACCTTAGCTTGATTTTCTAAAAGTTTTACTTCTCCAAGTAATGAGAACGAATCCGTTGAGCCCATATTTTCTTCTTATTTGTTAAGAGTCTCCATATCCTTTTTGCTAGAAGGACTTTATTGATTTTTATATAGGACAAACGCCTAGGCCTCCATCTTCTTTTGGCATTCCAATGTCTATCCATTTGACTTTGGCATATGGTTCCTTACAAGTTTCTCCATTATATGGAAAATTTTTCTAAAGCTTTTATTATATTTTTAGGAATATCCACATGTGAAATCCAATGAATATGAAAGTTTCTTATAATGGATTTGATTAGCTAGATCCTCTAAGTATAATACAAGTTCTTGTTGGTTCAATGACTAATTCTTTGATGGAATATATAAAATAGGGGTTCATATTCTTAATATTTTAGGTTCTTAGTTATTACGGGGAGTTCCTTGTATTTGAAGGAAGTTTTTCTAGCTTCAAGCTAACAATAGTGGAGAGCCATTGGTCTTTGAGAATTTGCTCTGGTGGAGACAAGTAAATAGCTTTTCTTTCCATTGAAGCTGAGGCCTAATAACTTGTTAAACATCTGTAAAGAGTTCATTAGTAATTCGATTGAGTTGGCATTTGCTTTGCAAAATAAGAGTAAATCATCAATAAAAGAAAGGTTAAAGATTCTTTGTTTGGAACATTTTTTATGGAATTTAATGATCTGATCCATTCTAATCTTATAGCCAATGAGCTTGGTTATCACCTTAACACATATGGAGAAGAACTAGGTGGAGAAGAGGTCTCATTATCTATCTCCCTTTTCACTTTTCAAGTCATTATAAATTTTTTACCATTCACCAACACACTTAACTTGTGATACATTGTTTAGTACATTTGATGAATCTTTGAGGAAAATTAAAGACCTCGAGTATACATTTCAATTTTATTTAATCAAAAGCTTTATGAAAATTAATTTCCATTGCATAGCTTTTGATTGACCCTTTTCTTTGATATCCCTTGAAAAGCTCTTGAGCCAATAGGATATTCTCACCTATATTTCTCACCTTTATGTCAACATCTTAGGACTTGTAGATCATTGAATCTAATACAATATTTATCCTGGTAGCAAATATCTTGGAAATGATTTTATAAAGAATATTGAAACATGTAATTCTTCTAAAATATTTTATAGGAATTGAGATTTGGCTTATTGGTAACAAAGTATATGTAAGTTTTAAGAATTCCTTGAGGAGTTTCTCTACGTTGAAGAATTTCAAAATAGCTTTATAAATATAAGAATTTATATTTAGTTTTAGGATTCCTTAAAGTAGAAAATGTTCAAACCATCTGGACCTTGGGCTTGCTTAAACTGACATTGAATAGAGTTGCTTTTATTTGTTTAAAGATAATTGGTCTAATTAACCCTTGTGATTATTTTACTGATATAGACTTTGAGAAGAATTAGTTTAACATCTGAATTAAGGAGTGGTAATTAGGCAATGAGCCTACAGTATCTTGAAAATACTTGAGAACTATTTTTTTAGCTATTTTTGTTCCAATACCTTATCTCCATTCTCAATGAAAATATTGATAATTTATTATAGTTCTTTTTAGTTAATATGGATTTAAAGAATTAAGAGGAGTTCTTATCATCTTGAATTCATTGTACACTTTATTTCTACCTAAGAAGAGAGTTATGAACATCAAATGTTCTAATATAATTGCATAAAGTTGATCTTTCTTCTTCCATCCTGGTTTCATTTTTCAGATTCAAATACAACTCAGATTGAGCCAGTGAAATCTTATTTCTAGTCTCCCTAACATCTAGACATTTTCTTCTCATAAAATTCTAGTAGAGAGGTTTGTGTTTTGACTTGACCATTTTCAAGTTTTTTTAAGAAATTAAATAGCTCATATACATCTACTTCAAGTTTTGTTAAGAAGTTTATAAATATAAATAGAGAGTTTCTAATTGGAGTAGTGAACATGTTATGAATTTTTATTGGAAAGTAATCAAAAATGAGATTATTGCCAAAGAAGTCCTTGCTTCTTGAGCATTCCATCAGCCATAATTGATTGACTAGAATTCTATCAAGTTTTTTTCCTCATAAACCATTTTAAATGTTTTTTATTGCTCCAAGTGAAGTGATTTCCCTTATAGGTATCGTTTGTGACTCCTATGTTAGCAATGCAAGCTTTATAGTTGTTACAAAGGCCCTCTATGCATATTTCTCCTTCAATTTTGATGTATATAGGGTATTAGGACTACTCATCTTATAGTTTCTACATTCAAGATATTTCCATAATGCATTTCTTTGATATGTTAGAGTTGCATCATATATAAAAAAGATGTAAATTCTAATCTTGTTTATCTTTATCTCAGTAAATAAAGCAAAATATTCATTTTTAACTCAAGGTATCTTTTAACAAATTTAATCCTAACATTTCAAAAGGTATAAATTAAACCCTAACATTTGAAAAATGTTAAAATTTAACCCTAAATTAATCGAGAAACTGACGACAATATGATGATGTTAATTTTCTTATATATTTATAATATTTTAATATTTAAGTGGTCTTAACTACCACGTGGAAGTTACAATTCGGGTACTAAAATTAAAGTTTTAAAATTTTATTAATATTTTCAAATGTGGGACCCATTTTGATTCTTAACACAAATTAACTTAATAAAAAATAAAGATTGTAGAAACTTAAACTTTATTATGAGGAAAACTGAAACAAGCTTAGAAAAAATTATAAGAACCAAGGAGCTAATGTACGGAGAGTTATTCAAGATCTTTGCACATTCCAGATGGTTCAATTACAGGTCAAGGGCTATGAAGATGAAGGAAGCAAATACTGGGCTTATTCAGGATAATTGCACCAAACAAGTTATTTTGGGCTAAAAGAGAAGCCTTAAAGGTGGAACATACAACCCAAGTATTATTAATGTGGTCCAAGTACTTAGTGGGCATATATTAGAGTCAATTGGGTCTTAAATGGGCTGACTAGCCCAATAAGGTTGGGTATTACTAATTTTGGGCTAATGGGCATACCAAAAAGAATTGTATTCACTTCTTTTGTTAGGTTTAGACCTAGGACATATAAATATGCATCTTATGTGTTCAGAAACAACTTCTGACATCTTTTTATAAGAATTGAGAGAAACTTCTCTTTGTCTTCATTGAACTACAGAACTTATCAACATTGATTCAATCTTATGGCATTCAAACCTGACTTATCACTCCCTCTTCTCATCTATTCTAGAGTGTGGCATCCATATCCTTTTTTTCATCCTTTGTTTGTGTTTGTTGTGACCTGATTTAGCTTTCTTGGAGGTGAAATTTGTCTTGCTTCGTGGCTGCCCAGATTTAGTCATTTTGGGGTTTGCATTAGTTGGTATTAAAGCTTTAGCCTCTAAATCAGGTTGGATTCATTCTTTTCTTCTTATCTATTAAAAAATGATTCTGCAAATTATGTTCTTGTTCTTTTGTGTCTTTTCATTTTCCCATTGTTAGTTCTTTATTTTCTATTCAGATTTATTTTTTAGGCAAATTCTATAGATTATTTTCTTGTTCTTTTATGTCTTTTCGTTTTCCCATTGTTAGTTGTTTATTTTTTGTTCAAATTTATTTTTCTAGGTAGATTCTACAGATTGTATTCCTGTTCTTTTATGTCTTTTCATTTTCCCATTATTAGTTCTACGTTTTTTGGTCAGATTAATTTTCTGGGCAGATTCTCCATTAGTGATCTTTGTTTGTTTGTGACTCTTCATATTCTTAAGTGTTTATTTATGCAAAAGAAGGAAAGGTACAATTCAGAATCTGGTCAGCCTTGTTAAAACTTGAACACTAGAAATGCATCCAGACTAGTTCTTTTGTTTCTTGAGCACAATAGTCACTATCTTATCAAGTGAACACCTGCTGGTTTGTCATTCCTACTATGTTTTTTGAGTTCTTATCAATCATTCTAAATCTGTCAATTTTTTATGAGTTTGTCGCTTCAAGTTAAATTATCTTGGTTTTGTTTAGTTAGTTCTTTAAATAGCCTAAAGAGTGAGTTTGAGTGGTAAAAGGTATGAGGGTGAGCTCATTATAACAAAAGCCAATTTAAGAGAGAAAACACGAGTGTTGAGTGAAACTAATTTGACTAAAACACGTGAGGGAGTGTTGGTAAGGTATTTTCTAATTTTTCTTGCAAATTTACAACCATGACATCTAAGGATAAAGGTGTTCTTAAAGGAGACAATAGTGACAACTTCATGATCAAAGCAATGCAGCAACAATTTAAGTGCATTACTATCATGTTTGGAGAGATAAGGGATAGAATGGATAGACAAGATGCTGAATTCACATGTTTGCATAGAGGGAGACTTCATGATGTTCCTAATGTTAGAAGGCAAGAAAGGAATGATGACAATAAGTCTTATGATGATAAGGGATGATGGTGATTTTGATGATGGTGACTTATTAGACAGATTTAACAATAATAGAGGTGGAAGGAGATTTGGTGGAAGACATGATGAATATTACCGTGACTTGGGAAGCACCAAGATGAACATTTCATCATTTCAAGGGAAGAATGATCCTGAAGCCTATTTAAAGCGGGAAAAGAAAGTGGAGTTAATCTTTGATTGTCATAACTATTCTGAAGAGACGAAAGTCAAGCTTGCAAGCGTTGAATTCACCAACTATGCAATTATTTGGTGGGATTATATTGTTTCAGCTGCTAGAAGAAACCGTTACAGACTCATTCGTAAATAGGCATAAATGAAGACTATTATGAGAAAGATTCATTCCCAATAATTACTATAGGGAATTGTATCAAAAATTGCAATGACTCACTCAAGGCAGCAAAAGTGTTAGGGATTATCATAAAGAGATGGAGATTGTCTTGATGAAAGTAAATGTTAAGGAGGAAAGAGAGGTAACTATGGCATGATTTTTACATGAGCTGAATAGGGACATAGCTAATGTTGTTGAGTTGCATCATTATGTGGAGATTAAGGACGTGGTTCATATAAGGTGGAAAAGAAACTTAAAAGGAAGGGTTATATGTGAGTTGGGTAGAATTCGAGTGCTAGTTCCCTTTAGAAATCAAATTGGAACAAAAAGGAGGAGAAGCTTGACTATAATTCCAAGAGTAATAACAAGCCCAAATTTGAGCCTTCCAAGAGCATGGATGTGAGCTCTAGTAAGGAGAAAGGTAACTCTAATTTCCAAACTAGAAACAGAGATATCAAGTGTTTTAACTATTTAGGCAAGGGGCATATCACATCGCAATGTCCAAATTGACATACCATGATCTTGAAGGGATTTGGAGACATTGAGTTTGAGAGTAATCCTACTGATGAATTACCACCAAATGATGATGAGAGTGATGGAGAACAATATCTGGTGGAGGGAAAGGCCTTAGTCACAAGGTGAGAATTACATGTGCAAGAGAAGGAGGAAGATGATATGTAACGCGAGAACATTTTTCACACTCGATGTCATATTCAAGGAAAGGTGTATAGCATTATCATAGATGGAGGGAGTTGCACTAATGTAGCTAGTAAAGTGATAGTATACTCTTCAATGGTTAAATGATAATGGAGAAGTGAAGGAGGACAAACGAGTTTTGGTTTCATTTTGTATTGGAAAATATCATGATGAGGTTTTGTGTGATGTGGTGCCAATGCAAGATGATCATATTCTTTTGGGCAGACCTTGGCAGTTTAATCGACATATGACTCATGATGGCTTCAAAAATCAGTACTCTTTTGCCATGAATGGAAAATCAATCACTCTTGTACCATCAACACCTCAACAAGTGTATAAGGATCATATGAGAATTAAAAATGAGAGTGTAAAGAAAAGAGAGTGTAAAACTAAGTGTAATGGAAAGAAAGGAGTGCAAGAGAGAGCAAAGACAGAAAATGCCAAAATAGCATAGCAAAGGCAACAAGTGAGTGCAAAATAGAAAGAGAGAAACCAAGAGAGTCTCTTTGCAAAAGAAAGTGATGTTAAGAGAGCTTTTTATTCTAAACAACCTATGTTTGTACTGTTGTACAAAGAGGCATTGATCAATACTAACGACATTAACTCTTCTTTTCCAAGTGTTATCGTTTGTCTTTTGCATTATTTTGATGATGTGTTCCCCGAGGAAGTTCCAAGTGGTTTGCCATAAATTCAGGGAATAAAACACCAAATTGATTTCATCCCTAATACTTCAATTCCAAACCGACTAGCTTAAAGAAGTAATCCTGAGGAAACAAATTCAACAACAAGTGGAGGAACTCATGACTAAGGGATATGTGAGGGAAAGCATGTGTCTATATGTTGTTCCGATGTTACTTGTGCCTAAAAAGGATGGGATATGGAGGATGTGTGTCGAGCTATCAACAAAATCACTGTAAAGTATAAACATCCCATTTCTAGATTAGATGATATGTTTGATGACTTGCATGGTTCTTAGGTGTTTCCTAAAATTGATTTGAAGAGTGGATGTGTTAGGGAGATGAGGGGAAAATAGCCTTTAAAATAAAATATGGATTATATGAGTGGTTAATTATGCCATTTAGTTTAACTAATGCACCTAACACATTTATAAGGATAATGAATCATATTTTACGTGGTTTCATTGGCATATTTGTCGTTGTTTATTTTGATGACATTATGATTTGTAGTAAAAGCTTAAATGAACATATTAAGCATTTGAGAAATGTTCTAAGTGTTTTACGTGAACAATAGTTGTATGCTAACTTTAAAAATTCTTCCTTTGGCACAGATCAAATTGTTTTTCTTGGTTGTGTGGTTAGTGCTAAGGAATTTCAATTGATGAGGAAAAGATTAGAGCTATTCGTGATTGGCCTACACCTAAGGCAATTACTGATGTGTGTAACTTTCATAGTTTGGCTAGCTTTTATAGGAGGTTTGTTAAGGATTTCAATACCATAGTTACACCATTAAATGAAATTGTGAAAAAGAATATTGGTTTTAAGTGGGGTGATGAGCAAGAAAATGCATTCAATTTGATTAAGGATAGGTTGAGTTCTGCACCATTGCTTGCTTTACCTGACTTTGCTAAAACTTTTGAGATTGAGTGTGATATTTCAAATATTGGCATTGGAGATGTTTTGACGTAGGAATGATGTCTAATTGCATTCTTTAGTGACAAGTTGAGTGGGGCAACCCTTAACTACCCAACTTATGATAAGGAGATGTATGTATTGGTTTGAGTTTTGCAAACCTCACAACATTACCTATAGCCCAAGGAATTTGTCATACATACTGATCATGAATCCTTGAAGCATTTGAAATGATAAGGAAAGCTACATAAGAGGCATGCTAAGTGGATGGAATTTGTTAAAACCTTCCCCTATATTATCAAGCATAAACAGGGTAAAAAGAATGTGGTTTCTAATGCATTATCTCAAAGGTCTTCTCTTATCTCTACTTTAAGTGCTAAATTAGTAGGATTTGAGTATATCAAAGACTTGTATTCTAATGATCCTAATTTTGCTAACGTTTATAAGTCTTGTGAGAAAGTTGCATTTGGAAAGTTATAAAGGCGTGATGGGTATTTAATTCGAAAAAATAGATTAAGTGTGCCTATGTGCTCTTTGAGGGAGTTGGATGTGAGGGAAGCTCATAGTGGTGGATTGATGGGTCATTTTGGTGTGAGGAAAACTCTAGATGTCTTGCATGAACATTTCTTTTGGCCACAAATAAAGCGTGATGTTGAGCAAATTTGTGAGAAGTGCATCACTTGTAGACAAGCCAAGTCTAAAGTCTTACCTCATAGATTGTTCACCCCTTTACCCATACTTAGTGAACCACGAGCTAATATCTCTATGGACTTTGTATTGGGACTGCCTAGGTCAAAACGGGGTAGTGATTCGATATTTGTTATTGTTGACAGGTTTTCCAAAATGGCACATTTCATTGCTTACCATAAAACTGATGATGCTAACAATATTGCTGATTTGTTCTTTAAGGAAGTGGTTCATTTGCATGGTCTACCAAAAAGCATAGTTTCTGATCATGATGCAAAGTTTTTGAGCTACTTTTGGAAGACAATGTGGGGTAAGTTAGGAACCAAACTTCTCATTTCAACTACTTGCCATCCACAAACAGATGGGCAAACATAGGTAGTAAACCAAACTTTGTATACTTTGTTGAATTCTATTATTCAAAAGAATTTGAAGAATTAGGAAGAGTATTTGCCACATGTTGAATTTGCTTACAATCGAAGTGTGCATTCTACTACTAATCTTTCACCTTTTGAGATTATGTATGGCTTAAATCCATTAACTCCTTCACATTTGTCAACTTTGTCAATTAATGAGAGAGCTAGCTTTGATGATAAAAAAAAGAATGAAATGGTGAAATAAATGTATGAAAAGGTGATGCAGCAAATTGAAAAGCAAAATGAACAATATGCTACTCAAGTAAACAAAGCGTGCAAGAAAGTTGTGTTTGAACCAAGAGATTGTGTAACATCCCCTCACCTATAGGAAGGGTAAAGAATGACACAAAAATAATAAAAAAACCCACGCACCCTCGCGACTGCCTCACCTATAGGAGTGCGATAACAACAGCGCTCGTCGCGATCGCGATGCTTCTGTTATTGCGGAGATCGTTCCACGGAACGATCGCAACGCTGTCATTTTGTTGCGATCGTTACGCGTAACGATCGCAACTCTCCTTTTTTTCACTTCTTTCTCTTCCAAACACAGACTCTTCCAAACCACCTAACTTTTCACTCAGACCTCCCAAATTCACAAAGTGGGTATCAATGGAAAGCTAACAAAAATACCTACAATGTTTATGAAGGAACCACAACCAAATTCCACCTCTATAGGGGTCAACATTCACTTCAAAGAGGTCTATCCTATCAATCCCATCTCAAAACATTAACACAATTTATAAAAATCATAACTTCCTATTCCATTAATCAAAAATTCCATTATTTATAGACATGGAAAGAGCCAAACATGCTCGACACTTATCCTGAAGAACTTAAAAGCAAATTCTACCTCTAACTAGGTCAAATTCATAATCAAAGTTTCTGCCCTGTTACATTAATACCTAAACCATATCCAAACTTCAAAAATTCATATCTTTCACTCCCTACATCCAAAAATAGCATATTATCTATCATTGAAAAGCTCTAACATTCCTTGACAACTTTCATTCAGGACACTTACTCCAATTCAGACCATAAAAATCCAGAATTGGCCTCAGAACCCAGAAATCACAAAACCTACACCTTTAGGCGTTTTCACACAACAAAGCACCTAATCTTCAAAAGACATCCAAAATTCAACAACTCATAACTTTCAATCCTTATATCAAAAAAATTCATACTTTATGGAGATAGAAAGCTAA
>JANQBM010000222.1:35529860-35544682 GCA_025594535.1 Erythroxylum domingense
TAAGAAAATATAAATAAAATAAATTTAGTAAATTAAATATTTCATAAAAAATATATTATTAGTCATATAAATTTAAATTGTAAATATTAAATTATTAAATTAAAATAAGATGATACGTTAGACTTGCTTTCTGTTATTTGAGGGTATAATAGAAAATAATAATTATCAGAAGGTTATCAATGAAAAGTAGAATTTCTACCGCATAAGCACTTTCCTACCGCAACCTTCTTTCTACTTATCGATTACTGCAGTAGTACTACCCTTTTCTCTAATCTTTGATTGTTTGCCCGTAGATCCAAACATGTGACTGTGTTTGGAAACTGCGATGGATAAGTACTTATCCCCCGCATCGCAGATCCAAACGTAGCCTATTATAATTGCAAAGGTTATATTGCTTAGTGGATTGGTCAAGCTTGGTCTTAATCATTATCTCAGTTTGGTTACTACTACTACAACAACAACAACTATAGCTAGTGATTGGTAAAATAAATAGAATATAAAAGTCACAAAGTTCTCTCTTGCACACTAAACAAAACAAAGAGGTAAAAAACATTTAAAACTAAAGATTGATATGGAACACATCTGTATTCATCAAGTTCAAATTTAAATAGACATTAAAAAAAATACCAAAATCCCTAAATTCAAGGAACAATCAAAACAACCCTACAACTATTTCCTACAAATATGAAATGTAAAGTTTGTTACTTAAGACGAGGACTTGGAATTGATCTGGTAAATATAAAAATTTTGACTAAAAAAATTTAAGAACTTACTAATTTCTCCATTATTTGTTAATGTTTTCCCCTGTAATCTAGAAATTTGCAACACCTAGCATATCTTTAAAATGTTCAAATTTTGCTAAAAGGAAGTGACTTGGTGAAAATGTCAGCAAGCTAATTATTGGTATTGCAATAAGCCATATTGATGCTTCCTTCAACAACTTATAAAATGATAACAAGTCTTTATATGTATGGAAAGATTATAAAACATTGGGTTCTTTATCATGGAAATAGTGAACTAATTGTCACAAAAAATGGTTGTTTCTGCTGCCTACTTTTGCTTCATATCATTAAGTATTCGACGTAGCTAGATTGCTCGACAGGATGTTGAAATAACAACTACATAGTCTCAAAAGAGGATAAAGTTATAGTTGATTGCTTCATTGAGCTTTAGCAAATAACACCTGTCCCATTACTGAAAATATAGCCAAAGGTACTCTTTTGATCATCAAGTGAACTTGCCTATTCACTTCCATAAAAATCAAATAAGTCAAGAGTGTCAATATTAGAGTACCAAAGCCCATAAGAAATAGTTCCTTTCAAATATCTCAACACCATTTTGGTACCACCATAATGAAGTTTACTTGGTTTTTGCATGAATCTTCACAATAAACTTGCTGTGTACATAATATTTGGCCTAATACGAGTGAGATATAGCAAGCTTCCAATCATTCTTTGATAAATATAACCGTCAACCTTGTTTTCACCATCTTCCAAACTTAATTTTTGATTGGGTGCAAAGAAAGTCTTCGCAAGATTACAATTTTGCATTTGAAATCTTACAAGTAGATCTTTTGTACATTTCTTTTCAAAAAGAAAAATTCTAGCATCATTTTTCTTTACATCTGACCCTAAAAAATGGCCCATTAAACGCAAGTTAGTCATTTCAAACTCTTTGAGCATTAACCTTCTAAAATTCTCCATCAAAGTACTACTATTTTAAGTATATATCAAATCATCTACTTACAAACATATAATAAGCACCTCACCGGTTCTACATGATTTGACATATACATTAGACTCATTGAAATCCTTTTGAAATCCAATCTTGCTAAAATGTCCGTCAATCCTAGAGTACCAAGCCTTTGGAGCTTGTCTAAGGGCATAAAAGGCCTTTTTGAGCCTACACACCTTTCGTTCTTTCGCTTTAACTTCATAACCTGCTGGCTAGTCTATAAAAACTTCTTCATCCAAGACACCATTTAAAAATGCAGATTTGAGATCAAACTGAAAAACATGTCATTTATAATGTGTAGTAATGCCCAAAACAATTCTAATAGTGTCAAATCTCGCTACAGGGGCAAAGGTTTCTTCAAAATCAATACCTTTCTATTGCGTATATCCACAAGCAATTAATCGTTATTTGTATTTTTGTATTGAACCATCAGGTCTGAACTTTAGCTTGTACATCCACTTTAAACCAACTATCTTTTTACCATCTGATAGGTCAACAAGCTCCCAGGTGTCATGTTTTTCCAAGGCTCTAATTTCTTCTTCCATGGAAGCACGTCATTCTTTGATTTGCATAACATTTTCAAAGCTATCAGGCTCTTGAATAGCTGCAAATTGACACCTTTATGTATTTTTATAAATTTACTGCAAGGAACACCATTTTCTTGGAGGAGTTGTTGAAGAACTTGATGAAGTTGGAGAACTTGCTAGAGATGATGGACTAGATATGATGGACTAGATAGAGTTGAAGGTGATGAGGAATTATCATCATTAGTATCATCAACCTGAAAAATTCATTATATCCATGGGGAAGATTTGAACATCCCTATTTATTTTTCCAATGCTATGTACTTTTCTCATTAAACCAACACATTAGGAATAATAATCAACTTATTATTCAAAGGATTATAAAAATGATAACCATTAGTTTTAATATTATAGCCCACAAATATGCACTTCACACTATTATCATCAAGCTTATACCTATTTTGAGAAGGAATAAAGACATAAGAAATGTAACTAAAGACTTTGAAACGTGATACTTTTGGTTTCCACCTACACCATGCTTCAAAAGGTGTTTGATGATCCAATGCTATTGTTAGGCTTTGATTTAGAATATAAGCTGATGTGTGAAATGCTTCTGCCCAAGAATTTCTTGGCAAGGATTTTTCTTTCATCAACCTTTTGGCCATTTCCATAAGACACTATTTTTTCTCTCAACTATGCCATTTTGTTGTGGTGTATATCTAACTATCAATTGTCTTAAAATTCCAGAATCTGCACAAAAGCTATTAAATTCATTTGAGAGAAACTCACCACCATGATCTGTCCTTATAATCTTTATGGAATGCCCACTTTGTTTCTTAAAAAAACTCTTAAAATTTTTAAAAATAGAGAATGCTTTTGGTTTTCTTTAGTAAAATAAACCCATGTGAACCTGTTGTACTCATCAACAAACATAATAAAATATGTATTATTATTAAGAGAAGGAGTACTCATTGCTCCACATGTATCCGCATGTACTAACTCAATGGGTTTAGATGCTCTTCTTACATTTCCCTTAGGAAAAGCCACCCTATATTGCTTCCCAAAAACATATCTCTCACACATTTCTCCAACATCCTGAATTTTAGGCATTATATTTACCAAGTTTTGATTAGAGAAAAAAGTCAAGCTTCTAAAGTTCAAATGACCATACCTATGATCCATAACCAATTTTTATCCTCTAAAGATGCTTTGAATGCATATTGATTACCATGAAGTGCAAATATATTGTTTTTGGCCATTGCAAATTTAAATAACAAATTTCTTTTGCTTGCATAAGAGAAAATAGTAGAAGAAAAATTCTCAAAGACAAGAGAGTAACCTTCTCTCAAAAATTGACCAACACTTAAAATATTTAAGTCAATATGAGGAACATACAACACATCTTTGTTACATTTGCCTCCATCAAAGTTTAATTTTACATTTCCTTTTCTTTTTCTTATCGAATCACACCATCTCCCATCTTTATAGTGGTTGGTATGGACTCATCTAGATAGATAAAGGCCTTCAAATAAGTTGTCATATGATTGTTATACCCACTATCCATAGTCCTAACATCTAGAGAATGTATAGTTGCTAAATAAAAAGAAAGAAATAGTCTCACTTTCATCTGGCATGTTTCTCATGCTTTTCTTTCAACCTGCAATACTTTTCAATATAGCCAAATTTATTACAATAAAAACATTGAAATTTTTTAGGTTCATAATTTTTTCCTTTCTCTTTATGACTTTGATTTTGAATGCCAAAATGTGCCCCTCCTCTACCTTCACACTTTCCTCGATAAGAATGACCACCTTATCTGTTTTTCCAACTAGATTCCTCACTATTGCTCTTGCCACTTAATTCTGGTTTGAGCTTGCTTTTAATACTTTTGTGTGAAAAGAATTTTCTAGTGTATCTTGGCCTTTATATCGCTTTAATCTGTCTTTATGAGATTGTAACGATCTAAGTAACTCGTCAACTGTTAGTTCATTGAGGTCATTTGCTTCTTCTATGTAGCTACTATATGTTTGTATTTCTTAGGCAGACTTCTCAAAATCTTCTCAATGACTTCTATTTAGCCACATCTTCACCATATTTTCTTATTTGATTAATAATTTATGTTAGCTTGGTAGAATAAGCATCATGGGAATCAACATCCTTCATAAAAAAACTTTCAAAATTTTGATGAAGAGTTTGCAATTTAACCGTTTGTACCTTTATGGTGCCTTGATACCTCTTAAGAAGTAAGTCCTATGCTTCTTTTGACTTGGCGGTTGTCTTAATGCAAGGAAAGATGGATTCATTTACTGCTTGTTGAAAGAGAGCTTTGGCATTCTTCTTCTGATGTTCTATCAAAACCTCTGTTAAAACTCCAATATATGTGTACCTTTTCTCCACCAGCTCCCACAGTTTTTGAGAGACGAAGAGAGTCCTTATCTTGGTGCTCTATGTATCATATCGACTACCTTTAAAGATAGGAATGGAAAGAATTGAGGGATTGATTCCATAGTGGTTGGTAGCCATGCAAGCTCTGATACTAGATTATAAAATAAATAGAATATAAAAGTCACCAACTTCTGTCTTGCATATCAAACAAAATAGAGAGGTAAAAAATGTATAAAACCAAAGATTGACCTGGAACACATCTTTTTTCATCAAGTTCAACTTTAAATAGACATTAAAAATACTAAAATACCTAAATTTAAGGAATAATCAAAACAACATAGCAACTATTTCCTATAATCTGAAACATAAAATTTATTGCTTAAGACTATGACTTGAAATTGACTTGGTAAACATTAAAATTTTGACTAACAAATTTAAGAGCTTACTAACTTGTACATTATTTGTTAACGTTGATGCTACTATAGGTACTAGTAGTTCTTTAGGTGTTGGTTTACTTTATGGTGTGAAAATGAGAATAGAGGTTGGTGGAAAAATAATGGAGGGAGTAATAGTAGATGGCTATGGCAAGAGGCACTTGCTTTTCTTGATATTAGTTTTAAGCTCAATTCCAAGTTAAAAAAGGCCAATCAAAATGGGTCCTCTTTAGGATGAGGTTTCTAGGTACATGTTCAACCAAAATTGCATTAAACTAACTTGGTTTTTTCTTCCTATTGATGATTTGCTTCTAGTTCTTGCATTCAAATCATGTTTAGTAAAACCCTAGATGATCACTTTCATTTTCTACAATTCACTACTTTGTAACTTAGTTCTCTTTTAAAATAGGATCATGTTTAAAGAATATGGGTACCATAGGAGTGGCAGGAAGTGTAGAGAGAAATTTGAGAACTTATATAAATACTAAAAGCAAACCAAAGAACATAAACTGGAAGCCAAGAGGGGAAACATTATGGCCCCATTTAGTTGGCGGGAAAGTAAAATGAATTTAGAATCTGATTTCTCAAAAAATAAATCTATGGAAAGTAAAAATATTCACATGTTTGGATACTTATAAGAATTCTAATAGGAAAGTTGGGTGGATTCTTATTATAGCGTTTGGTATGCAACAATATTTCATAGAATGTAATTTAATTTTGACATATATTTTCAATTATGTCCCTACAAACAGAATAAAAATTGAAATCGTTAACTAATGTTACTTTGTAATACAAGTTATATTATTAAATGTTAATTTTTTTCATTTATGATATTCTAATCATATAATATTGTTATATTATAAATATAGATTGAAAATACTAAAAAAATATCAACTGAGTATAAAGATAAATCTTAAAATTCAAATCAAATATTAAAATTTTTTATAACATTGAAAAAATACAAATAACGCATATTTCAACTAGACAATCTCAAAATGAAAATAAAAAAATAAAAGAGTTGTTGTAGAGTTGAGAGAGAAGGAAGAGTTGAATTGGCTAGCGTATTTTTTAGATTAAATTCCTGAGGAAAGTAATCTAAATACTAAGGGGGTGATGAGATTTAAAATCCAAGTAAAGTGCTCCTACTTTCCCTAGATTAGGAAAGTTTTTACTTTTCTAACTACTCAAAAAAATGAACCAAATGTGATAATATAAATTTTAGGAAAAAGATTATTTTCCCAAGCAAGAATCTATGCCAACCAAACAAAGCTTATAGGTTTTTTTTTAACCATTTTGAGGCCTTCAATGGAGAGACGAACAATGGAGCTTCTACCTTAGAAACCAATCTTATTCACAACTCTCTCCATTAGCAACCATTAAGCAACATATTAATCAACCGAGAAAGAAAAAGGGGCTAGAACCTGAGTTTCTCCTACACATCTAAAATTGAGACTTCGTCTTTGGAGAACAATGATCATGATCTTTTTGTCATTGCTTGCATGATAGACAGATCAAAGGAAAAGTTGCACAAAGGAAAAACTGAAAGTCAAAGTTACAGTAACGCGGCTAAGAAGAGATGGAAAGCAAAAGTGAACTTTGTAAACTCACAAATGTGGAAGTTGCTCGAGACACAGGAGATTTGGATGGAGAGAATGTTGAGGAGCGTTGAGGATGGGGAAAATGACAGAATGTCTAGAAAAGAAGAGTGAATGAAGAAAGAAGAGGCACCGTTTGACTAAGAACATATGAATTTTAGGCTAAAGGGAGACTATGGATTGAAAGTCGAGATGTTGCCCTCTTAGAGACCCAGAGAAAATTGCTTCAAATTTTGTAATGGCAGAAAGAACCAAGACAGTAATTCATATAAGATTAGCAATGTTGATGATAATTGTAACATTAAATGGACTGAACATGAGATTTTAAGTTTAACATAGTTAAGAACCGTTCGCTCAAGGTTACACGCACTAAGTTTTACTATTTATAACATTGGTAATTACCACAAGCACATAGGTAGTTTGCGTAGTACCTAAGATATCAATCCCATGAGGAAAAGAACTAGTCCAAAAATCTAACGACAGCTAAGTTTGCAATACCTAATTAAATAACTACTGCAGAAATTAAAATTAATCAAGAATCAAATATGAGAAATTAAAGCACTAAAATAATGAACAAAATAGCCAGCTCACACAAATAATCCGAAACTCAATCTAGAAGTGACCAATTGAGAAAGGGGGAATTAATTCAAAACTAAAGAAAATCTACCCAATTATGTAATTTCTGACTTAAAGGGCCTATACGGTCTTAGGGTGAATTACTGTCTCTCGAGTTATAATTCTTAACCCTAATTTATAATCCCTAATTCAAATTATGAAAATTGCTATCTCTCGATCTGCAATTGATCCAAAACTTAAATTAGTTCTAAAATTGTCTATTAACCTACTAGGAATCTATGTTCTATCTCTCGTTACATGACTCTACCGATTTGATTCAACTCTCTACCTATCGATTTACCTAACTCTCATTAGCCTAAATTGATGATTTTCACCTGGCTCACCCTCTCAGTTTGTTGCCAAGTTGTGAAGAATCGAAATTGAATCACAAATAAATCGAATAAAACACAATCAAATAAATTTTATTAATTTCAAGAACAAAAAATCCGAAGATGAGTTTAGACAAAAGATCAACACTCAACGATAATATTCCTAATCAATATCCAAATCTCATGAATCAATAAAATAGAAATAAAAAAATAGAAAATATTGTCAGAATAGATCTTGGGGGTAGCAATTGCGGCAAACCGCCTATTTCGGGAAGTATGTCGTGTCAAATGTATCTCCGTGCCTCTCTTCCTTCGTCTCCTTCCTCAATCGCTTGAGTCTCTCTAGGTCTCTCTCGGTTTTTTACAGAATCTCCCTTTTTGCTCAACTCTCTCAGCTCCCTAAAAATTGCTAGTGGCTGCTAGGTATTGTTTTATTTATTCTGTAGCAACTCTAGGTAAAATTTGGGTTGAAACGGTCCGAAAAATCAACCGAAAATTGAGTTTTCATGTCAGCCTGATGTAGGGCATGATCGTGGCTCTGACTGCCACGATCGTGGCTAAAACTTCAACCTTTTTGTCACAATTGTGGCCTGACTTGATGTTCTCTGTCACGATCGTGGTCCCTGGTGCACGATCGTGACCTGCCTGCTGCTGGCTCTTCCTTTTCTCTCACAATCGTGGCCAATGTACACGATCGTGGCCTATGTCTTTTAGCCCGAAACTCTTTAAATCTTCATGTTCTTTCCTGTATCCTGCAATACTAGCACACATATCAAGGTACCTTAAAAATATATAAATTAAACTCAAAGATTCATACTAACCCATAAAAACAATTAAACACGTAAACTAAAACAATTGAAACCTAAATACACACTAAACACTCAAAATAACACTAATTACTTAACAAATCAAACCCTAGAATACAATGCAAATCATAACTATCAACATCCCTATACTTAAACGTTTGTTTGTCTTCAACAAAACAAAACAACAACACCTAACAAAACAAACACACCATGCAATAACATGATAATGGCTCTAATCTTCATGAACTAAATTTAATCTTGGACACACCCATGCGAATTATGTCAAATCATTAACATACAAAATATGTGTCAGGGGCTTTGAACTAAATATACAACTAACTCAAGACCAAGTGTTAACCTATTTACCCATTTCAATTATGCACACACGTTAATAATTTTTTGGTCCCTTAGACTTAGTAACTGTTCCTAGGTATAGTTCCATGAAACTTCGAGCCTGTTATAAGCCCAGTAGGTTTTTATTGAAACACACAATTTTTATTTTTATTTATTTATTATTATTATTTTAATCTAGGACTTTGGCTTTTTCTCGGAGGCAAACTTTTATGATGAATGTCGATCTGGTTACTCGAATAAGTTATTTATTAACAACTTGGTTGAAATGTCATTATAGCCTTTTTATGTGAAGGAACACATATATGATGTGTGTCAATCCGGTTACTCAGCTACATCACGTTTTCAACTGGCTACTAACTTTATTCATAACCCGAGGCCAGTGGAATAGTGATTATTGAACACTTATTAAACACTTTTTTTATTTTTATTACCTACCTTGTTGCTTTAAACTATTCGTTTCCATGAAAAAATACTAGTTAAGCTACTTAGCTAAAAGACCTCAAATTATAAATGAATGTGACAATCTATAGGGTACTAAATTTACACTAAGTCCTAATTAGGCTGTATATTTATCCAAAGCCCCCTAATTCACTAATTTCGTAGGCTAATGATTGTTAACAACCTAATAGACTATGTCCAAAATTAAAAAACAAATTCACTCAATCTAATCCATTGACACATTCACACACTTTGCACCATGCAACCTAATACTATCATACAGTATGCAAAATTTACATGCAAAAGAAAAACATAGAATCCCTCCCCATACTTGAACAACACATTGTCTTCAATGTGAGAAGAAAACACACATGACACATACATAAACGAAATGTGAAATCAAAAATTAAAATAACAAAGAATAGATAAAATTAACGATAAAAATAAAAATAAAAATAATAGAAAAATAAATAACACAAAACAAAATAGAATTGAAATTTTTTTGAGTTAGACATGAATCTTAAGGAGATGGAGGTGGTGATGGTGTGGGAGGTGGGAGTTGAACACCCTGAGACTCGAAATACTGACAGTTTATTGAAAATAAAACTACTATCACTAACATTTTCAAACAAAATCTAACTACTTGCTAGTTTATGGTCCTTAGCTTGACCTTTAATTCAGGAGGCATTTTCAAGTAGTTGGAGACAAGGAAATCACTTCCTTATCTGTGGGAAGTGCTCCTCCAAAATATAGCTTGCACCGATGCCCATTGACTTTAAAAGTCTCTTTATTAGCATTTTCCAATTTGAGAGCTCCATGATCAAAAACTTGAATCACCGTGAATGGTCCACTCCATCTAGACTTCAACTTCCCTTGAAATAGCCTTAACCGAGAATTATATAATAGAATGGTGTCCCCTACTTTGAAATTCTTTTGCTTGAGACGAGCATCATACCATTTCTTAACCTTTTCTTTGTAGAGTTTGGCATTCTCATAAGCATTAAAATGAAACTCGTTGAGCTCGTCCAGTTGTAAAAGTCTCTTCTCGCTGGCTTGCTTCTAATCAAAGTTTAATGCTTTGATTGCCCAGTGCGCTCGATGCTCTAGTTTGACCAGAAGATGACATGCTTTCCTATATACGAGTATGTACAGAGTTGCTCCAAAGGGTGTCTTAAAACCTGTCCTATAGGCCTCATAAAGCATCATCCAACTTTGCTGCCCAATCCTTTTAGGAATTGTTCACTGTCTTTTCCAGAATTCGTTTTAGCTCTCAGTTGATAACTTCCACTTGGCCACTAGTTTGCGGATGTTAAGGTGTAGCCACTCAGTGGCGTACTCTATATCATTTTAGGAGGACATTAAAAGATCTGTTCCAAAAATGTGTGCCTCCATCACTTATTATTGTACGTGACACTCCAAACCGATTAAATAGCCGTTTAATGAACTTTTGCACCACTTTCCCATCATTGGTCGTAGATGCTATCGCTTAGGCCCATCGTGAGACATAATTGACTCCTAACAAAATGTACATGTTCCCCATTGAAGAGGGAAATAGACCCATAAAGTTAATGCCCCCGACATCGAAGACCTCTACCTCTTGAATATTTGATAACAGCTTCTCATCCCTCTTGGAGATGTTACCTATCCTCTGGCATCGATCACATTATGCTATATAGGTTTGTGCATCCTTAAACAACTGTGGCCAATAAAATCCACTTTTAAGTATCCAAGCCGCCGTTTTGTTGGCTCCATAATGTCCAACATATTGACCTTTATGACATTGCTTAAGGATGTCTAACAATTCCTTATCCGAGACACAACGTCACATTAACCCATCTACACAAATTCTATATAGGGTTGGTTCAAACCATATATAGCGGTTACAATCATGCAAGAACTTCTTCCATTGCTGATAAGAGAGATCTGAGGGAAGTTTAACACTGGCCACATAATTGGTGATATCTGCAAACCACGGTGTAGTTAAGCTCTCGAGTAACATTAGAGTTTCATTGGGAAAATTCTCGTGGATATCATCGCTTGGCTTGCATTCCCCTGCCTCAAGTTTGGATAGGTGGTCAGCTAACACATTTTCAGCTCTCATTTTATCTCTTACTTCTAAATCAAATTCTTGTAAAAGTAATACCCATCGAATTAACCTGACTTTTGCATCTTTCTTGTTGAAAAGGTATTTTAATGTTGTACAGTCGGTGAATACAATCACCTTTGATCCCAAAAAGTATTGTCGAAACTTATCATACGCATACACTATTGCGAGTAATTCCTTTTCTGTAGTGGTGTAATTCAGTTAGGGTCTTGCAAGAGTCTTACTAGCATAGTAAATTGCATGCAACTTCTTGTCTTTCCATTAACCTAAAATGCAATCTATGGCCTGATCACTTTCAACACACATCACTTCAAACAGTAATATCTAGTCTGGTGGTGATAAAATTGGTGTTAAAATTAACGCCTCTTTTAGAGTATTGAATGCAAACATACATTTATCATCAAACACAAAGTGTACATCCTTGAGTAAGAGGTTTGTTAAAGGTCTTGCAATTTGTGAAAAATCTTTAATGAAATGACGGTAGAACCTATCATGACGTAAGAATCCTTGCATACCTTTTACATTACTTGGTGGTAGGAGTTTCTCTATCACCTGTGTCTTTACTCTGTCGACTTCGAACCCTCGATGTGAGATTTTGTGGCCTAACACTATCCCTTCTTGTACTATGAAATGGCATTTCTCCCAATTCAGTACCAAATGTGATTCTTCACACCTTTGAAGAACTCTATCCAAATTAGTTAAACACTTTTCAAAAGAGTCTCCAAAGACTGAAAAGTCATCCATAAATACCTCCATTATATCTTCTATCGTGTCTATGAAAATTGACATCATGCATCTTTGAAATATGGCTAGGGCATTGCAGAGTCTGAAGGGCATCTTCCTCATTTCATTTCATCAAAATCAAATGTTTGTACATCTATCATACTGTACTATCTGTACATAAATCCAAAAAGCCTAGTACAAATTGCTATATGAAAGAGGAAGAACATCAGATCTATCTAGGCCATCCCAAAAGTCCCAGCTGACCGACCTGTGAGCCATGACTTCTCTCGCCAAAACAATCTACATGGCTGGAAAAGTCCCTCTGAAGCTAGGAGTCTACTCTCGGTCTTGAAAAGACAACGTTGCAATTTTGGCGAGTTTTGCGAACTCAGTGAGGTAACCATCATCGATGGTTCACTTAATTCATACAACACATTACACATAGCACAATCATCCATCAATCAAATATCACAAAATTTTCACATAACAACACTTTTTTTTTCACATAAGTATAAGGCTTTAATCCTTTCACTCAATCAAGCATACATAATCAAATGCATATGAAATACTTATGTGACACTTTTCCAATTATTACTATGTTATGACCGAGCGCCTGAATTGTCCCTTATGGGGCACATTAAACGTTGAGCCTGAGGCTCTAAATCACTGTTGAGCTCTAGGCTCAAATATAATCGTTGAGCTTTAAGCTCTAATCGGTGGCTGCTCTGGTCACAACTGTCATTATCTGAACATGCATTCATGAATGAAATGCATACGCCACCATCAATGTGCATAGAACACAATTATTCACATATGTCACGAACGATTACATATATCATAAAAATCACATCACAGGCATGTAGGTCTCCAATTCACATACAAGTAGCACTTCAATATCACAACTCCCCAGTACATAGTCATCGGACCTTCTGTCCGGAATCCACAATTACAAGCCATTTACTGTCCCACCATTATCCACCACAAATCATAAGGAAAAAAAAATTGAGGAGAACCGTCTAGGTTACTCACCAATAGCTTTCAAAGCTAATGCCTGGAAGTCTCGGCAACGTCGGTAGGTTGACGTTCCAAATGCGCCTCTATAACAATGCAAATACACGTATATTATAAATTGTGCAGTTAGAAATGTATAAAAATGCACATGCAGGAATTTAAATGTGTACAATGCGTGTTCATGACAATCCTAGTATCATTTAATAATTTCACCTGAAATGATCCCCTAAGTTTTAGGAAGCCATAGACACAAAAATCATCCAATTTGGTTCAGTATCCTATGAATTATGCTCAAAATACCACAGACTATGTATAATTGAACTTTTGACTGGTTCAGGATCACACCCTCAATTTATACAACTCCTAACTCTCAAATAAGATATCTAAAAATTACAAACTTAGTTTCAATTGAAAGATAAGATAATGAACTACAACTTTTGTGAATACACCTTTGTCTGATTCAGCTTATATCCATTCAGTTTTTATGAAAATATCAAAACAAAATTTCTGTCTCGGGTAGTACTATAACCTCAATTCATACTCAAATTCGCATCACAATTTGAGAATCTTAGAGACAGAATTAACTTTATACTTCTTCAATAAAGTTGTATAATTATGTCTCTAGTTTAATTTGAATCAAAAAGCACATCATTTGGACATCTAAAACTCAAGATATCACCAAAACACTAACATATGTTCGAAAGGTATCACCTTCAGAATCGCGATCGCGACTTCCGTAATAAAGTCACCCGTCACGATTGTAACGCGTTACGATCGCGAAAATTCGGCAGAGTGGTGATCGCGATGCATCACGATCGTGACAATTTCAACTGAGTCGCGATCGTGATCGCGATGAGTTGCGATCGCGACAATTCGGCAGAGTCGCGATCGCAACTCATTGCGATCACGACAATTTCAACTGTGTCGCGATCGCGACAATTATCACGATCGCGACAATTTCAACTGTGTCGCGATCGCGACAATTATCACGATCGCGACAATTCCCCAATGTCGTGATCGTGATGAGTCGCGATCGCAACAATCTCGCCTAAGTCACGATCGCGACAATTTGTCAATGTCGCGATCGCGACCTGCATCCATCCGAAACACTTCCTTCCCCCTTTTTTTTTCACAAATCTTCCTCTCTTCTTTCAAACTGTATAACTTTTCACTCAGAACTCTAAATTTTACAAACTTGGTATAAATGGAAAGATAACAGAAATCTCTACAATTCTTATGAAGTACTCAAAGATAAATTCCACATCTATAGGGGTCAAAAGTCACTTCAAAGTATCAATCCTGTAAATCTCATCCTAAACAGTAGCACAACTTCTAAAAATCATAACTTCCTATTCCATTGTTCACAAATTCCATGATTTATATAAATGGAAAGATAAAAACACACTCTACAATGATCATGAAGAACGCAGAAGCAAATTCTACCTCTAACTAGGTCAAAATCTCAATCAAAGTTTCTGCCCTGTTACTTTCATCCTAAACCACAGCCAAACTTCAAAATTTCATAACTTTAAATTCCTACATCCAAAAATAGCATGTTACACATCATTGAAAAACTATGACATTCCTCTACAACTTTCAATAAGGCTACTTGCTCCAGTTCAAACCATAACAGTCCAGAATTTTCCTCAAAGCATAGTATCCACAAAACCTACACTTATAGGCATTTTCACATACAAAGCACATTAATCTTTGAAATACATCCAAAAGTCAACAGATCATAACTTTCAACCCTTATATCGAAAAATGTCA
>JANQBM010000222.1:35544782-35560068 GCA_025594535.1 Erythroxylum domingense
CCACATGTCACATGCTTAGTGCCTTTCCAAAAACAATTCAATTTCTACTCCAATTTTTCTCCAAAATTCCAATGGCTTAAGTCAATAATTCCTTAATTCATGTATCTAAATTTCCAATTCCATTGGACAGTCATTTTCACTACCGATAAACAATTATTCTGCCACTTGGCATTTTTCCTAGTCCAGAAATTTCCCTGAAAATTTTCAGAAAATTTTCTAAAATTCACTAAAAATCGGAAAACTAAAATGACCCTCTCCAACACAATTTTTCATATACACAAGTCATATTTTTCATAACAAACACATTTCTTCACAAATATATCGGGAAATGTCATGAATGCATGTACAGTCATTACATGTGCAAAATTTACTATTCACTTACATGTGTATGCATGAACATGTCAAGACAATTCGAAGCACTTATATACTATTCCAAATGACTATTTTGCCCTTCCCATTGGTGATGGGATGTTACATAACATATGGAGGGTATTCGCTTATATCCACTTCTTTCACCTTTTCTTGCTTCTTCTTTACTGGTTAGGTAGGCTCCTCTCTTGTCCTTGTAGCCAGTTCAATTTCGTTCCCACTCCGAAGTGTGGTAGCTTTTAGCTGCTCCTTTAATTTGTTTCCTAAAGTGCTAGGAACATTTCCAAACTTTTTCATATAAAAGATGTTTGTCAGTTGACTCACTTTGGATTCTAAATTATGAATGGAAGATGCATGTCTCTTAATGACTTGCTCAAATTTATCTTCCAGCTTCGTGTGTGCATTCTCTAAAGTCCCAAGCTTATCTAGAATTATGTCCAATTTGGCTTCGAAAGAAACTTATCTTATCCTGCTTAAAACTCGATTGTCCTCGGCGTCTGAACTACCCTCCATTGTTGCTGTTAGACTAGGAGAAGTTTGGGTGATACTTCCACCCGGGGTTATATGTGTTAAAGTATGGATTATTACCCCCTCAACATCCAAATTGGGCCCCCATATAATTAACTTGCTCCAAGTTATTGTCTCTCATTAGATAGCAGTCTACCGTATCGTGATCCAATTGGCTGCATAGCTCACACTTCAACTTTGTGGCCTTTACCGTAGCCGAGGATGATGCCTTCATATTATTGAGTTGTCGCGTCAACTTGTCGATCTTAGCTTGCATTTTCGTCATCTGATCGATAGCGACAACTTCCTTATACTCCCTAAAGTTAGTAGGTTGCCTACTACATTCACTAGCCCATAAGCAGTTATTACTGACCATCTCCTCTATTAATTCCTCTGCTTCATCGACCGTCTTTCTCATTAACGATCCTCCCGATGCCGCATTAATGGTGCCTCTAGTATGTGGGTTCACTTCGTTTTAAAATGTCTGTAACAGGAGCTCCTTAGGTAAATTGTGGTGTGGGTATCTCCTCTGCAGGTCCTTGTAACGCTCCTACGCTTTATAAATAGACTCCTCGTCACCTTGTTGGAAGCTTGTAATTTCCTTAATAATTTTGGTGGTCTTTATTGGTGAGAAGTATTTATCTAGGTAGGCACGCACTAGCTGGTCCTATGTTGTAATGTTAGCGAGGCTCAGTGAATGAAAGCCTTCGCTCTATCCTTAAACGTGAAGGGAAACAACCTAATTCTCACTGCTTCTTCTAACATCTGGTGATACTGGAAAGTATCATAGATCTCGAGAAAACTCACGATGTGAGTGTTCGAGTCTTCATGTGCAAGTCCATAGAATTGGACATTTTGTTAAAGCATGTTTAGGAGGGCTGGCTTAATTTCAAAGGAGACTGCTTGAACGGGCGATCTAGCCACTCCTTGGTTTGCAGGATTGAACTCTAGCCTCATAAAATCCATGAGGGTCTTCTGTTGTTGCCTGCCAGGATTGACTTCTTGATCCATGTTTCTTTGGAATTCCTAGGCCATTTGTGCTTTCTCGTTCTCTTCTTCTTCTTTTCATCGAGCTTTCCTAAGAGTTCGTTCTAAACATGTTATGTCTAAATATGACGTCTCAATTGTGCGAATCAAACCCTTCGTGACTCTTGTGTTCATGCAAGAGCACGATTCCCAAGTAAAACAAACGAAATAATAAAAAAACAAAAATTAAAAAATACTCTAACGCCTTAAACTATAGAACTAAATTGCCTTCTCCAGCAACGACGTCAAAAACTTGTTCGCTCAAGATTACATACGCTAAGTTTTACTATTTATAACCTTTGTAATTACCGCAAGCGTACTAGTCGTTCACGTAGTACCTAAGGTTTCGATCCCACGAGGAAGGGAACTAGTCCTAAAATCTAACGGTAGCTAAGTTCGCACTACCTAATTAAACAACTATTGCAGAAATTAAAATTAATAAAGAATCAAATATGAGAAATTAAAGCACCAAAAGAATGAACAAAATAGAATGAACAAAATAGCTAGCTCACACAAATAATCCAAAACTCAACATAGAAGTGATCAATTGAGAGCAAGGGGGAATTGATTCGAAATTAAAGAAAATCTACCCAATTATGTAATTTTTGACTTAAAGGGCCTAGACAATCCTAGGGTGAATGACTCTCTTTCGAGACCCTCTTTCGAGTTATAATTCTTAACCCTAATTAATAATCCCTAATTCAAATTATGGAAATTACGATCTCTCGATCCGCAATTAGTCTAAAACCTAAATTAGTTCTAAAGTTATTTATTAACCTACCGGGAATATATGTTCGATCTCTCGTTTCATGGCTCTACCAGTTTGATTCAACTTTTTACCTAACGATTTACCTAACTCTTTTTCGCCTAAATCGATGATTTTTACCCAGCTCACCCTCTCAATTTGTTGCTAAGTTATGAAGAATCGAAATTGAATCACAAATAAATCGAATAAAACACAATCAAATAAATTTTATTAATCTCAAGAACAAAAAACCTAAAAGTGAGTTTAGACAAAAGATCAACATTCAACGACAATATTCCTATTCAATATCCAAATCTCATACGTCAATGAAATCGAAATAAAAAATAGAAAATATAGTCAGAATGGATCTCGGAGGTAGTGACTGCGGGAAATTGTCTGTTTCGAGAAGTACATCATTTCAAACGTATCTTCGTGCCTCTCTTTCTTCGTCTCTTTCCTCAATCAGTTGATCTCTCTCTAGGTCTCTCTCGAATTTTTACAGAATCTCCCTTTTTTCATAGCTCTTTCAGCTCCCTAAAAGCTTCTGGTGGCTGTTAAGTATTGTTCTATTTATTCTGTAGCAGCTCTAGGTCAAAATCGGGGTTGAAATAGTATAAAAAATCACCCAAAAATTGAGTTTTCGTGTCAACCCGATGCAGGGAATGATCTTGACTCTGACTGCCACGATCGTGGCTGGCACTTCAACCTTTCGATCACGATCGTGGCCTAACTTCATGCTCTCTATTACGATCGTGGTCCCTCGTGCACGATCGTGGCCTGGCCGCTGCTGGCTCTTCCTCTTCTCTCACGATCGTAGCCAATGTGCACGATCGTGACCTATGCCTTTTAGCCCGAAACTCTTTAAATCTTCGCGTTCTTCCCTGTTTACCTTTCTACACTAGCACATACATCAAGGTACCTCAAAAATACACAAATTAAGCTCAAAGATTTATACTAACACATAAAAACAATTAAACACATAAAGTAGCGCAATCGAAACCTTAATAGACACTAAACACTCAAAATAACACTAATTACTTAACAAATCAAACCCTAAAATATAATGCAAATCACAACTATCAAGAATTGCCATGGAAACAAAATTTCAAGAGAGTGGTTGGTATTCAAGAGAAGGTTTGTGGGAGGAGATATCATCATATATGTACAGTTTGGACAATCATCGAAGTGTGAACGAGTGCATGAAAAAAATGAGAGACTATGAATGTTACTTTAACATAGCAATAAAGTGCAACAAGAAGAACATAGAGGATATCAGAACTGTAATTCTTATGTGGAACTTGAGACCTATAATGGCTAAAAAATTGTAAAATAGAAAAGACCCGAGAGCACTAATGATTCATATTTTGACCAGGCATGGCAATCCCAGTCCAGCTCGTTTTTGGCCCAGGTTGGGTAGGCTACGGGTTGGCTATGGGTCGACCATGGTCTGCTTGGGCCGGGCCACGAGCCGACTATGATCGGCCTGCCCATTTTTTTCAAAACGATATCGTTTGTTCAAAACGACGTCATTTTGAATTGTTTTACTTTAAAAAATTAATGGGCTAGTCGGGTCGGTCCTGCTCACCTGTGACCCAGCGTGCCATAGGGTCATGCCTAATTTTGAGCCTTCGCTAATACGCTAATACGGAGAATTGCACACTTAAGAACTATACGCACAATGGAGGAGAACAAGTAGTTGTGACGGAGAAGAACAATGGAATTGTTTTGATCTTCTGTTAAATAATTGATATAGTTAATATTTTTAATTTTACATAGTGAATTTCGCAATGCTATGTGATGATTAGATTTATTATTTAATTATAAAAAATAATAAATAATGTCACATTAATATTATTGTGGCTTGTAATTAATAAAAATTAATTTCATTAATTTTTTTATCTATTTAAGACTTATTTGGTACGTTTTAAAATATCATAATTAAATTAAATATATTAAAATATTAAAGTTCAACTATTTTATTATAGGTGTTGAGGTTCAAAACTTTTGGTCATTTTAAGAGTGTTAACCTTCCAACATAAGAGAGTAGTTTTGTCATACAGGTTTTCGTTTTTCCATGAACATGTTGAATAAGTGGCATATAATTGCTACGCGAAAATCTCTTCATGATTGAAGGAATTGCCAGATATTTGAAGTTAAGGTGCCTAATTGTAAGGCAGAAATTCTGGGGAGCTCATGAGTAAGATGATAATGACCTGTTGAGATATAAATGAAGGATTTATGTTTATTCAATTTCAGGCCCGAAGTTGATTCAAACTCTGATAAACAAGAGAGGAAAACATTGAGTGAAGGAACATTCACATAGAAAAGAGGGAGAAGATTATTAGCAAATGCTAATTTGAAATCTTGAACCTAGAGCATTTCTAGTAATACCGAAAGTTGGACGATCCAATTATGTTGTAGATGAGCAAGTTTAGGAAGTCCAGACATAGAGCAAGTAGAATGGTCACTGATTTTCCATCCTAAGACGAAGGCGTTCTAAGAGTTACTGATGATAGAATTGAGAGTTTTCTTTAGTCTATCGGTTAGAACTTATACAACGATTTTGTAGAAGAAATTGCAAATAGAGATGGCAAAATTCATCAAAAAACTGGAGGGATTGGGACCTTTGGAGAGAGGCAATGTTGGCATTATTAAAATAATGAATTTAGGCTATGTTTGATTGGATGTTATATTTTTAATAGAATGGAATGAAAAAGAATGTAATGGAATAATTGATAATAGAATGAAATATAAATGGATGTAATATTGAAAAATTGTTATTTGAAACGGATGAAAGGATTCATAATATAATATAGTGAAATATTTTTTGAATGAAGAGGTTACAATGTAATATAGTATAAAATTGTTTACCATTTTATATTTCATCCTAAACTTTAAAATCGAAGGCTTTTTATTTTCACTGCTTGGGTTGGAATGAGATGTAATATAAAACTCTCTTATTCTATCTCATTTTATTTTATTATAAACTTTCATCTCCAACGATGGAATAATATTATATTCCATTTTATTTCATTAATAAATCTCCAACCACATATAGCCTTAAGAATATTAGAGCCCAATTATATGCCATGATCAATGGACAAAGGTTCCATTCAATCAATATGGAAGGCATGAGCTAAAAGTTGTAGCCTCTTTTTGGAGAAACTAATATTAATTCACAAACTCAAATCACAAAATAATGTACGTAACGGAAACTCACCAGATCTACCAACAATAAAATAACTCATTCTGGCTAAACTAATCAATCATACAATATCTACTAGAAAATATATCAAGATGACAATAATAATAAAATCATTAACAAAAATGAACGCGTAGAAAATGCGAAGAGTAAAAATCATGAGACTGTAGTCTAAAAAAATTCTCGGTTCTGCAATTTTCCTTCATTATCTAAAAGTTCAACAATATCATCAAGAGAAACTCTTGGCTTACTAGAAGTTTATCAACACAAAGGTCGGACAAAAATACATGAAAGAAAAAAAACAAAAAGTTTCATGTCTCAAGATAGGATGTATGATTCATGACATATAACTGGAGTTAAAGACCTCCTTTCGACAATCTAACCCTTCAGATTAAAGAGGAATGAGTCCTGAAAGTCTATCAAAATTCCAGCTTAATCCATAAGTGAAATTTCCTCCAGAGGCCGTTTTCTTTTGACGGCACTGCGCAGAAAATTTCTGCCATCCTTACTTTCCAATTTAGGATTTTTTACTTCTTTCTCTGAATTCACTTACCTTTTTTTTTTCTCCCTCCCTTTCTTCACATTAAAACAACTGAAAAAGAGGAATTTATAATGTCTAAGGAAGTGTCTAAAACACCCTCAAAGTGGGCACAAGTTGGGCCTCCATTTGGAGTGACCCAACCCAACAGCCTTTACATCTTCGTTTCGTTAATTTATATCACTGATGCTAGCCAGTAACCATCTCTACTTAGAAGCGGTTGTTAGTTAGCATACCAACCTTGATAATCATGAAGACAAGTGGTAGCCTGCGCTTTCATCTTGATGGGATCTGAAGTCCCTGAGGCAAGTCGCGCCAGAGAATTGACTTAGATTTTGAATGGGTTGTTAAATGCTTGTGTAAAGAAATGATATATGTCAGTGAGCTTTCCGACTGACTACCTGGGCCACCGGAAGAGAATGGAAATTCATTGTAGTAGTCCTGACTAAATTCCAAAACTGTATTTGTCTCACGATGTGTGAATGGATGAACGTCTTCCAATGGTCATCATGTCAAAACAGGGACACCAACAATATCTGTATCTATCCATCGCTGCTAGTGGTTAACTGGGAATGTTGCTCTAGCTATTGCTGGAAACAGTTTAGATGCTTCATGTTTTTAACATTATAGGATGATCTGGGAGATCTAGATGGGAAGTTCCCTTGGTGGAGTTTATGACAATGACAAATCTGTCTTATCTTCATGAGCTTCAAGTGCTATAAAATCTGAGATGGTAAATGAGATGAAAAGTCAATGCCAGCTTGGTAGGTGGCAGAAGTGGTGCGGGTAAGACTGAGACCACCAAAATGCTTAACGAAGTATCTTAATTATTTAGGTAATGCCTTTTTATCGTCTCCCAGTCATCTGCTTGGAAGTAACAAATGGAAATTAAAGAAACTTTCAAGGTTGTCCAAGTCCATTTTGCAACTTCTTCAAACATATATTTCGGTGATTCCTATACGAATGATGCATTTGAGAATTTTCTTAGCTTCAAAAGGCATCTAAATCCATCATTTTTCATGCATGCTCGCTTTTAGCATTAACTTCATTGCTTCTTTCTTCATGGTTGGAATCTGGAAATTTGGTTTATGGTCTTGATCTCACTAAGAACTGCTAGAGTAGTGCTCTAAAGGTAATTACCCTTACCACTTTTTTACAAATTTTATTTTGATTAATAAAGCAGAAGACATTTTTTATTGATTTGATATTCGTTTATATATGAATTGATATTGATCTTAAATTGAATTATTAAAGTATATGAGATAAAATATAGCATGAAGGAAATCATGATGAGATCATGATAATGAGAATTCTATCATGTGCAATTATATTGGTATCTAAATAATCCATAGTCATAGGATTAATAAGACATGACATTATTAATCCAGACAGACTAACACATGTTATACTCCTTGATTTGATCAAGCAGTGGATTTCACAAACTATAAGCATGAGTTGATTAAAGTTAACATGTGGATGCTTACTAAGAGTAGTAAGTATATCGGATGACCTGATATGAGATTATCATATGCATGATTTATCGAATGTTAATGATTAATTTCATCATAACAATGGCAAAAATATCCTTAGACTTGATGTACTCAAAGATATATTGGATACGAATCCTATGCTTTGACATCATTCCTTGTTACCTCAAGACGAGGTCGCTTTTAGGGTAGTGATTGGGTACAGCAATTTGTATTCGAAGGTAATTAGGTAGCCAATAAATGATTCACCACTCTTGATAAAAGGAGATGATATCCACGATCTCTTATCGAGGTCATTACTCAGGAGTCTCTGGCCAGAGCAATTATGTGTCATAAAGAGAGTCTTTAATGCCACATAGAGTAATAAAATCTCAAGACAAGAATTAACATCACTTGGACTAGATGTGACGTAGTAAGTCTAGTGGGAGTTGACACATAGCCCATATTTCAAACCAAGTGGGATATAGTATAGTGAAAGGACAAAATGCACAGTAATTGTCAATGGAAAGGTTCATAAGTTGGACAATTAACTATCAAAGAGTTCGTGTGTTAATCCACTTATATTATGGTAAATTGGCATCATGACATCCTTCATGATTTGATTAAATTAAGAGTTAATTCAAGTACCTAAAATAACTAGGAATCTAAGGGTCACACACATAAAAGATTAGATGAAAAACATAATGTGTACGGTCAAATTTAAGCAGGCCATGATCATGACTCATAGGCCACGATCGTGGCCAAATGTAAGCCTAGGCCACGATCGTGACTCATAGGCCACAATCGTGGTTGAAGGCGAGCCCATGCCACTATCATGGCCCAATTGGCCACGATCGTGACAGAGAGCACGAAATGGTACATAAATGAGTTCTTTATTTATGTTCACAAGGTTTTACCACTTTTTACACACACAAGTGAGAGCATAAGAGCTCTAGAAGAGTTCTAGAGTGAGAGAGAGGTGTCTTGAGTCTTATTCTTGCAATTCATGCAATTGTTGTATGAATCAAAGTGCATGCAACAAGATTCTTGATCCATCTTCTATCATCTTGAGCATATACTAGAACTCATCTAGTTTGATGCTCAAATCTCTTTATACATTGTTTCTTCATCTTTTTTGCGTGTTCTTAGGTAATCAAGGAAGAGTTTAGTATTTGCAACAACCTAAACAAGGAGAAGAAACAAGAAAGGAGGAGAAACATAAGGTCAAAATTTTTTATATTTCATGTTCTTTACATATCCATGCATGCATGTTAGATTCTGTAGTTTTCGGGTTATCACATTTCAACACTTCCATTGCATTCGCATGCATTTGATGCATGCAATCATGGCTAACCCAACAGTGGTATCAGAGCAAGTTTATGCATGTAATAGATGATGTATTAAACATGTGCAAAGTGTTTGCTGGGTTGTGACTGACATGTATGTTGATTTGGAATAATTCGTGTAAAATGTAGAAATTTCTTTTCTAATTTTCTTTGACAGAAATATTTATAAGCTGTTATATTATGTTTTTGTCAAAGAAAAATTCAATGGAATTCCATTTGCTATTTTATTTCGAATTAATACCCAGATTGTTCATATGTTCGTTTCTAGGAATTTCTGGAAAACTGAATGCATGTGCTGACTTTGAAAATTATGTAATAATTCTAGAAAATGTGTTTTTCTATTTTTCTTTCACAGAACTGTTTATAAGGTGTTATGTTATGTTTTTGTCAAAAGAAAATGCAATTGAACGTCATTTTCTATTTTATTACGAATTTAGTTTCATCCTGATGCATGTATGAAGTTTTGAAAATTTTGGAAATGTGATAAACATGTATGCATATAAATTCCATATTAATTTTTATAAAAATTATTTTTATAAATTTTATGCATGAACATGTAAGATGAGATGTTTCCACGTGTATGAGATGTATAACACTTGTTGTTAAAGTGGTTTTCTTATGCATACATGTTTTAATGTTTAACTAGTGCTAGAAGTAATATGACAAGTGTCATACACATCTGATATGTTGGCTTATTCCAATTTTTTTAATAAATAAATCCTAGGAATTAGTTTCTGGAATTTTTTACTAGACACATTTAGAATGTGTATAAGACTTTGAAAATTTCCAGAATTAATTGAATTTGATTCAATTAATAAATAAAGTCAAAGTCAACATTGGTCAACTTTTGGAAAGTTGATGGAGTTGACTTTCTTAATGACTTATAATGTATGTATTTCGGTTATGAGACCTAAGTAAGGTTCTTATGTGATAAGAAATGTATTATTTTGATGACAATAATATGCTTAATGCATGTGCTTGAAATTAGGGTTCTGGAAATTTTCTGAACATCGAATCGGTCCCTTGGTGTCTAATAGGTTAACTTATTTATCTTGACGATTTTGTCCGTCAAGATAATTTTGACATGTGCCGAAATTGTTTAGATAAATTTGAGATGACCTAGGGATATTATAGATGACTAATTGATGTACAAAAATTTTGAAAACCCTAGGGATTATTTTAGAATTAATCCAAGTAAAGCATAGCATTTCTAGTGTGACTAGATAATGATATATAAACTATGATTAAAGTGTTTAATTTGGACATCAAAATAATTGAATTTTAGGATTCTTAATCAAATCACATTCATAATTCGGATTGGCTAAGACTAACACTAGTACCCGATTAGGTTCAAAAGTTGAATCAAATCATGAACTTTAGATGCATAGTCAAGTCATAACCTAAATTAAACCTCCTTTGTATGATACATACAATAGAAGCATTTTAAGGGTAGTTATGGACATAGGCTTAATTAAATTGAGCTGTCCATAATCTAAATGTATATATGTGATATGCATATTTAAGATCATCCAAGTAGTGATGAGACCAAAGGACAAATCCCTCATCCAAATATTAGAACTTACGCCTTCCATTGATATGGCAAGAACTAGAGTTCTTTTAGAGTTGGGTTGTTAGACAAACCCAAGCCCGCTTTACACAAATATGTTCAAACCATAGAAATTATAATTTCAGATTAATGGGTTGGTCCTAACTAGAAGCGTTGATTTGTTGGGTAAGCCCAAGGTCAAAGTGGATAGAGGCGAAGTTGGGTTATATACATAGGATGTATATAAATCAAGAGTTGATATCCCAATGAGTGTGCTAAATCAACAGTTGATGGCACAAGTCAATAGTTGCATAACTGACTGTAATTGGTATGAATGATACCTACCGATTGACCTAAAGTGGCTTGTTGGGCAAACCCAAGGTCATTCTTGGTGATATCGAATATTAACGTATTAAGAAAACTATAGGTTTTCTCAAATTCGTAGTGAGGGCTATAAATTTGAATAAGAATAATGGGACCTATAATGCATGTGATTAAAGTCTGTATCGATATGCATTAATGTATATTCTAACACTTTCTCTCGTTCTTCTAGGTTAATGAATCGCCATGATGTCTTCTAGTGTGAACTTACTCTCCCTATTAGATTCCAACAAACTTACTGGACCTAACTTGTTGGATTGGTTACTGAATTTGCGAATTGTTCTTAAATTAAAAAAACTAGGATATGTCCTAGATGAATCACTTCCCGATCCCCCTATTATCGATGCATCTGATGAAGATCAGAAAGATTATAAGAAACTATTAGATGATAGTGAGTTGGTTAGCTATATAATGCTTGCCTCTATGTCATTAGAACTGCAGAAGCAACATGAGGCTATAGATGCTCATACCATAGTCTACCATCTGAAGGAACTGTTTGATGAGCAAGCTCGGTCTGAAAGGTTTGAGACCTTGAGGTTGCTTTTTCATTTAAAGTTGACTTAGGGATCATCTCCATTGCAGTATGCGCTGAAGATGAATGGATACATTGAGAGGTCAGGCAGTTTGGGCTTCATTATGGATCATGAATTAAGTATAGACTTGATTCTGACTGGTTTGACTGATAGTTATTCACAGTTTGTGCTTAACTATTAGATGAACCAAATATCCACAACTATACCTGAGCTAATTAATCTGCTCGAAACAGCTGAGCAGACTATTAAGAAAGACAATAAGGTTGTGATGCTGGTGGACTTTGCTTTTGGTTCTCGAAAGAAGAACCAAAAGAAGAAGAAGAAGTCCAAGAAGCCAGTGGGAGGTATAGCCAAAAAGAATGTAAAGGAAACAACACCAAAGGGGATATGCTTCCATTGTAACAAGGAAGGACATTGGAAGAGGAACTGTAAAGCTTATCTGGAGTCATTAAAGCTTAGATGCCCCATTGAAGAAGGCATTAGATGCCCCATTGTCTACTTCAGGTATGATATTTATCATTGAGGTTAATTCTATTTCTGATCATAACATTTGGGTATTAGATATCAGATGTGGCTCACATATATGTATTGATATGCAGGGTCTTAGGGATAGTAGACCGCTTAAGAAGGGAGAGATGGACCTACGTGTGGGAAACGGAGCAAGAGTTGATGTATTAGCCATAGGGACATATGTTTTGTATCTTCCTAGTGGGCTAGAGTTAGTTTTAGAAAATTGCTATTATGTACATGTTGTGACTAAAAATATTATATATGTTTCATGCCTTAATAAAGCAGGGTTTTATTTAATTTTTTCAAGCAGTGGTTATTCAATTAAGTTGAATGAAATGTTGTATGGTACTGCTACATTGTGCAATGAAATTTACATACTAGATATATCCAATCCAATTTTAAATATCAATGACAATAAAAGACAAAAATGAGATAACTTAAAATCATCTTTCTTATGTCATTGTCGACTTGGCCATGTAAGTGAGAAACGCATAATTAAGCTTCACAAGAATGGTAGCCTAGGGTCATTTGATATGAATCATATGACACATGTAAATCTTGCTTGTTAGGTAAGAAGACTAAATTACTTTTTAAAGGAAAGGGTGAACAAATGAATAGGTTATTAGACCTAAAACATTCTGATGTATGTGGTTCGATGTCCATTCATGCCAGAGGTGGTTTTGTGTACTTTCTTACTTTTATCAATGATTATTCACGATATGGGTATGTGTATCTAATAAGATACAAGTCTGAAGCATTTGAAATGTTTAAACAATTTAGAAATGAAGTAGAGAAACAACTCGGAATAAGTATTAAGACACTTCGATCAGATTGAGGTGGTGAATACTTAAATGAGAAATTTCTAACTTATCTCGAAGATAATGGGATAGTATCCCAGTGGACTCCACTTTATACACCACGACATATTAGTGTGGCTGAAAGGAGAAACTGAACCTTGTTAGACATGGTAAGGTCGATGATGGGCTTAGCAGATTTACCGAAATTATTTTAGGGTTATACACTCGAGACTGCTGTTTAGGTGACAAACAGAGTCCCTTTAAAGGTAATTAAAGTTACTCAATATGAGATATGGACTAACAAAAGGCCCTATATTTCTCATATGAAAGTTTAGGGTTGTCCGGCTTATGGATTTAGTCATAAAAACTTGAAGCGAAATCTGATAAATGTCTATTTATAGGATATCCTAAGGAAACAATTGGATATCAGTTCTATAATGCTTTAGAGCAAAAGGTGTTTGTCTCAAAGCATACTGTCTTTTTAGAGAAAGAGTTTCTTTTAAGAGAAGACAGTAGGAGCAAAGTTGAACTTGATAAAGTTCATGATGCTCAAACAGACGCAGATCAATTGCCTGAACCCGAAATTGTTGTTTATGGAGATGAGACAACAGTTGAATCTTCTAACACACAAAATGTTCGTAGGTCAAGTAGGATACGCAACATTCCAAAGGGATATGGATTTCTCATAAGCGAACACAATGACGTATTGCTCATAGAGGACGATGAGCCTATAACCTATAAAGAGGCTTTGAAGAGTTCATAATCTAAAAAATGGTTTCAAGCCATAAAGTCTGGAATGGATTCCATGTATGAAAACAAAGTATGGACTTTGATTGACCTACCCGAAGGGTTAAAACCCATAAGGTGCAAATGGATTTTCAAAAAGAAAATCGACATAGAAGGTAATGTGATTACCTATAAAGTCAGGCTAGTCACCAAAGGTTATCGTCAAAGATAAGGGGCTGACTATGATGAGACATTTAGCCCCGTAGCTATGCTTAAATCCATTAGAATAATCCTAGCCATTGCTTCTCATTATGATTATGAAATATGACAGATGGACGTGAAGACAAATTTCTTAAATGGAAACCTAGTTGAGGATGTACATATGATACAACTTGAGGGCTTCGTATCCAGCGATGGCAGAGAGGTATTCAAGCTTCAAAAATTCATTTATAGGTTGAAGCAAGCATCTAAGAGTTAGAACATCTAATTTGATGAGACAATCAAAGAGTTTAGTTTCTCACAAAATCCTGATGAACCTTGTGTGTACAAGAAAGTTAGTGGGAGTGCTATCATATTCCTTGTATTATATATGGATGATTATTGATAGGAAATAATGTCTCAAGTTTGCACTCTGTCAAAATTTGATTGTCCCATAATTTTTCTATGAAAGACCTTGGAGAAGCAAGTTATATATTGGGAATAAATATCTATAGAGATAGATCAAGGAAGTTGCTAGGTCTTTCAAAATCAACATACACAGACAAAGTCCTAAATAGGTTTAACATGGAGCAGTCCAAGGGAGGGTTTCTTCCCATGACTCATGGGGTAAAACTCTCGAAATATATGTGACCCAAGACGTAAGATGAGAGGACTCGCATGATTATGATCCCATATGCTTTGGTAGTAGGATCAATCATATATGTTATGTTATGTATAAGACCCGATATATCGTATGCTCTAAGTGTTAGGAGTAGATATCAATCGGATCATGGTGAGGGTCACTGGGTGGATGTCAAGAATATCCTAAAGTACTTGAGAAGGACTAGGGATGTATTCTTGATATATGGAAATGGAGATCTTGTAGTGAGCGGGCATACAAATTCTAGTTTTCCATCTAACCAGGATGACTCCAAATCTCAGTCAGGTTATGTTTTCACACTGAATGGAGGAGAAGTCAGTTCGAAGAGTTCCAAAAAAGAGATGATTGTAGACTCAATGACCGAGTTAAAGTACATTGCAGCTGTGGAAGCGGCAAAAGAAGTTATTTGGATCAAGAAGTTTGTTATGGAATTTGGAGTAGTTCCTAGCATAGTAGACCCAATATTGTTGTACTATGACAATAATGGGGCTATTGCACAAGCCAAGGAACTAAAGTCTCACTAGAGGTCCAAGCACGTACTTAAGAGATATCACCTGATCAGGGAGATAATTAATAGAGATGATGTGAAGATAGAGAGAGTGCCCACATATCAGAACATCACTGATCCTCTGACTAAGCCACTTCCTTAAGCAAAATCTGATTCTTGTGTACTCGCCTATGGTATTAGATACAAAGGCGATTGGCTTTAGTGCAAGTGGGAGATTGTTAGAGTAG
>JANQBM010000222.1:35560168-35635210 GCA_025594535.1 Erythroxylum domingense
TTTCCTATTTAGCTCACTTAATCACATTCCAAAAACCGGGAAAAGTCATGTATGCATGTACAAACAATTCATGTGCAACATTCACTTATCTACTATGCATGTGCATATGTAAATGCATGCATATGTCACTGTTCACTAGCAATTGGTGAGGGGATGTTACATTCCAAGCACGACCTGTTTTATATCTTTTGATGTTTTAGGGCTATTTTTGGAACAAAATGACCTAGTTTAGCCCCAGAATTAACCCTAAGGTATAAAAGAACAAAAAGAGACCAAAATAAGTAGCTACCGTCTTACCAAATTGAGATTAATCTAAGGAAGATCAAGAGGAACATCAGTTGTCCAACATTTTCCATATTTGCAGATTCAACTCCAAATCAAGTTTTTCTTTTTCCCTTTTTTTATTGTCATTAAACTTGATGTGGAAATTGGATTGCAATATTTTGAACATGTTGATGTTTTAATTTCATTTAAGATTTGTTCTTGAATCATTTTGTGACTTGATTGTTTTTTATTTCAATGAACTTTTTTGGGTGTTGTGTTATTTGTGGTTGTTCATCCTTTGAAAATAAATCGAGAGATTAAATAGATAGTAATTTGATTAGGATGGGAAATAAGATTTAACAAACTAATAAGTAACATAAATATCAAATCGATAATCATACAAAGAGACACCATGTGTGAGGGCTGATTGTTAGATAGATTGCTTAAGAACTAGTTGAAAAAATTAGGCTGGTTTTAGAATCAATTATGGATTATTAATTGGGGTTAAATGATTAGTTCTTAAGAAAGAGAAGTCAACCCTTTGAAAATCTAGGATCGATACCGATTAAAAAAAAAGGTTAAGGTAGGAAAATGTGATAGAATGAATCCTATACTTTCATAGTTGATCATTCTTTTTTTATTATGGCAATTCAATTGTTAAGTGGTTAAGAGCTTGAATTGATTTGTATGTGTTAATTTCTGAATTTTATTTCCACTCAACTCATATTTGATTGCTTAATTTTCTGATTATTTTTGTTTTCATTTAAATCACATTTTTAAACCTTAGATAAAGTTAAGTTCATTTAGTTTTAGCTAATTCCTCGTGGGATTGACACCTCAATTACTATAATTTTATGATCCATATACTTGCATATATTGAGAGTTTTACATTATGTAAAACTTGCTCAATAAGTTTTTGGAATCATTATTGGGGAGTTAGTTTAGGATTATTTGAATTCCTTTATTCAGTTTAGTATTATTTTAATTCCTTTATTCTAAGAAATTTTTTTCATTTCTTGTGTTCGTGCTACTATATGAACACAAGAGTTACTTATAATTCAAGTAGGATCATTGAAACGTTAGCACTTGACATCACTTAATTAGAACAAGCAATTCAACGAGCAAGGCACTAAAAAGAAGAGATTGAAGAAATGATGGCGAAGGAACATAATCAAGAAAATTAATAATGAACCCTGATGGATTTTATGAGACCAGGGTTCAACGCTTCACATCAAGGCATCACTTGACCACTGATGCAAGCAAAGTCATTCGAGATTAAGCCAACTTTGTTGAATATATTGCAAAACAATGTGTAGTTTTATGGGTTAACTAGTGAGGATCCTAATGTTCATTTAGTGAATTTTTTAGAAATATGTGATACTTTTTGATATCATGGAATGTCAGAAGATGTTGCTAGGATGAGACTCTTTCCCTTCACTTCAAGGGATATAGCTAAGGCATGTATCATTAGTTAAGCCCTACAACCATCACAAAGTGGGAGTTAGTGCATGCATTTTTAGATACTTACTTCCCTCTCATAAATATAAAGTTGATAAAGGAGATTACAAATTTCCAACAAAGTGATGGGGAGTCACTTTATGAAGTATAGGAACGTAAGAATTTGCAAAGGAGGTTTCCTTTCCATAACCTACCCAAAGAATTCCTTTTGTAAGCCTTTTACAATGGAGTTACTCCATTAACACGAGGCATTATGAATGCAATAGCTAGAGGATCTCTAATGAGAAAGACAGTTGAGGAAGCAGAGGATTTGTTAGAAAAGATGGCAACTAATAATTGTCTTTAGACATTTGATAGAAGTAGAAAACACTTTTTGTTGGTTCCGAAAGGTGGGTTAGTAACTTGTTTTTTATTTTAAATAGAGGATGTATTATTAATAGAATCATGGAATACAAGCAAAATTTAAGCGATTAGAGAGACTATGAATTATAAGCAAACTTCATAGTTATAGGAGAAACTATAAGAATTCAATCAAAAACTGGCTCTGATAGTAGCAACAAGGCATACTAATTAGTAAAGCTAGCAAAATCATCAATTGGTAAGTAAAGCGTGATCGATAGCTTTCATTCCTTTGTTAACACTAATGGACTAAATTTCCATAGTTAGCCTTAGTTTATCTACATTTTCATCCAAAATAGTGAATACTGTATTAGATGTTGTATTAATATTTTTAATATTAGGTATTCATTAATATTAGATATCATTTTAAATATTTTTTAAATTGTAAGTTTTTTAATTGTTATATAATTAAATTTTTTACTATTAAAATTAAAAGATATTTTTAAATTTTGGCTTTGTAACTTAATTTATTAAAATTAATATAAAATGATATTAACTAAAAATATTCTAATACTTTTTCCTAATAAAAGAGTTATTAGCAATTTTTATTCTCAAAAGTAAATGCAAATTATATATTTAATTTGAGTGGTTAATGTGAATTCTAATGTAAAGAGTAGCAATTTAAAAGTCTTAAAAATGTAAAGAACTTGAATTTAAAACTCAATTACAAAAAATTCAAACATAAACAATACTTATAAACACACGAGAAGAGTTCATTCATACGACATAAGATATCCTTTAAGAGAAGCCTACATTTCATGTTGGAATGGACCAATTTAGATAGCAAATCAACAATTTTAGACATCTTAAAGCTTTCTTGGTTCTCTTGCCAATTTTTTACTTCCATTTTCATGCAAGTCATCAAATTTTATTCTTTTGTATATGTTTAATTTTGTCAACTTAAAACATTCAATTTGATGGTGTTGTGGCATTTGCTTACATTCCTTTAATGAAGGATTGACTTGACATGAATTTTTTTATAAACAATATAGTTGTTATTCAACTTTATTAAAGAAAGTGTTAAATCAAAAGAAGTTAAAGATGTTTTAGTGATAACAAAGTTTAGTTACTGGAGATAATTTGTTTTTTGGTGTCTTAAAAGAAAACATCATAAAATGAAGCCAAGAAATAATTTATGGAGACCAAATACATTTAAGTTAAGAAGAAGACTAAGACTAAGACTAAGGAAGATCAAAGTACAACAAGTTTACAAATTTATTTTTAATCTATCTTGTATCTCTTACTTGGTTGTTTTTAATGCTTTATAAACTATTTATGCATGAGCACATCATATTCTAAACTTAATGCATAATTTTTTTCTTTTATCGTGAGGATTCAAAGTTTTGATTTTAAAGAAAAGCATCTTATTCAAAATATTTTTACGAATTTTTGAATTGTTTTTGGAACAAATTTTGATAAAAAGAGTGGTTCTAATCTTTGAAGAACTTTAAAATTCTTTAGGAATGTATTTTCAAATACATTAGGTGATCAATATATACGTGTGGTTAAACAATATTGTGTTTTTGGAGATATTAATTGACCAATTTGTCAAGATTTTTGAAAACTTTTATACTGTGAGTTTTTATGTGATTTTGGTAGGTGTGCTTAATCAATGTTACTGTTACTAACCATTATAATGACTAATTATCTAATAATATTTAGAAGTAGTATAGGTATAAAATACTTAAAATTTCTGTTTTTAAAGGTGCTTATGACATTTGGAAGTTATTCACCAAAAAAAAAAAAGACATTTGGAAGTTACAATAACACATTTATCAGAGTTTTTAAGCATTTATAAGAATTCATTCATTGGTTGTAAAGTGATTAAGAGCCCTTAAGTATTAAAGTGAGGAAGCAAGGTTTATTTGAGATGTAACCATCAATTAGGGCTACTTTTATTGTATTTAGATGTTCCAAAAAGGTACTAAGGTACCTTTATGCCCTTTAAGAAGGATTGTACAAAGGTTCCTCTTTGTTGACCAAAGATTATTAAAAAAAAGTTCCTCTTCTTTTAGTTGAAAGAAGAGATTAGTGGAATCTTAAAACACCTGGGGAATAGGCGTAGGCGAGGTTAATTTACTAAACCATTTTTAAATCGATTTACATCTTCTCTTCCTTATGATCTTTCCTTTATTATTAATTTATTAATTAAGTTTGACTGAATTGCCATTGCATTTCATCAATTTGAAATCAATTAAAGGTCACTCTCTTTTAAATGCCATTAGGGATCAATAAAAAGATAGAGAAGAAACTAAAGGAAAAGGAACTAAATTCCTATAATTTATAATAAAATTCAAAGGCCAATTATAGAATGGGAATGGTATTAAGCAGCCCACCCTACCCATCTAAATAGTTACCTAAGTCTCCAAATAGTTTTATAAATCTAAAGAGTTCAAATTGAAAAAAAATCAAGTGTGCATTAAAAAACATATTGAAGAAGAGAAAATAAGATGGAATACCTACAAGTTTATGATTTTATTTAGGCCTTTAAAAGAATAAAGTGCCTATAATGGACCTTAGGAATTTGAAATAGATAAAAGAGATGGGTCGTAAAGCTTTTAAACTAAGGAAAATATGCCTAAAATTGGTTCTTAGATCTTAAAATGGAGACAAGATACATTGAGTTAGATTTTAAAGCTTGAAGTTAGGATAAGATGCTTATAGTTGAGCCTTACGGCTTGAAATTAAGATAAAAGACCTAAATTTGTATCTTAGGGTTTGAAAATGTGGTTAAAATGCCTAGAGATTACGCTTCATGCTTGAAACAAAGATAAAATGTCGAATGTTGTATCTTTGGTCTTAAAATGAAGAAGAGATGGGTAAAGATGGGTTGTAGGACTTGAATTAAAGAAAAATACAAGGGAGTTCGGTCTTGGGGATTGGAATTAGAATACTGAGAGTTAGTTATTAGGACTTGAAATGAAGAAAAAAATGCCTACACTTAGGTATTGGAGCTTGAAATTAAGATAAAGGACATAGAGCCAGATCTTAAGGCTTAAAATTAATTTTATATACCTATAATAAATCTTATAACTTGGAACATTAATTGAAATGAAGCTCCAGAATGAAGTACCTAGGACTTATGATTTAATATCTAAGGCGTAGGGCTTTGAACTTGATTTGAAAATAGGGAATGCATAAGAATTAGCAGCTTGGCTTGAGCTTCAAAAATTTATGGGCTTGTGATATGGATTCGAGCTTTTAATTTTTGACTAGGATAAAAATGATTTCTATTTTAAACTTAGCTCTCTTAAACTTTCTTTTAATATTATGTTACCTCTTAATGAATTATTTTATTAAGTGAATTTGCTCCACTCGCATCATGCAATTACTTAACAATTAAAAAAATAACATGTAAAATAAGAAAGGATTGCCTCTAGTGTTCGATTTAGGGTTAGGACTATACTACACATTTGAGCACTAATTATAGGCCTAATCATTTAAAAATATAAAAAGGTACAACTTGTCCCGTAATTTTTTTTCTAAAAATTTCAAGTTAAATCATACTATTATCTATAGTATCACATTACATATTAGAATTGTGAGATCTCCATTTATCTAGTTTCATTTACTAATAGACACATCAAAACACCTTAACAACACAAGATTAAGGTCCAACATTATGCCCTAAACAACATAACACTTAAAAACCTGAACAAACAATCATATTAACATAATTCTAAGCCTAAACATGTAATAATCATCTAATCATCACCTTTAAACACACTAGAACACCTACCAAAACATAATGTAAACTACAACTATCAACATTTCCATACTTAAACTTTTTCTTGTCCTTAGGCAAAAACAAAACAAGTACAAACTTAAACACACCAAACAATAACACATACATTCATGCATATGAAATAATGATACAATGGCATCTAACTTCACAAAACCAAATTAACCTCAAACAATAATCATTCAATTTGTTCCAACATATCAAGCTATGCAATTTATGGATAAGAACCTTAGATTAAGTATACATACTAATCAAGATATTAAGATCATATTCATTCACCTAAAGAACTTGTACACACACACATATTGATAATTAGTAGTATATCAAAATTGTACTATTACTAAGTAACTTTCCATGAAAATTCACGCTATTTTCAAAGATTGCTAGGATTTATATATCAAAACACCATTTTGTTAGTTTTCTTTAAGCTAACCTAGTCTTTTGATGCGAAGGCAAACATTTATGATGAATGTCCCTCGGTTACTTAGCTAGGCCATATTTTATTAATTAGCTTAGTTGGAATGTCATTTTAGCCATTTGATGTGAAAGCAAACACTTGTGATGAATGTCCCTCGATTACTCAGTTGTATCAAACTCTCAATTGGCTACTAACTCTATTTATAACCTGAAAGCCAGCGAAATAGTTATTTACTTAAGATACGCACACATTTTTTTTTCAAAAAGCCTACTTTATTTCTTTTAGCTAATTGTCCTTATGAAGGATTACTAATGATGCTACTTATTCAATTGACTTATAATTATAAATGCATGTAACAAATTTCCTAAGGTGAACGAACGAACGTCATATCCTAATTAACATGAATATTTAACCAAAGATACTTAGAACATAAATTTCACAAGCTAATATGTCTTTAGCACTTAAAAGACTATGTTCAAAGCTAAACTTATTCCATAAAGTTATAGCCATTGACACATTCACATAATTCACACTTATGCTACTCCTCACGTCAACCTAAATAAAAGCTAACAATATGATATGTAAAATTCACACTCATGGTGATAATAACAATACAAACCTCCCCATGCTTGGATAACACATTGTCCTCAATGTAAGGAGAACCAACAATACATAAAGGTAATTAAACATAACAAGAAAAATAAAAAGAAAAAGAAAATTTTTAGATCATGAAACTCGTTATGGTGATTGAGGTGGTGATGGTGTTAGAGAAGGGATATAAATGCCTTAAGCAGCAAAGTATTTATAGATCCTTTTGATTTTGTGGTGCTGTCGTTGTTGTTCTTGTGCCATCTCCTTTAGTAGTTTGTTGTTTTTTAAAACTGCATTTAGTACCCTCTCCCATCTTGCTACTTCTTCTTCCTCTGTCTCCTCACTGGTTGAGCCTTTAACTTATTACTGAGGGGGTGCTAAGCCAGAACTAACCTTTCGTTTCTTGTTTTTCACATGTGATTTAGAGTTGATATCTTGAAGTTCTATACGTTAGACCTCCAAGATCGCAACTCTTCCCAGATGACGATGATTAAGAAACTCAAGTATAAGAATAGTTATTCAATCCATATTGACACTATAATAATCAGCAATTGCAGTAACCAAATATCTCATGCCAAGATTAATGTTCATATTTTTAAGAGTAGAAATAATGGTATTGAAAATGTGTGTAGTTGTGCAAACTTTAATGTCATTATCCATGCACCACAAAATAAATAACTATTTCACCGAGCATTATTACTTTCAATTTTTTCAAAAACAGTTTTGCACATAAATTTATGAAGTTACATGTGTTCAGGACTATGAATAATATTGTTATATGCATTCTTGACATCAAAGTCTTCTAACCTAGTCAATTAGGTCTAATAATGCTTGGCACGGAAATCATCATATTGAGAAACAATGGTCGATTCCAGGAATCCGCCAGTTTCACACATAATCTCATAATTCAATTCGTTGGTCGAGCCCAAAACCAAAACTAAAATTCATTCAGGTTATTCATTTCAAATTGAAGAAATGTAAAAAATTCACATGTCAATTCCTTATAGACAATAAAATTAAAATTCATGAATTTATCCCATTGAACTTTTCTACCCAAATTCTCAACCTTGTCGTTCAATCCAAGAGTATCCAAGATATCAAAATATGAGTACCTAGGCACACATACATATCTAGAATGAAGATTTTGGAAATGAATTTCTTCTTCTTTCGAATATATTAGAATAGGTGTTCTAAAGTCCGCCGCTCTATTCTATCCACCTCACCCTAATACTTGCATTTTTCCTTTAGGTTATGCATGTTTTACCATTTGCTTAATTTTTGGACTCATTTGGAATGTGGAAATTATGGGTGAAAGAAAGAAGATAAACAAAGAAATCCTAGGATGAGTGTAGAGAGAAGTTAGAGAAATTTGAAGATGGCTAATCTCAAGAGAGAAATGAAATGACCAAAATGAGTGGAAGAGTGAATATAAGTGTTAGGGTGAAAGAAGGAGGGATAAATTGGTAAAAGAATATGAAAAATATCTTGTTTTTACCAATGCCTAACCATCTATCACGATTGTGACAGTGAGCATAAACCCAGGGTCACGATCATAATAGTGGGCTATGAAACTGGGTCACGATCAAGATAGTGGGCTATAATACTAGGTCACCATCTTGAGCAAGGAATCACGATCGTGACAGTGGGTGTATAATCTTGGTCACAATCGTGACACTAGAATTTTTTATACCTTTGTCTTGTTTTTCATCCATTCTTTGTGAAACCTCCAAATTTCCTTCCTTTTCTTATATTATCATCAACACCACATCGTTTATCCATCCACACCATTCCAAACCATTGTGATAAAGAGAGAAGAACCTAATTCTAAAATTCAAAACAAACCTAACAATCGAAATGTACTAATTAACTATCGAACATGCTACGTTATGGTCATTAGCTTGACCTTCATCATTGGAAGTGTTTTTAATTATTTGAAAGAAAAGAAATTACTTCCTTTTCTTTAGAGAAAGCTCCTCCGAGATACAGATTGTAACAATGTCTGCTTACCTTGAAGGTTTCCTTATTCGAACTTTCTAATTTGAGAGCTCCATATGTGAATAATTGAGTTACCATAAAAGGTCCACTCCATCTCGTTTTGAGCTTTCCTGGAAATACCTTCATCCTTGAATTGAACAACAACACCTTATCTCCCACCTTGAACTCGTTCTTATTGAGATGAGAATCATGTCATCTCTTCACCTTCTCCTTGTAGAGTTTGGCATTCTCGTACACGTTAAAGCAAAATTCCTCGAGTTCATTTAGTTACAAGAGTATTCTCTCACCCACTCGCTTCTAATCAAAATTTAAAACTTTCATTGCCAGTATGCTTTGTACTCAAGTTCTAAAGGCAAATGACAAGCTTTATGATACACAAGTCTGAATGAAGTCATTCTAATTAGAGTTTTAAAGGCAGTTCAATAAGACCATAAGATGTCATTCAACTTTAATGCCCAATCTTTTCTTGAACTATTCACTGTTTTCTCCTATATATGTTTGAGTTCATAATTTATGACCTCCACTTGGCCAGTTGTTTAGGAGTGGTATAGTGTGGCCACACGATGGTGGACTTCTTATCGTTTAAGGAGGGCATCAAAAGATTTGTTACAGAAGTGTGCTCCTCCATCGCTTATAATTGTCATCGGCACTCTGAATCAGTTCAATAACCGTTTAATAAATTTCTGAAGAACTTTTCCATCATTTGTTGGAATTGTCACAACTTTGGCCCATTTTGATACGTAGTCTAGTCCTACCAAAATGTATATGTTCCTATAAAGGATGGGAAAGGACCCATGAAGTTGAGTCCCTACACATCAAAGAATTCGACTTCCAAGACGTTGAATAAGGTAATCTTATCTCTTTTGTAAATTTTTCCCACTCTTTGACATCTATCACACTATGCTACGAATGCCGAAGCATTTTTAAATAGATGCAGTCAATAGAATCCACATTCAAGTACTCAATCCGTTGTCTTGTTTGTACCATAATGTCCAGCATACAAAGCTTCATTACACTGCGTTAATATGTCTGACATCTCTTCCTCCAGAACACACCTTCTTATGATTCCATCAGCACATGTCCAATATAAGATTAGATCATTTCATAAGTACACAAGTATAGTCATACGAGCATCTCTTCCTTTATTGATACAATAACTCAGAAGGGGACTTACCGTTAGTGACAAAATTTATTATATTAGCGAACCATGGTGTCACCATGCCATCGAGTAACATTAGGGTTTCATCAGGGAATTTCTCATTAATATCATCGCTCTGCTTAATTCCCCTCCTTTCAAAGGTGATAAGTGGTCTGCTACCACATTCTTAGCTCACTTTTTGTCTTGTATTTCGATGTCGAATTCTTATAATAGACATATCCATCAAATAATTCTAAATTTTGCATTCTTCTTGGCAAAACGATATTTAAGTGCAATGTGATCAGTAAAAATGATCACCTTAGAACCCAAGAGGTTTGAACAAAACTTATCATATGCATACATCATTGCTAGTAAGTCATTCTTAGTGGTGGTGTAGTTCAGTTTGGCCCAGTTAGTGTCTTGCTTACGTAGTATATCGCATGCAACTTCTTACCCTTCCTTTGGACCAACAAGCAACCCATAGCTTGATCGCTAGTGTCGCACATGACTTCTAATGGGAGTGTCCAATCTGGTGACATTAAGATCAGTGCCGATGTCAGTGCCTTCTTTAATTAATTAAATGTAGATAAACAATTATCATTAAAACAAAAAGGCACGTCCTTAACTAAGAGGTTAGTTAGAGGTCTGGCTATTTGTGAGAAGTCCTTGATAAAGCAGTGATAGGATCCTACAAGACCTAAGAATGCTCTCATGCCTTTAACATTGATGGACGGTGGAAGCTTCTCAATGACCTCCGTATTTGTTTTGTCCAGTTCAATTCCTTGGTGCAATAGTTTATGCCCAAGCACTGCTCCCTCATACACCATAAACTGGCACTTCTCCCAATTTAGCACTAGTTATGATACCTCACATCTTTGGAGCACTATGTCCAAATTAGTCAGGCATTACTCAAAAACATCTCCAGTGACTCAAAATTTGTCCATAAAGCCTTCCATTATGTTCTCGATCATATCTGCAAAGATAGACATCATGCACCTTTGAAATGTAGCTGGAGCATTGCCTAACTTAAAGGGCATTCATCTATACGCAAATGTACCGTAAGGACATGTAAAAGTGGTCTTTTCTTAGTCGTTGGGATAGATGAATATCTGATTGTATCCTAAATAAACATCTAGGAAGCAATAGCATGAGTGACCAGCCACTCTTTTGATCATTTGATCTACGAATGGGAAAGAAAAGTGATCATTTTTAGTCACCTTGTTAAGCTTTCAATAGACTATGCAAACTCTCCATCCTATAACTGATCTTGTCAAAATTAGCTCTCCATTTTAACTCTCCATAATAGTCATACCACCTTTCTTCGGTACTATTATACTAGGCTAACCCATTTGCTATCAGATATAGGGTATATGATACCTACGTCTAGAAGCTTCACTACTCCCTTTTTGACCACTTCTTTCACGTGAGGGTTTGACCTAAATTGATGTTCCCTCACTGTTTGACTTCCTTCTTTGAGTTTTATTCGATGCATAACAACGTTTGGACTTATACCTGGAATGTTGAATATATGTCATCCCATAGCCTTCATCTGCTTCTTCACAATTGCTACCACATTACTCTTTTGTTCCCCATCCAACTGATTGGAAATTATGATGGATAGAGTTTGTCCTTCACCTAGAAAGGTATACCTGAGGTATGTAGGTAAAGGTTTGAGCTCTAGAGTTGGTAATTGCTCCGTGGAGTGTGGTATGAGTGCTTTAGTTCTTACTAATATTTCTTGATGTCTCAAAACACCCAACTCCTCTGTCTCAACATCGTCCTCAAACTTAGCTTCATTCACCTTCTCAGCTTAATTTTTTGTCTCAACTTCTATCGATTTAATTTCTTTAAAACAACTCTCTTCTTGCTTTTGAATACTTTCGTCGATCACATCAATCTTGATGCAAGAGTTGCTTTCTTTATGATTTTTCAAGGCCTTGTTTATATTGAACTCTACTTTATCTTCACCAATTAAAAGTGTCAATTTTCCTTCATGAACATCGATCAATGCTCTTCCTGTGTTCATGAAAAGCTGTCCAATAATTAATGGACAGTTCTTATCCTCTTCAAAATCGAGAACGACAAAGACCACAAGGATAATAAACTTGTCCACTTGCATTAACATGCCTTCCACCACTCTAAACAGTCTTTTAATTGATTGATCAGCCAACTAAATTAATATTGAAGTTGGCTTGACCTCACCGAGCCCCAATTTCTTGAATATTGACAAAAGCATAATATTGATACTTGCTTCCAAATCACATAAAAACTTTGCGAATTCAAATTCACCAACCACTCAGAATATTGTGAAACTCTCTAGATCCTTCTGAAAGGCATATGATTTGTGATTAAAGAACTACAGTTGCTAGTTAACACCACCGTTTGGTTCTTTTCCCAAGTGTGCTTCTTTGATAATATGTCCTTCAAGAATTTGGCATACTTGGGTGTATATTCCAATGCCTTAATGAAAGAAGATTAATTTACAAAGTCTTCAATTTCTCCACGAACTTTGCTAATTGTGCATCCAGTTTGCTCTTTTGTAATAATTGAGGATATAGAATCTTGGGTGGATATGACAGAGGGGCAACGTAAAAAGGTATTCATTCATGTCCATTTCCTTTTTCTTTTCTTGGCCTTTCTCTACAAGAGGGGTGTAGCTTTTGTCTCTACTGGTTGTTCAAGTTCCTTCCCACTTCGAAATGTGATTTTCTTTAATTACTCCCTTGGTTTTGTTTCAGTATTGCTCGAAAGGCAGGCATGGTTTTTGGTTATTTGTTCGAACTTTCCTTCCAATCTCTTATGAGCATCATCCATGTTTACGAGCTTGTCCAAAGTTTTGTCCAACTTAGAGTCCATCAAATTAGGTTTCTCCTGTTAAAATCTAGGTGGCCCTTGAGGTCGAAATTAACGTCCTGCATTGTTCAACTAAGAAAATTTTGAGTGGTTCTTCCAATTAGGATTATACATATTGATGCAAGAATTACTCCCCCTTCCTCGATCAAATTGGGCTCCCATTTAATTGAATTGCTCCATTTCATTAGTCTGCATCAAGAAGCAATCGATGTAATCGTATTTGTCTTTTCTACACAATCCACATCCATGCTTAATTGCTTTCACCAAAGCTGATGAAGAGGCTTTCATGCAATTGAGTTGTTGGGTTAAGTCAACAATTTTTGCCTGCATTTTTATATTGAATCAACTGCAATGGTGCCCTCCTGATCGCGGAAGGTTGTTAAGTCACTGACCAGTTCATACTGAAACTCTAAGACCGAAGTCGAAACCTGCCTCTGCTTCACAAAACCATGCTTTCTGAAACATAACCCCTTCATCTGGTAAGGCACAATTCATTAATGATGACACGATACTTGAAACAATTCAACGACTGTTTTTCAACTTGATTGCTGTAGTTTCTATAAAACAGTTATCATGGTTAACAATACGCCACTCTTTTCCGACGATAATTGCTTTTGGCTGGACTAACTGAAGTGGCATGCAACAAAGTTTTTCAGTAACTGCAAAAACGGTAATCTGGTCAAATTTGACCGAGGAAATCTAATACTCCTTCATACCAAATGTACTACCAGTTGCCAACATCCATAACCAATTCTAAAATATGTAAGCATTCAAAATATAAAAGGACAACCTCTAGCGTTTACATACAAAACGGCTAAAACCATGATTTAAGAAGAGGGAATGATTAAGTCATCCCACTTTCACGTAAAACCCTTTATTTCTTAACTTCTTCAAATTCTGCTTCTGGGGCCTGATCTCCACCTTGTGACCCTCCAGAAGAATCACCCCCACTGCCCTTTGACATATGCTCTCCAATCTTTGAAACAGATTTATTGGCAGCATCTAACCTTGACTTAATCTCTTCAACGTTATCTCCATCCATAGATTGTCTCAAATCTGAAACAGCTGCCTCAATCTCCTTTGCAACTTCAGCTGGGATCTTGTCTCTGTACTCATTAAGGCTCTTCTCAATGCTGTAAATGGTAGTGTCTGCACTGTTTTTGATGTCAATTAGAGCCTTTCTTTCTTGGTCCTTCTGAGCAAACAACTCAGCATCCTTCACCATCTTCTCAATCTCATCCTCTGAGAGGCCACCAGATGACCGGATGGTGATCTGCTGCTCTTTCCCTGTGGCCTTGTCCTTGGCTGACACGGTCACAATTCCATTGGCATCTATGTCAAAAGTAACCTCAATCTGAGGCATGCCCCTGGGTGCAGGTGGAATACCCACCAGCTCAAATTCTCCCAACAGTTTGTTTTCTGAGGCCAGCTCACGTTCACCTTGGAGCACCTTGATTCCTACTTGGGTCTGATTGTCAGCTGCAGTGGAGAAGACCTGAGATCGATGCAAAAGTTAAGTTAGCCATGAAATTGAACCATCAGTTACTCACATACAGAACACCAGTTTCAGGATGCAACTGAAATCAATTAAAATAGATTGAGTTTATCTACAAGAAGTAATATGATAACAACTTGAACAAGTCAAGTCAAGGCATAAATCAGGTAGGAAGATTTTTGTAATTGGAATAGAGCACTGGTCGACAAAACTATAGGCACATTTTTGTTTGGACAAAAACAGGAGACAGGTTAAGAAAAAATCAATTATTTAGAGATATAGAATCAAGTGCATCAGATATAACTAATAAAAGAACCTTCTTTTCCCAATCATGCATACATGCAAACATAATTCTCCTTGCATATAAACAATTCAGACAAAGGCACCTATAAGGTTTCATTATAAAAGTTTACCTGACTCTTCTTGGTGGGGATTGTAGTATTCCTGTTGATCAACCTGGTGAATATCCCACCAAGTGTCTCGATACCAAGAGATAAAGGAGTCACATCCAGAAGCAACAACTCTTTGACATCTCCACGAAGAATTCCACCCTGAATTGCAGCTCCCAAAGCAACTGCCTCATCAGGGTTCACACCTTTACTAGGAGGCTTGCCAAATATGTCAGAAACAACTTGTTGAACCTTGGGAACACGAGTCATCCCTCCAACAAGAAGAACTTCATCCACATCATTCATCGATATACCAGCATCTTTCAAGCAGCTCCTACATGGAAGTCTTGTCCTATCAATCAAGTGATCAACTAGACTTTCAAACTTTGATCTTGTCAAGGTTATGTTCAAGTGCTTAGCACCTGATGCGTCAGCAGTAATAAAAGGCAAGTTAATATCAGTCTGGGTTGTTGATGACAGCTCAATCTTAGCTTTCTCTGCCGCTTCACGTAGCCTCTGTAGAGCCAACCTGTCTTTTGTCAGATCAATGCCCTCAGTTCTATTGAATTCACTCACAAAGAACTCTAATAGTGCATTATCAAAATCCTCTCCACCCAAGAATGTGTCACCATTTGTAGCTTTAACCTGTATGTAAAAAACGATAATTTGGCTCATCAAACAGAATAAAACTCAATGATGTATTAACACATGATGGGATGTCAGGATTTACCTCAAAAACTCCATTAGAAATCTCAAGAATAGAAATATCGAAGGTTCCACCTCCAAGGTCAAAAACAGCTATTAGACCTTCCTTTTTATTGGTTCCATAGGAAAGTGCAGCTGCAGTTGGCTCGTTGATAATTCTTTGAACATCAAGACCAGCGATCCTCCCAGCATCTTTCGTTGCTTGTCGTTGAGCATCATTAAAATAAGCAGGTACAGTGATAACAGCCTTTGAAATTGTTTTCCCAAGGTAAGACTCTGCAGTTTCCTTCATCTTGGTCAGGATGAAAGCCCCTACCTGGCTAGGGGAGTACTGTTGTCTATTGGCCTCAACCCAAGCATCTCCATTTGGAGCCCTAACTATCTTGAAGGGGACCATTTTCATCTCCTTCTGGGTCTGGGGATCATCAAACTTCCTGCCAATCAGTCTTTTTGTTCCCGACAAAGTATTAGTGGGATTGGTCACAGCCTGACGCTTTGCTGGTGTACCCACAAGCAACTCGCCTTTCTGGTTGAAGGCAACCACAGATGGAGTAGTCCTAGATCCCTCAGAATTCTCTATAACTTTAGGATTCTGCACATAAAGGCAAAAACTTTAGGATTCTTAACAATTTCAAAGGCAAACACAATATGCAATTACAAATAAATAAACTATTGACCATAATCTCAGTCTAACCTTTCCCTCCATAACAGCAACACACGAATTTGTGGTACCCAAATCAATACCAATAACATCATTACCAGCAGGTTTTGAACTGCAACACAAAAAATATATCCATCAATTACAACACAGAACGGGCAATACGAAGGACATATCCATGAACCGCCACAAAGAACAAAAGAAACAGAATATCAAACCAGAACAAAAACATGTAAATCCATGAGACACTTTACCTGAATGCTCTAGTCCAACTTGCCCAGCTAATCAGATTAGAAGGCGCCCATGAAGGCTTCACATTCCCAGCCAGCTGTAGAGCAGTAATCGGAAACAAACACATGTAAATCCCTAAAACCCATACGTTATAGTCACTAATCGTACCATACAGTACCAAATTCACAAATAATTTACATCAACAAATACAGAGTAACAACGTACACATCTGTAAGCGGTGGTGACGGGGACTGTAGCGATGTCACCGCGGCGGACACATCGCAAAAGAGCGGCGGTAGCCATGGTGAACGTTGGAACAAAGGAGAAATTATCAGAGAAAGAGAGCTGTGGACGCCTTGGGGTTTAGGGTTTATGGGGGAGAGGGATTCATTTATAGAAGGTTCTAGACGAAGGCGTCGATTTTCATTTGCCAGGTTAGGTTGTACACGAACAAATTCTGTTGCAATAAATCAAATATTTCTTCTTTCAATTGGAGACGGTTAAGAATATTATTATTATTAGATTGATAATCTCAATATCAAAAATATATTATGCTCATAAATTCTATCATTTTATATATCTTTTATATAAATTATCCGAATAAAAAGCTACTTAAGTATTATTAGTTATTAATAAAAACATTTTACGTAATAAAAAAACAAAAATTTTTACAACTTTTTATTATTGCAAATAATTCTTTTTCATTTATATGGTGTCATTTTTGATTATCTGTAAAGGTTCTTAAAATACACCTACAAAGGGGCCCATTTATTTTAATATTAGAATCATTACTATATATTTTTATAATGGCCCACTCTGCATGATAAGAGTATCAGTTTCAAGAATTAAATTATTATCATCATGTTGTAAATAAAGTTTTGATAGGGTAGTACACAAAATCTTAATTTTCTTTACATGTTCAATCAAATAATATGAAAATTCAAATCTTTGACTTTTCTTTAAAAGCATTTGAAAAGATATTCTTATTTTGGCTAGGTTTTGAATAAAATTAGAAACATAATTTAATACCCCTAAAAAAATTTGAACTTGTTTTTCATCTAGTAATTTATTAGGAAATTGTGAAATTTTTTCAAAGATATGAGGTTAAAGTTTAACTCCTCTACCATCTATTTCTATGCCAAGAAATTATAATTCAGTTTAACTTATCTTAGTTTTTTTCTTTCTCATAAAGAACTAAACCATGTTATTCACATGAATCTACAAATTTATTGAGATGTATAATATGTTGACAAATATTATTACTAGCTATTAAAGTATCTTCCACATAAAAATATATGAAATTATAATACTTGAAGATATTATCCATTTTTTTGAAATATTTGTGGGACATTTTTTAAACCAAAAGGTATAATTAACTATTCATAATGACCTTTTAGAGTAAAGAAAGCAGCATATAGAATGCTATCTTAGCTTTTGAGTAGTCCAAAATTGAATGCCTCTCTTCCACTAGTTTGATGGGATATCTTGGATTCTATTATAGTTCATCTCAAATGTGCTTTAGATTCCTTTCTAATGTCGATATAAAGGCACTTAAATGCCACAATATCTTGATTTGTTTAATCTCTTGAGTTCTTGTTTCATCATTTATAGCTTTGTTACACGAATGACAACCTTAATGACCTGGAAGGATGAAGTTAAGCCTTTCATAATAGGCTTTTTCAAAATCTTCCATTTCTAAGAGGTAGTTGTTAAGACAAAGGGAGCTTTCCTTGATAGCTGTGAGGAGAGGTATTAGACCAATATGGAATAACGATATGAGAATTATGGATTGAGGAAAATAATTTTACTTTCAAAAAAAATTTAATAGTCAAGTTCTACTTATTGTTGATAATATGTTGTTTAGTTAAATTAATTGAAATTATCTCTTTTGTTTTGGCTATAATTTAGTGCTTAAATAGGAAAATTAATGTTTAGTTTGTTTTAAGAGATGACAAGTAAAGATTACATCAAATTAGAGAATTATTGGTGAAAATCATGAATTTTAAAAAATATGGATAGATTACTACAGTGGATAAGACGAGATCACGCCTAGTGTCAAATTCACCTAAGAGTTGGAATTCAGTTAGGAAACTTATTTCCATTCTTATTACATAGGGATCTTGATTTATTTTAGATAGGAATCTTAGAAAGATAGGAAGACTAGGTTTTGAGTATGAAAAGAAGACAAAAACACATATGCTACCTTCTCCATCATTCTCTTTTCATTTCTTTTTAGTTTTCACTCAATTTTTCTTCCTTTCTTTTATATTTTTATGTTAAAACTAAAGTCATGTATGGCTAAATCCAAATATTCTACTTCAAGGGGATTCAAAACTCTAGTTATAACCTTGTTAGGTTTTATTCTAAATTTATATACATATTTTAATTCAAGTATTTCTTATTTTGTATTCTTATATTTCATTAATAATTAATATTGATTGATCTAAAAAATTAATTTAATATTTATTATTCTATATCTATCCATGAATTCAATGATTTGTAGTTGTTATGAAATATTGGTACAAGTAGCTAAGGTTATTTATGAATTTGGATATTTAACTTATAAGAAACAAGAAAACTAAGTTTAATAGTTGTTATTATCTTAATTATTTAATTTAGGGTCTAGTCTTTCACTAAACTTATTTTTATCATTTAATTGATATAGAATGCTATCATACCCAATCAATTGATGGTAAGTTTTGGCTTGAATGTTGGGTTAGAATAAATTATTTTAGGAAAATTTGAGACTTATTACGACTATCCTAATACGCTTTGGACTAACTGTTTGAATTGTGAAAATTATTCTTTTAGAATAATAATCAATGTTAAAATTAGATGAGATCTTTCCCTTGAATCAGAGTTAAGTACCATTGAATTTCTTACATTTATACTTAGTTGATTTATTTTAATTTCTCGTTAAATTTAATTTATTAGTTAGTTAATCATAAACCTCTACCTTGTTTTGTTAATTCAAATTAATAACCTACTTTTTTCTCTTAAGATTCAACTTGGTTTCATAACAACTATAAGAAGTTAGAGAATTAAAATTAATTTTGAGGACTTCGATAACCTGGTTAAAATTTTGACTCCGTTGTCAGGGAATTATTTTAGTTTTTTAGTTTCTTTTTATTATTTTATAGTTGATTGCTAATCTCTTGTCTTGTATGACTTGTTCTTCTTAGATACAACCCATAAATTGAGGAAACAGTGTGTCATTTAAGGAAAGAGACTAAATAAGGAAGCGGTCATTCACCTCTAGAAGTGAAAGTTAAAATAGATCTAATAATTAGTGAAGGTTCTAATTTTTAAGAAGTTCAAGAAAAAATGGCAAATTCTAACACTAAAATGTTGAGGGAGTTAGCGGCACTAGATTTAAATCAACAACTTTTATCCATACGATTTCTATATGTTGAGGTAGATTTCGAATTAAAATCTGGTTTGATTCACTTACTCCATATCTTTAGTAGTCATGCAAGTGAAGATCCACATAAATACTTAAAAGAAATTCATGTTGTTTGCTCTAAAATGAAGCCACAAGAGGTGTTTGAAGAATAAATTAATATTATAGCCTTTCCATTCTCATTGAAAGATAAAGCAAAGGATTGACTATATTATCTTCCTTTTGGATCACTGACAACATGGAACGAGATGAAAAGGTTGTTCATAGAGAAGTTCTTTCCTGCATCACAAGTAGCTAATATAAAAAAATGAGACATACAAGATAAGACAATTCAACGAAGAAATATTGTATACATATTAGGAGAGGTTTAAAGAGTTATTTGCAAGTTGTTCATACTATCAAATCCCTGACCAACTTTTAATTTAGTATTTTTATGAATGGCTATTACCAATGGATAGGAGTATGGTAAATACAACTAGTAGAAGATCTTTGGTAAAAAAAAACCTGAAGTTGTAAGACAATTGATATCAAATTTCATAAAAAATTCTCAACAGTTTAGGACAAGGATGGAAGGAGTTTTTAAGTGTGTGAATGAGGTAAGCAATATAAACCTTGAGGTTAAAATTTTAGAATTAACTTATTTAATTCATCAAATAGCTGTAAGATAATTACAATCAACACAAGTGTGCGGAATATGCTCATTCTCTATACACCCTAGAGATATGTACCCTATGTTGTAATAAGACTCCCTTTAAGAAGCTAATGCAATAGGAGGACTTCCTGGTCAACTTTAATGAAAATATGAACCTTATTTCAATCATTATAATCCAGGATAAAGGGATCATCCAAACTTTAGCTATGGAAATCAAAAAGGGCAACAAAGATATAAACCTCAAAATTTTAGTGGACAACCTTGAGCCCCTACATATGCTCAATCTCAATCTTTAAACTTAGGTATGTCTTTGGATGAAAATTTTATGACACGTACTACTAATACTCAACAATTTCAATAAGAAACAAGAGCAAGCCTTCAGAACCTAGGAAATTAGATCACTTAATTAGCCACCTCTATTAGTAAATTAGAAGCGCAAGGCTAATGAAAATTACCTTCCTAAATGGCGGTGAATCCTAAAAAGAATGTAAGTACAATGATTTTGAGAAGTTGTAAGGAAATTCAATCTAGATCTTTCTTACCAATGGAGGTAGAAAAGTATAAAGAAACAAAAAAGAAAGTTAAGCCTCTAACTCAAGAATCAATAAAGGTAAAAGATGATTTATCTTCACCAATATCAACTAATGCACATGTACCTCCTTTCCCTAATAGGTTGGCTAAATCAAAAAAAGAGGAACATGACAAAGAGATCTTATAAACCTTCAGAAAGGTGGAAATTAATATACTACTTATAGAAGTCAACAAGAAAAATCCAAAATATGTATTAAAAAAATTAAAGAATTATGAATAAATAAAAGGAGTTTGAAGGATATGAGAGAATAATTTAGGTAAGAATGTATCCATTATGACAAATAGGAAATTATTAAAAAAATGCAAAGATCCAGTTATGTTAACAATCTATATGTCATTGGTGATAAGAAAATTAAGCGTGCAATACTAGACTATGGTGCATCTATTAATGTCATGCCATACTCAATTTATCGAGCTTTAAATCTAAATTCTTTGTAAGAAACAAATGTGATTATTTAGCTACTGATTGTTCTTATATGCATCTTATTGGTGTTCTAGAGGATGTTTTAGTCCAAATTAACGACTAGGTATTTCCAGTAGACTTTTACTTCTTAAAAATGGATGGATAGTGTTGAACATTCATCTTCCATTTTATCGGGAAGGTCTCCTATGAAGGTGGTCAAGACAAAAATTGATGTGGATAAGGATAGGCTTTCAATTAGTATGATAGAGAGGTAGTAAAGTTCAATATTTTTTAGGCAATAAAGTTCCCTAAAAACTTTCAATCCATTTATCATATGAATATTATGGATTTATTTATGCAGGATATTTTAAAAGAAGAAGGTATTGATGACGAGTCAGAGTTTAATGCTGAACTATAAGTAAATAAGCAATTGATGAAACTTATGAAAATGTAAAATCATTATTAGTGATACTAATAGATTCGAAAACTTTAAATGTTGAAATTACTATAACTCAGAAGAAAATGTTACCTTCTATTTTGCAAGCTCTAAAGATAAAGTTGAAAGCCTTACTTGATCACCTAAAATATGTCTATTTGGGTTAAAAAGAGTAATTAACTACATTCATCTAAAAAAGGTTGACTATGGGGCAAGAGGAAGGGCTAATAACACTACTTAAGCAGCATAAAACTATAATTATGTAGAAGTTTGAGAAGAAAAAGCCCCTTTGAGCATAACAACGTTAAATAATTGCACTTTTTGGGAGGCAACCAAAGATATGATAGTTTTGTGTAGTTTTATTTTATTTATATATAGTTTTCCTTTGTTTGTTTTTGAGAAATTAGTTTATTGGCTTAAGGAGGAAATGGGTCTCAAAATTCAAGAATACTAAATTTCATAATACGTGATCACATCTTATGTAATTTAGTTATGAGGATCGAATACTAAATCTTATAAGGTGAGATCACACCTTATACGATTTAACTTTTTAGAATGGAACCCCTAAAATTCCATAATATTAACATTCATAAGGTAATCATTCCTTATACATGTTAATAGTATGTTTCATTTTAAAGAAAATTATAAATTTTAAAAAAACCAAAATTATAAAATCAAATAATCATTAATAAAATAATTAAAAATTTATTATGATAATTTATTAAAAAAAACCTAACATTTTTTGTTTCTTTTTCAGTAGACATACCTACATCTAACACACCAACCCAACTCCAACTACATACCACACATAGACAATAGCATCCCACATTAACAACCTTACTCAGAATCCAACGCACAAGACACAAACAAACCACACCAAGTACAAACACATAAAATACACTACACATCAATAGCCCACCAAGCAAACTAACATCCTCAGTCAACCCTACCAAGCAGCCCCAGTTTCAGCAGCCACGTCCCATATCTAACACACCAGTAATGCACAACACTCCCAACTCCAGAAATATACCCAGCCAAAATGTTCAACCACCAATATCCATTAGTATTGTATTAATGCCCTATTTATTTTCTATTTTCTATTTTCTATTTAATATTTACTTTTACTTAATTTTAATAAATTTATTTTAGTTACTTTCATTTTAAATTTGATTTTAGTTATTACCACGTTTTTTAATTATTTTTTCTAAATAGTTTTCCATTTAGAATTTTCACCATTATGACACGTTCCAAAGATACTATTAGGACAAAAACAAAAGAAAAATTTATAGTGAATCCAACTGCACAACATCAATTTGCTACAAGACTTATAATTAGTACCAATAGGAAGCATGCTCAGATAGCGACAAACACCTCTATTTCACCTCTAGCTAAATCGTACTTATGAGGTTATCTCAATTTTAACTCTAAAGAAAGAAAACAATGGTATACTACTCTCAAAACCTGACATATTAATGTGGGTAAGTATGTGCATTACCCATCTTTAGAGAACTTGCATATCAAAGCAAAATATGATGTTTTGCTTACTGACATAAGTTGCAGATATGTTGTGATGATTCGTTGTTTGGTATTTATTAAAATAACTAAAGAGTTTTATAGTACCTTCAAATTTGATAAATCAGATAAGTTTACTTTATGTAGTCCTAATATGGTACATTATAAATTAACAGGTGTTGAATTTAAAGCACATCATTTATTTTAATTTAGCCTTAAGGTTGATAGATGAAGAATATGCTAATTCGACTCAATACAAAGAATCTTTTATGGACTATGGTGATTTTGATTCTTTTAGAACATAGAAATAAACGGCTTCTGACCTATTGGTTAATCTTGTAAGTAAATCTAAAGGTAGTTATTTTAATAAGATTGAATGGATCTATATGTAGCATTTTTTGGCTTTTAATTATTCAGGAAGGAAGCCTACAATGTGTACTTGCACTATAACTTAGTTTTTTTTTATTTGGTGTATGGTTAACAAAGTATAGGTTAATTCGGGTGCTTAGTTGGCAATGCAATTTAACAAAACAAAGTATAGGTCAATTTGGGTGATTAATTTGCAATGCAATTTAACAATGTTATCTCTTTTAACAAGAATTTATGTCTTAGCTCCCTTATTACTCATCTAGCTATTAATCTCAGTTTGTTTGAAATAACTAACACTGATATGCATATCACATGTGAGATGGAACCACTGGACAAGGATTGTTTAAGTAGGATGCAGTTACTTGAGCAACAAAGAGGAACATTTTGTTTTATACCATGTGACTCCCATAAAGATGTTAATTGATATTGTTTCATGTCAATATTAAAAATTACCGCAAGTGTACGACATAACTGTATCTAGCATAGGTAGGTATGGAGTCGATCCCATAATGACTGTAAGTACTAGTAGTTATCATTTTTTTATTATCTAACCTATAAATTATATTTTGAATTTTAATTAAAAATTAAACTTAAAAAAATAAACTAGGAAATAAAAAATGTTGAACTCAAGACAGAGGTAAATAATAAAAAGATGTCAATATCAAATAATATTGTCTACGTAATAAATCCCCTCTAAGAACCTTAATTATTAATCCTTTATCATGCAATTATATTATTGATTATTGAACTGTGGAAATTCCTATGTTATGTTTATATCTTTCTTAAGACTATTAACAACTAATCCATCAGTTGATTAACATAAATCTTTCTAGCTAAAACCCCTAGAATTGCATTATCGATTTATGAATTTCACTATTAAGTTTGACCATAATCTAGAGGATTTATGTGGACAAATTTCTAGGTTTGCATGCAACTCTTTCTAATTATAGTAGATCTATTTATACAAGAAGATTTCTCAATATCAATCATATGAAATCAAATTATGCACTAATATTTCAAATATATTAGAACAAGAATACAACGTGTAATTGAATCGTAATAAATCAATCAATATAATTATGTTAGATAAAAGATTAAATCATATTGTTATTTCCACTTAGGATTAGGGTTCATCACACCTAGACACTAATCAAGTTTAGTTCCTATCTATTGAGAACAAAACCAAAGATAAAAATGCAGAAAAACTAATTAGAAAACAAATAAATCAAATTCTAAATCTCCCTTTCTCTTCTATTGAATCTTCTTGCTAGTTTGAATTAGATGTAGCTTTCTATCACATCTCTTAATGTTATCTTTGTGTATTCCTAATGTACTTCTTCCTCATTTTTCATCATCAATTCACATTATACATACACAATTAACATCACATAATTCATTTAAACCATCAATTTCAAAAGATATTCAAAATTCACTAACTTTCATCAAAGAGAGGGCATTTTGATTTTGGATTAAAGAAACTTCTCCATGACTCATTTCATTCATATAAACCATGTCTCATGCATATTCAAGCATGGAGAACAACATATCTTACAAAATCATAATGTAGAGACAGATGAGACAAAATTTACCTAAACTTTCCTTTAGTGATATCTTAAAATCCTTTGAGGGCTTCTCAAATCTAATGATAGATTTGAGTTCCTTGACCCCAAATTAACTTAGAACACCTTATTTTGGGTTGGAGAATCAAAAGAATGGTGGAAACTTGATGATGACCGAAAATTCTTCTCCTCCTCGCTTCTCCTCTATTCTCCTTTCTTTTAATTAAAAACAAAGTGTTTTAAATGTTTTATGGCGGGATGCACGGCCACACAAGGAGAAGGCCTAGATTTTGACTCTTCTTTGACCAAACACGGTGAATTTACCTTTTTGCCCTTAGTTTATGTGAAATACCAATATACCCTTCAAACTTTTCCTAAATTTACAATTAGGCCCTTATGTACATCAACCTTTCCAATTAAGCTTTCTAAATGTCTAATAAGTCTATAAATCATGTTTAATCACCTCTAAGGCATTAGAACACACATTATGGCCATATCCATCTAATGGATTCGATTTTACACACTTAGAAACTTATATGTCAGAAATCTCCAAGATTTCGCATACCGATGAACTCTAAGTTCATGTAAGGGCATATAATATTATATATCACTGAAATATATACCAAAAAGATTCAAATACATCTTTGAACTCATATACAACCATGTATATATCAATATATAGTAGTATCTCCAAGTATAGACCAATACAAAAGGGCTCAGAAAATCCAGCATTACAAGTACTCCCCCCTTAAAAGAGTTTCGTCCTCAAAACTCCTAAGTCGAGGATACAAATAAATAGGGTACTAACATCTCATAGCATTCTCAGGTTCCTATGTCATCTCTTCGACCTTATCACTCTTCCAAAGACCTTTGACTATGGGAACTTCCTTGCTGCATAACCTCTTTATTTACCAATCCAAAATCTGGACTGGTTTCACCTTAAAACTTAGGTCTTCTCTTAGCTCCACTAGAGGTGTCTTTAAAATATAAGATGGGTCCGGTATATACTTTTTAAGCATTGAGATACGGAACACATTATGGATCCTATCCAAATCTGATGGCAATTGTAACTGATACGTTACAGTCCCAACGTACTCTAGGATACGGAAAGGTTCGATATATCGAGGGTTCAGCTTTCCTTGGCTCTAAAATCGGATTATACCTTTCTATGGTGATATCCAAAAAAAAAACCATATCACCAATTGCAAAACCCAACATTCGTCACCTCTTATCTGTATAACTCTTTTGATGATCCTGGGCGGCTTTCATTTTATCCCGAATGGATTTTACTTTTCGAGTGGTAATTTCTATCGATTTGGCTCCTTCGACTTTAGCAGTACTAACCTCATCCCAACATAGAGGTGTCCTGCACTTTCTTCCATAAAATGCTTCATATGGTGGCATCCCGGTACTTGTCTGGTAACTATTATTATAAGCAAATTCTATAAAAGGCAAGTGCCGGTCCCAGCTCCTTTGGAACTCCATCACACATGTTCTCAGCATGTCCTTTAGTGTTGGAATAGTCCTCGCTGAATGACCATCAGTTTAGGGGTGAAAAGCAATACTAAACTTCAGTTTAGTCCCTAAAGATTCTTAAAATTCTGGCTAAAATCGAGAGGTAAATCTCAGATCCCTATCCAATATTATTGAAATTGGCACCCTGTACAGCTTCACAATCTCATCAATATACAGCTTTGCCAACCTCTCCAACGAGTAACTTGTATGGATAGGCAGAAAATGAGCAGACTTTGTCAATCTATCCCTTATAACCTAAATAGCATCGTGACCCTTCAATGTATGAGGAAGTCCAACTATAAAGTCCATTATCACGTGCTCCCACTTCCATTCCGGAATGGGTAAAGACTGTAACATACCTGCTGGCTTCTAATGCTCTGCCTTTATCTGTTGATAAGGAAGGCATTTGGTCACAAATTCCGCTGTCTCTATCTTCATCCCTGGCCACCAATACCTCTCTCTAAGAGTTCGATACATCTTAGTGATACTAGGATGCATAGCATAAGCTGAACTGTGAGTTTCTTCTAAGATAGCTCGCCTGAGATCTTGGTCATTCGATACACACACTTTGTTTCTAAAGACTAACAACCCATCATCTTTAGATGGTAATTTCTCTCGAATGACTTTTAACTCAGGATCTTCGGCCTGATCTGGTGATCTTATCAAATAGTGTTGGCCGAACTTCAAACCGTGCTAGCAGTGTCCCATCATCCTCAGCCACTGAGAGTCTAACCCCAAGGCTCCGTATACTCATCAAATGAGTCATATGAGGATTTTTCCTGATAGTTACTACCAAACATGACTTACGATTCAGTGCATCGACTACTACATTTGCTTTTCCTGGGTGATAGTCAATTACTAAGTCATAATCCTTAATTAATTCCAACCATCTCCTTTATCTGAGGTTTAGCTCCTTCTGTGTCATTAAGTACTTCAAACTCTTGTAATCGATGTATATATGAAAAGTCTCCCTATAAAGATAGTGTCTCCAAATCTTTATTGCAAACACCACCGCCACGAGCTCTAAATCATGAGTAGGATAATTTAGTTCGTGCTTCTTCAGCTATCTAGAATCATATGCGATCACTCGCTGGGCCTCTTTAAGTACATAGCCAAGTCCTTGACGACTGGCATTACTGTATACCTTATACACAGCCCCTAGGTAGGTAAAGCAAGCACTGGAGCAGAAGTCAATCGTCTCTTTATTTTATGAAAACTCACCTCGCATTTGTCATCCCACTAAAATTTTACCCTTTTCTGGCTAAGCCTCGATAAAAGGGTTATAAGTACTGAGAAGCCCTAAAAAAAATCTCCAATAATAACGAACTAACCCCAGAAAGCTACGAACTTCAGTCACATTCTTGGGCTGTTCCCACTCAAATATAGCTTCCATTTTTTTGGAAACCACATAAATACCTTCTCCTGATACCACATGCCTAAAGAATCCTATCTCCTTCAGCCAAAATTCACACTTTGAAAACTTTGCGTGCAATTGTCTTTTGCGAAGTATTTGCAGCACAATCCGGAGATGTCTAACATGCTCTTCCCCATCCTTAGAATAAATCGAAAGATCATCAATGAAAACTATGATAAACTGATTTAAATAAGGATGAAACACCCTATTCATAAGATTCATAAATGTTGCAGGTGCATTTGTCAATCCGAACGGCATCATAAAAAATTCATGATATCCATACCTCTTCTGGAAAGCAGTCTTGTGGACATCACTTTCAACAATCTTCAATTGATGGTACCAGACCTCAGATCTATCTTTAAGAATACTGTAGCTCCTCTCAATTGATCAAACAAGTTGTCAATCCTAAGGAGTGAATATTTATTTTTGATGGTAACCCTGTTTAACTGTCGATAATCAACACATAAATGGAGGATCCATCCTTCTTCTTGACAAACAGTATTGGTGCTCCCTATGGTGAATGAGTTGGTCTGATTAAGCCCTTATCCAATAACTCTTGCAACTGAACCTTCAGCTCTTTCAATTCAGTTAATGCCATGTGATACGGTGGTAAAGATATCGGTGTTGCCATCGAGATCAAGTCAATCGTAAAATCAAACTCTTGATCAGGTGACAATCTAGGTAACTCCTCAGGAAAGACATCGAGGAACTTGCATACAATGGGAACATCTCCAAATTTGACCCTCTGTGTCGAAGTGTCAATCACATGTGCCAGGTATGCCTGGCATCTTCAACGAATTAAATTCTTAGCCTTAACCACTGATATCAAACAACTCGGGAACACCTGTCGATCACTAGTAAATTTAATCAGGACTCTACTCTGAGTGTCAAACTCCACCTCTTTCTTATAATAATCAACCCTGGTGTGATGCCTCTATAACCAGTCAATCCATAATTTCACCTCGAAATCCTAGAGATCAAGGGGAATAAGATCAACCTCTAACACAACATCACCGACTATTATCTCACAGGTCGTACATGCTTCATCACAGGCCACTTGCTCTCCAAGAGGAGTGACTGTAATGAGAGGGGGATCTAACGACTTTAGCATTGTGTTCCTCTGGCTCAAGTCACAAAGGTCTAACCTTGTGATAACTTCCCCTTCCTTGTCCAACCATGCTATCACTATAAAATCAAAGAAAAAGATGTTGTTTAACAAAATAGATCGGAGTAAGCCTAGCTTATCCAATGTCCCTTACACCCCACAGAATGTCGACAAGTTTTCTCATCGAGGTCGAAGTCATCCAACCGTTAAGGACATCAACTTAACGATCCGAGACTCAACTTCTCGACCAAATACTGTCGACACCTAGACTCAACTCCTAAGGCTCATGATTCTTTTGAAAATGATAATAACACTTTTGAAAAAATAAAAACCTTGCTTTGATACCAATTTAATTGTCACAACTGGAACCACATCGAGCATATGACAATCGCCGCATACTCGGGCTAAGGATACTCACAGTACCCTTAACCAGACTATGCAAGGCTAACTGAATATCTTTAAAAACATTTAGACAACATAAAAAGTTTTACACATAAGGTTATTTACAAACTAGAAGATACTAAAGAGTAAATTTACAAAATTATAAAGCATACCAATATAATCATGAGCCACTATACAATAAAAGTGCAAAACTGAGACTACCCACAGGCAGTAATACCTCGAAAATGTCAAAAGATCGCATGATCCACTCAGAACTTCAAACTCACCAAATTAACTTACATGGTTGGCAAGTGGAGGGGGTGAGTACACTATGTACTCAGTGAGTGGGAAAAAGACATATATCATAAACAAAACCTGGAACACACCAAAAATGGTCTAAATAACCTAAGGGCAGTTTTACACATCTAACCTGCACATGACCACCTATGAAGTGAATATTCATGACATAGAAACACATAGACTTAGTCTATGACTCATACCATACTGGTTAGGAACCACATAGGCCTAGCCTACTATTCACTCATTCAATGAACATAGGTTCCAGTTCCAATACACAAGAGTAGAAAAATCAGTTGTAAAAATTAAATCCTGTCAAGAAAACGAATCTCAGAATAAGCCAAAATAGTTATATGTATTGCCACTAGTCGGTCATACTACTGTGCACACCCACCGATCCCAGTGATGGCTCGACTTTCATCTATGGTGAGTCCAGACTACAGTCGACAAGAGCGTCATGATCCTAGGTGATGACCTCATCGATGAGCAGACCTCTAGGAATGCAATCACCTACAAGTCCTGTAGAATGGTGTTGTTACAAGGACTTGACTTTATGTACCAGCATCAAGGGTACGGGAGTCGCTTAATTTGTTGTGCCCAGCACACGATTAGTTAAAATGATATACAAACATTAAGTACAAAAAATAAGTAAGGTACCATGCCTTTGTTTATCGGTCCGACCGATAAAATGGAACCTTGCCATGACTCTAAGCCAAAAGAGAGTACATACATGCAGCATATATGACTCTGTTATGAATATGTAAGTTCCAAAACGTTATTTCATACAGTAAAAATCATCTTTTGCACTCCAAGTGCAAAGTTATTCAAAAATGAAGTTTCGAAAAATAAAATATTGTCCTTTGAATTTCAATTGTAAGTTTGTTGAAAACAATATCATTCCTCAAAATATGAAATAAAAACATTAGTTTCACTATAAGTACAAAGAGTTATTCAAAATAATGTCATTTATTAAATGCATAAGTATACTAGCATCTATTTGAGAATCAATTGTACTATGCATTACCTAGGTTCAAAATTCAAATACAAGTCATCATGCATGTCTTAGGATTTCCTAATCCCATTTGAGACATATATTTTCCCCAACTTAACTCAAAAGAGGGTGCACACTCCTTTGACTTCAACAATCTTCGATATGAGCTCCTCAATTCATAGCTCTCGAGCCTTTATACATACAAATGTAATGTATTTACTACTCAAACATATATCTCATATTTACAAACCATCACATAAGTGTATAAAACATAATATCATAATTTTTAAGCTAAAGGATTCGGCCATGAAGCTTCTCATGTGGTTACTTCCCTTATTATTCAAATAAGCTTTCTTTTGCATTTTCCAAGGAATTTAATGCATTTAATCCAATACTTACACATTTTAAAGCATAATTAAGCACATTTTTATCCAAGCACATCAAGTCAATACTCATCAATCTAAGCAAAAATTCAAGTTTACTCTAAGTAAACATAAAAGTCTCTTTCCAATGCACATCATCAAAATCCTTAAATCCTAAGCCAAGTTCACTTAGGCATTTTATCAAACACCTTAAGGCATAACATTGAAAGCCTTCTTCTAATGTACTTCTTCCTCATTTTTCATCATTAATTCACATTATACATACACAATTAACATCACATAATTCATTTAAACCATCAATTTCAAAAGATATTAAAAATTTCAAAAACTTTCACCAAAGAGAGGGCATTTCAGTTTTGGCTTAAAGAAGCTTCTCCATGACTCATTTCATTCATCTAAACCATGAATCATGCATAGTCAAGCATTGAGAACAACATATCTTAACACCAAATCCAAAATCATAATGCAGAGAGAGATGAGACAAAATTTACCTAAACTTTCCTTTATTAATATCTTAAAATCATTTGAGAAATTTTCAAATCTAATAATAGATTTGAGGTCATTGACCCCAAATTAATTTAGAACATCTTGGTTTGGGTTGGAGAATCAAAAGAATGGTGGAAACTTGATGATGACCGAAAATTCTCCTCCTCCTCCTCTCTTCTCCTGTCTTCTCCTTTCTTTTAATTAAAAACAAAGTGTTTTAAATGTTTTATGGTGGGATGCATAGCCACACAAGGAGAAGGGTCTAGATTTTGACCCTTCTTTGACCAAACATGGTGAATTTACCTTTTTGCCCTTAGTTTATGTGAAATTACCAATATGCCCTTTAAACTTTTCCTAAATTTACAATTAGGCCCTTATGTACATCAACCTTTCCAATTAATATTTCTAAGTGTCTAATGAGTCTATAAATCATGTCTAATCACCTTTTAGGCATTAGAACACATGCCATGGCCATATCCATCCAATGGACTCGATTTTACACACTTAGAAACTTATATGTCAGAAATCTTCAAAATTTCACATACCGATGAACTCTAAGTTCATTTAAGGGAATATAACAATATATATCACTGAAATATATACCGAAAGGATTCAAATACATTTTTGAACTTATATACAACCTTGTATATATCAATATATAGTAGTATCTCCAAGTACAAACCAATACAAAAGGACTCAAAAAATTCGTGTTACATCTAAATAAGATGAAGCCTAAAATAATATGTTTGGGTTGAATTTTCTATTTAATGAGAGATCTAAGTATTGTTGTAAATTATTCATGATTATTACTTATGATTGGATTGAGATTTACGAGTATTTTAATTCAATTTTGTATTCCATTTGTAAGGAATGAGAAATTATATGTATGAATAGATAGTTTCATGGAATCCTATAGATAAAACAATATAAATCTTTTAGGATGGAGTTAAATCTATCAAGGGAATTTATAGAAAAAGTTAATATTTTTTAAGAAATTTGAAGAGAAAGATATTTTGGTCAATCAACTTAAAGATAAGGATTGTATTTCTTAAGAAAGAATATGATTGTAATTTTAGAAAGTTTACTGGTCCATAAAGCTAAGATTAATATTGAATCAAGATAAATTTTAGCATAAAAAGGTTTTAGAGGGATCTACATCTTAGTTATTTTTTAATGGTTGCTTCATCTTGTTTAATAGTACGTACTTTAGCTTGCTATTTTAGAACATTTTAATTAATTATTACTTTCGATTCAATCATATATTTCGTTAAATTAGATAATAGAAATACGATTAGTACTAATACTTGTAGTCATCGTGGGATTAACACTCATATTTGGTATGCTATATTATTAGAATAGTATGTGAACTTGCTTAGTTGTCTTTACTATTGTTTTTTTCTTGGATGCACATATCATATCAAGTTTTAAACATTGTTGTTAAGGACTAAGATATTAGAAATTCTTTATTTCTATTAATCTAATCATTTTTATTTTATTTTTATATTTATTTTTTATGACTTTCTTTCTTAATTTTATATTTGTTTTCTAAATTGCAAAATTTAGGTACTTGATTTTACAGTTATCAAACACAATGGTAAGATAGGAAAGATAACATACTACAGGGGATGATAAGTGCTTAATTAATTATTTAATTATTTCATAACACTTAGTGATTAAGGATATGAAATTGCTTAACATACTCACTTTGACTCATATGTGATTTTAGGCATAATTCGGAAGTAAAGAAGTTAAAGTGAGTCAAAAGTACGATATTTGGGCCATTTTTCGAAGATTAATATCACTTGTCATCATAGAGTACGAATAAGAAAATTAAAAGAAAAAAGGAAGGCAAGAAAAATGGAACAAAAACAAGAAGAATCATGGAAAACATGCAGCACGTGCATGTTTTTACCATGCAAAAACCAATTTAATGGAGTAGTAAAAGGTAGCGTAGAGACAGTAAAAGATGAAGACAAGAGGCTACTGGGAAGACGTAGCACATAAGGTGAATTAAATGGTGAGTGATAGGTGTGCATTAGGATATGTTTTTATAGGTAGTTAGCATGTGTTTTCTAGCATAATTGTTGTTTATTGTTCTAGTTTAAGATTCATTTTGTATGTTTTCATTAAGTTTGATTTCCACTATGTTCTTGTGTATTGGATGCTAATTAAGGGTAAGAATTGCTTATTTTTGTGTAGGAAAGGAGAGGAAGCAAGTTGGAAGATGAACAAGAGAGCATAGAAGAGAAGATAAGAGGATCACATCTAGGACCAATTCCCACGTTCATGGGAATTAGGCAAATTCCTATGGATGTGGGAAATCAAGACAGAATGTTTCTGCCTGTAATTCCCACGCTCGTGGGAATCATGCAGATTCCCACGGACGTGGGAATTGTAATCTAAGGCAATCTGTGAGGCTCATTAAACCTAAGATTTTTGGACTATAAAAAGAACATGAAGCCTCCATCTTGAAATGGGACGACAACCACCTATAGAAAGACCATCCTTGGGTGAAGAACACATGCTTGGAGCATCAAGGAAGGATTGAAAACAAGCATTATCATCAAGATTGGGCAAAATAACAAATCAACACCAAAATTCCAGATTTTGGCAAAGAAGAGAAGGAGTTTTCTTATTCACTTTCTATCATTTTAATCTCTTCCTTTCTTTGTAAAGATGGATTATTTGAATGTTGATAATGTTATGGAGACTATGTTAGGCTAATTTCTTATTAGGGATTGCTTTTTCATTAGATTGTCAAAACTCATCTTTTATTGAATTGAATGAAGTGTCTTTGATAATTGTTGTTCGTAACTATCATCTTGTGCAACAAATTGAAAGAGTGAGTGAGATGAAAATCATATAAGATTGTACAATGAGAGTTGACGACCTACAGACTAGCAATTATTATGTCAATTGAATAATTATAAGAGAGATCTTAGTTAGTCAATTGATCCTCCATATGATAGTGTAATAACTAGTTGAATTGGTAGAGTCATTGGGCAGGTTGAGAGATCATTCAATTGATTCCCATAAATTCAATTAGGGACAAATAGTTACACCTTAAGAGAAGGTAATTAGTGCATTCAAAAATCTAGGATGAGACACAATTCAATCAATGAAACATGAGGGAGACAGAATAAGAAAAAAGTAATCTTTAGCATTCCGATCCTTGAATTTAGACTTTCTGCATTTGCGGTATTTTCCATTGTTTACATTAGTCTTTTAATTTTAATTTAATTTTCTAGATTAATTGCATCAAACAATTTTATTTCTTAAATAAAGTCTTTTCTAAATTATGTGGTGTATGGGCATCACTCCCTGTGGGATCGATATCCACTCTTTCTAACTACAGGTGACGACCCTTTCACTTGTAGTTTTTGAGCGTAAAAAAAAAGATAGGTTTTACAATCCATCAATAAGTTTTTGGCTCTGTTGTCGGGGGGTTGATTGTTTAGCATCTTGTTTAATTTAGAATACCTTGATTTAAGAATTTTGATACATTACCTTGTGAACTTGCAGGTGCATGAACACAAGGAGCATACAGAGGACGAAAGAAATTATTGAAGACGAATTCCCTAACATTAAGAAGCATAAAGGAGACCTAAGAAGCGCAATGTGCTTAAATTTCTTAGATCAAAATATGGTTGAAGAAGGGGAGCAAGGAGAACCAAAAAGAACACTCATGGATTTCATGAGGCCAGGGTTTAGTCCTCAAGTAGTGGCGAGGTCGGTAGTTCAAGCAAATAACTTTGAGATAAAGCCATCGCTAATCAACATTATTCAAAACAGTGTGTAGTTCTATAGGTTATCCAACGAGGATCCGAATGCCCGCATTGCAAATTTTTTGGAGATCTATGACACATTCAGATCCAACGGAATGTTAACTATATAGTGAAGTTATGACTATTTTCATTCACATTGAAGGATCGGGCTATAGCATGGTATAATTCTCTAAATCTAGGCTAGATTACAACTTGGGAGCAGCCTGCTTAAGCATTCCTCGCAAAATATTTTCCTTTAACAAAGATGACAAGGATTATAAAGGAAATAACAAATTTCCAACAGAGCGACGGAGAATCTCTTTACGAAGCTTGGGAGCGATTTAAAGAACTTCAAAGGAGCTGCCCTCATCATAACCTCCCGAAGGAATTCTTACTTCAAACATTTTATAATGGAGTGAACCCGAGCACAAGGGGCACAATTGATGCAGCCGTCGGAGGTTCACTAATGAGGAAGATGGTAGAAGCAGCAGATGATTTGTTGGAAGAGTTGGCAAGTAACAGTTGCATGTGGTCAAGTGAGAGGAGTAGACAAGGACAGAAGGAACAAAAAGGTATGATACTTATTGACTCAGTTACTACCTTGCAGGATCAAATTACGGCCTTGACGAAGTAGCTAAACAACATGTAAAGGGCATCCACCTCAGTAGCTAAGGCAATGTAAGCACAATGTGAGCTGTATGGGGAGAACAACTACAGCTCAGCAGACTGTTTCTTATTGGGAACTAGTAGGACTGAACAGGTAAGTTATCTAGGCTAGCCATAGCGAGGTAATAACCCATACTCGAACACAAATAATCCGAGTTAGAAAAACCACCCAAATTTTTTTAGAGTAATAATAATGCAGGTGGCCAGCAAAGACCACTAGAACCATCAGGATTCCAACAAGATCGAATCGGATCATTGGAAAGTAAAATGGACAAGATGATGGAGGTTTTAGGAGCCAAACTGGCATCATAAGAAGAGAATCACAAAAAGATGCATGCAAGCCAAGAGGACAATCAGAAGAGAATGGAAACAAAGTTTGATCAAATTTTGAAGAATCATTCATCATCCATCCACAACCTAGAAGTACAGGTAGGACAATTAGCTAACGTATTATCTTCACGAAATGTAGGTAGTCTACCAAGCAATACTGAGGTAAACCCAAAGGAGAGAATTATGGCCATTACTTGAATAGAGAACAAAGAACGCAAGCATGGGGAGAAAGATGGAAATAAGCAAGAAGAACAAATAGTATTGGAAGTCCTTCCGAGGGGACCAGTAAGTGAGCTACATAAGGAATTTCAGTTTGGACTTTCGCATCAAATTTTTGCTCAATGGAAGCCATCTTCAAGTGAAGTAACTCGGAATTCTAAGGAAGGGGAGTTAAGCAAAATAACGGATATAACAAATCAACTCCAAACAAAGCTTATGTTAAAGGAGGCGTTGAATGAAAAGGTTATCAATCACATATCAAGAGAAAATCCTTTTCATTCTGTGTAGTATAAATAGAGTTAAGATAGAGCACGCATTTGTAGATTTGAGATCAGGTATTAATATGATGTCGTATTTATTTAGTCAAAAGTTAGGTCTAGAGGAGCCAGTACCAACTAAGACGTTAGTAAAGATGGCTGACAGAACTGTGCATTTACAGAAGGGGATCATTAGGAATGTGAAGTTACACATTGATAACTTTGTTTTTCTGGTGGACTTTTACATATTGGATATTAGTGAAGATGAGGAAACCCTAATGGTTCTTGGGTGACCGTTCCTAGCTACTGCCCATGCAATTATTGATGTTGATAGGGGTGAGCTAATACTGAGAGTAGGGAAAGAGCAGTTAACATTCGAGGTGGTAAAGAAGAAGTATGGTTCCACTCTACCCTCGAAGAACGTCAAGGAATCAAAACCTCAAAGAGGTTGGGAAAATATTAAGGAACCCAGAAATGTATTCAGAAGGAAACAAACACGTAGGAGAAGGAGAAGAAAGGAAAACAAAAATGAAGATGGAGTCTAGAATAAGGCAGCCCCGGTATAAAGTTTGAGATCAGTTTGTGCACTGTTATCATTCCGGCCATTTGATCCACCATGAGTAAGAAGGAGAGTTGAGCTACCGATAATAACAGACGAGTTGTATAGGAGGCAACCCATAGACATCAATTATCTTTTGATTTTTTTGTTCGTTTATTTGTTTGTTCGAATTCTCGAGTTATGTTCATGGTTGAATTGGTTTTGATAGATGCCTGTGCTAATTTTTGTTTGATTTTAATTATTCTGCTTTAAAAGTTCTTGTGGATGATATCATCTTGATGTTTTTTGTAGGTGTTGGAATCATGGAGAATGAAATTACACTTGAAAGAAGGTTTGGAATCTTGAGTATTAACAATTCCCACGTTCGTGGGAAATGGGGTGATTCCCACGGACGTGGGCATCCTCTCTAGAAAGTTTCTAGAGAGTAAACCCACGCCCGTGGGAATTGGGTGGATTCCTACAGACGTGGGAATCTTCTCCAGAAGTTTTAACCCACGAATGTGGGAATTTGGAGAAGAATCCCACGCCCGTGGGAATTCCATTCGAAGGGGGGTCTAAAATTTTCCCGTCTTCTTTCTCTCCTTATCCTTTCAAATTTTTTTGCACTCTCTCTCTCTCTAACCCACAACTTTCTCTCTTCTTCCTCTTAAAAATTCTTCATTTTTCATCTAGATTCTAGGTATTTTCCTCATCCCCATCCATTCATCTTACATTTCTTCACTCTTTTCATACATCAATCATTCAAAAACACCAAGATTTAGGTGGGATTTGATTTTCTCTCTCTAAAATATGAATTTCACTCTCTCTCTCTCTTCTGTTTATGTAGATTTTGTTCTAACAATGACTCAACCAAGGACAAGGAGGGTTAGGCAACCAGTTGTTAAGCTTTGACTTCAAGTTTCCGGTGAAGGAAAACTTAACTTAGCAGCCTCTTATCGGGCCCCATTTCCAATTTACTCGGAAGAAGAAGGTGTACGTTTATGTGATTTTAGAAATAGAGCACTGTTACTCCTAGGTATTTTAATTTTAAAGTCTTGGAGAATATAGGAGTGAGACGCCGATTTGAACAATTAGTTGCGAATATAGGGTGGAATAGATTGTTTAGTGTGATGTGCCCATTTCTGCCACTCTATCCATAGAGTTCTTTACAACAGTTAGATATAATTCTAAGATGGATTTGTTTTGGTTTAGGCTTGGTGGCAATGTCTTTAAACTTGATCATTCTGTCATGCGTGAACTATTTAACTTGTCGAATACAAAAGTTTTAGAAGATCATCCTGAATTTGATGTGGGTTCTTTTGGGACTACTCTCACGGGTGAAACCCATTTCGATTTACATAATGCACCAAACTCTCTGATTAGGATTGCTAAACATTTGTTGTTACATAAATTTATGTTCTTGACTGTGTTCAACAAAACGGAAACAAATATTCAGCCAAAGAACTTTTCTTTTTATGGTGTATGGACAAAAAGCTTAAAATCAACACACCATATAGGATTTTTTGATCATTAGTGAGTGTGATTATTAAACAGAATACATCTTTTAGGATGGCCTATATTGCCTCTGCTTTAGGTACATTCTATAATGTTAATATGGCGAATTTGCATATTATTCCTCACGATATGTTTGATATAGTTTATTTGAGACGTGATGAGATTATGGAAGTCCAATCCATGGAACTTTGCAATCCTCATACGCGCACTATAGTGAAGATCAAGAGAGACGCTAGGGCAGATGTAAACCAACCCTCCACATCCAGAGCAGCTACAGATCTAAAGGAGGAAACGATAGCAGAGGAAGCAAGGGAACTAGCGATAGCTGATCGTTATCAGTCAATTCTCGACCAAATAGCTGCAAATCATCAACTAATAACCTCTTAGCTCGATGAATTCGGCACCCAAATGCTACAGGCTCAAAAGGAGCAACGCAGCTTTAAGAAAAGGTTCCTCAACTTCTATCGAAGGAACAACTTTGAAGCTCCTTCGCCAACACCTTCGCCGCCACCATTGGAATAAGATTTTCTTTTCCCTTAACCTTTTAGTTTTTTGTTTTTTATTTGTTACTTCATGTGTGTGAATGCATTTTTCTTTATGTGTATTTGATTTCATATTAGTTGTTAGCATGCTATATCTTTTATTTAGTTTCATCTTCCTTAATTGTGCTTTGACTTCAGTATTTTCTATTTGTTCTCATACCAGTCGTTGTTTAATTTCTCTTGTTCTATTTCATTTTCTTTTGTATGGTGTGATGTCATTTCCCTTTGTTTGGTTCTTACTTTGTCACATTGAGGACAATGTGAAATCTTAAGTGTGGGGAGGTGACATTAACTTACTCAATTGCATTGTTTGCATTTTTGTTAAATAGGATGCATATTTAGGCATATTGTATGTGTTTTGTATTAGCAATGGAACCACATTTAAATCACTCTAATAAATATTGTTATGAAAAAATTTCCATGTAGTTGGAATTAGATTGAATGCATGCTTGAACTCAAATTAGGCCCTTTAATTAGAAAGTGAACCATATAGAGTGACGAAACATAGTTGGTTGCATAAGCTTAGTTACAAATTGTCACATGAGCAATAAGGTAGTGTAGAGATGCATAATGAGTTTTCAATTGAGCCAAAGTGAGGATTGAGCCATATGACTTCATTTATAGTCATTTCATTTCTTTGTCAAATGTTACTTCCTTAAGTTACTACCTTCAGAACTTGCTTTGAATCGATTTGAGTCTACTGGATGCATGCTTAATAGAGAAGATTTAGGCCCTTTTTTGTGTTAACCCTTGGCTTAAATGACCTACCCATTATTATCCCTTGCTACTCCCATTGAGCCTTAACCTTTTATTTCTTAAGAACACCCGAAAGTTTAAAAGCCTTAAACCCCATTATCTAATCCTTTCACAAGCTTAGTAGAGTATTAAGTAAAACATTAGTTAGGATTAAGTGAAATTTTTACCGAGACAAGTTGAATATATTTCTACCGATGGACTATATTGTATAAAGTGCTAGTTTTGATTTATAGTTCTTCCATGTATGAAGAAAAAGAGAGAAAATGAAAAAAAAGAAAAAAATATGAAAAATGAAAAAAGAAAAGAAAAGAAAAAGGAAAAACAAGTGAGTAGCATCAATAAGTGTAGAATATTGGTTATATTGGTATACCTTGGAGTATGTTTTGATTATCCCAATTTTATCCACTTCTTGCTTTATTAATGTTTGTGCTTAACCCTCTTTTCTCTTTTTTGACCCACCTTAACCCTTACCACATTACAACCCTAAACAAGTCCTTTTGATCTATTTATGCATGCAATCATTGTAGAGGAGAATTGGTGTATTAGCAGGCCTATGGTAGTGTAGTTTACTATAGGAAGTTTGAGCAAAACACTAACCCTTAAACACTTGAGCGAAATGAGTGAAAACCGAGAGGAAAATTTATTTATACATCTAGACTTACCTTTGAGTGATTGTACAAATTGTGAGTTTGCTTGTGTACACCAATGAAAAAAGTAGTCATGATATATGCATTAACTTGATATTTGAGTTAGCTTGAATTTGAGGGATTGTGTGTTTTGATCTTTGCAAAAATGAAATTGTTAAATTGATTGGCTGTATTTAATTTTCTTGAGGACAAGCAAAGACTCAAGTGTGGGGATGTTGATAGGTGTGCATTAGGATATGTTTTTATAGGTAATTGGCATATGTTTTCTAGCATAATTGTTATTTATTGTTCTAGTTTAGGATTCATTTTGTATGTTTTCATTAAGTTTCATTTCCATTGTGTTCTTGTATATTGGAAGCTAATTGAGGGTAAGAATTGCTTATTTTTGTGTAGGAAAGGAAAGGAAGCAAGTTGGAGGATGAACAAGAGAGCATAGAAGAGAAGATAAGAGGAACATATCTGGGACTAATTCCCACGGTTCGTGGGAATTAGGCAAATTCCCACAGATGTGGGAAATCAAGACAGAATGTTTCTGCCTGTAATCTTAACACTCGTGGGAATCATGCAGATTCCCACAGACGTGGGAATTGTAATCTGAGGCAATCTGTGAGGCTTTATTAAACCTAGGATTTTGGACTATAAAAAGAGCATGAAGCCTCCATCTTGAAAGGAGACGACAACCATCTATAGAAAGACCATCCTTGGTTGAAGAACACATGTTTGGAGCATCAAAGAAGGATTGACAACAAGAATCATCATCAAGATTGGGCAAAATAGCACATCAACACTAAAACTCCAGATTTTGGCAAAGAAGAGAAAGAGTTTTCTTATTCACTTACTATCATTTTAATCTCTTCGTTTCTTTGTAAAGATGGATTACTTGAATGTTGATAGTGTTATGGAGACTATGTTAGGATAATTTCTTATTAGGGATTGCTTTTTCATTATTTTGTCAAAACTCATGTTTTATTGAATTGAATGAAGTGTATTTGATAATTGTTGTTCTTAACTATCATCTTGCAACAAATCGAGAGAGTGAGTGAGATGAAAATCATGTAGAATTTTACAACGAGAGTTGGAGACCTATAGAATAGCAATTATTATGTCAATTGAATAATTAGAAGAGAGATCTCAATTAGTCAATTGATCCTCTATAGGATAGTGTAATAACTAATTGAATCGATAGAGTCATCGGGCAGGTTAAGAGATCGTTCAATCAATTATAGTAAATTCAATTAGGGATAAATAATTACACCTTGAGAGAGGGTAATTAGTACATTAGGAAATCTAGGATGAGACACAATTCAATCAATGAAACATAAGGGAGACAAAATAAGGAAAAAGTAATCTCTAGCATTCCGATCCTTAAATTCAGACTTTCTGCATTTACGGTATTGTCCATTGTTTACATTAGTCTTTTAATTTTAATTTAATTTTCTAGATTAATTGCATCAAACGATTTTATTTCTTAAACAAAGTTTTTTCTAAATTAAGTGGTGTATGGGCATCAATCCCTGTGAGATCGATATTTGCTTTCTCTAACTACAAGTCACGACCCATTCACTTGTGGTTTTGAGCGTAAAACAAGTAGATAGGTTTTACAATCCTTCAATAATGAGTAGATGACCAAAATGGCAACGTTGGATAAAGGAATGAACCAAAATGATGTAGCATAGGAGACAGTAGAGGAGCAAAACACAGACCCTGTGTTTCACGTAGACATCTTGCAGAAACACATACGCTTTCAAGATGTGGGATGTGTTTTAAATGAAAAAAAACATTAATAAAGAGGGGCATGAATAGTATAAATGGAGCAAGAAATAAATCATTAAATCAAGAGAGAACAGTAGGGGGAGTGAGGGAGAAGTTAGGGAGAAACAAAAGGAGGCGCAGTGAAGAGGAGTTGTAAAGGGATCTTCGATTGGGGTTATTCTTGGAGGAGCTAAAGCATTTTTATTATGAGAGGCTTATGAAGGGTTAGATGTCTCGACACTGGTTCGAAGGTAACATCGACGCCAACAACCCGAATTAAGTGTATTTCACCATTTTTGTTGTTTCTTTCTCTCATTAGAAATTATTGTGTTATCCTATGTTAATTGATTTGGGTTTTGTGTATGGATAATCGGATTTTTGTTATTTTTCAGTTATTTGTGCATGAACTCATTGGGCATTGTGAAAAGATTATTTTAATGCATTCATTGAATCATTTATTTACAAACCCATTGCTAGAATTTCGATATAATCCGTAATTTTTATGATGAAATTCATGTGTAGTAACTAATGATTTGTAATCATTAGGGATTTCTAATTCGTAATGCTACTGCCTAATTAAATTTAGAGATTGTATTCTAGGTTATTAAGTCGTTAGGTTTAATTAACCATCGTATCTTAATTAAACACTACATAAGGGAAAACTTGGGTTTTCATTGATTTGTTGTTCTCTAACCTCTCTTAACAACTACGAATCATTAGAGAACAACAAATAAATGAAATATTTTTAATTAGGGTGTAGATCGAGATTGTACCAAAAAACTAGGTCCCTACCAAATTCTCCACTTTCATCATTTTCGCATGTTCTCTTTAATTTATTTTTACTAGTTTAATTTCACTTTATTTTCTTATTTCCAAAATCCAAAACCCCCTTAACCTAAACACTGATTAATTTCATTTCAACAACTTTACACACACTCTCTGTAGGATCAACTTAGACTCACCATTGCTATAGTAGTAATCTAGTTATTTTATTTTGACTAGCATTACGACGCACTGTCAATTTTGGCGTCATTATTAGGGAGTGCAGTGTTTTAGTTTTTGTTTGTGATTTTAACTGTTGTTTTGTATATATTTGTTCATAATTGATTTCTGTTAATTCAAGAGGACTTCACGATTATTAATTTTGAAGATAATCAAATAATAAAAATGTTAGAAATAAATGAACTATTTTGATTAGTGTGTTAAGTGTGAAGAAGTACGAAATACAGAAGAAGCACAAAACATAGAAGAAAGGAAAACACAAAACAAGCGCAAAACACAAAAGAAGTGGAGAACACAGAAGAAAGCAAAATACAGAAGAAGTAGAGAACACAGAAGAAAGCAAAACACAGAAGAAGTGAAGATATAGAAGAAGTGAAAACACAGAAGAAGCAGAAGATACAGAAGAAGTGAAAACAAAGAAGAAGCAAAACATATAGAAGAAGTTAAAACACAGAAGAAGCAGAAGATACAGAAGAAGTGAAAACACAGAAGAAGCAGAAGGTACAGAACAAGTGAAAACACAGAAGAAGAGGAAAACACAGACGATACAAAGATGAAGATACGCTAGTACGTCGGATAGTTAGTTAGTTGGAGTTAGTTACAAAACTCAACTAAATAACAGATTCTACAAGAATCAAGAAGCAGTTGGAGACTTAGGCTATATATACTAGTCGTAGTCGAAGATTGAACAACCTTGGAACTATTGATCTCTTGAGCTTTCAAGTGTATACTTAAAAAGAAAAATTATGTAGTGCGATGCTAGAGAGCAAACCCTACTTTAACAAAAGCTCACAATATCTTTCTAGTGAGAGAAAGAAAAGGCTAAAAGCCTGGAGAGGCTAAGATAGCAGAAAGAATACTTTGTGAAAGAGACCTAAAGAGGCTCTGGAAGGGAAGAAAGAATACTTGTAAATTTGTCGAAGTATAGGAAAAACTCAGACGAACTCTAAGGACTGAACGTAGCCCATGGTTTGGGGTGAATCATTATAAAAATCGTAGCGTCTATCTTCCTATCCTGTTGCTTTATTCTACTTTGTTTTTAAACAAGTATATATAAGTTATTTGCGATTTAACTATGTAACTAATTTTGTATAACTTTTGTGGTATTCTTTTAACAAGTTGGAGAAGTTCTTAATAATATTTATTAAAGTTTTTGTATTCATGAAAAGGATGCACAATTTAACCCCCCTTTTTGTGTATCACATATATTGTATGTGAACTCTATATTAACGTGTTATTTACTTCAATTTCTTTTCAATTATTTCATGATCCTTTCATTTTTCTGTTTCGTGTTTGAGAAAAAAATTCATAGATGGAAGTAGTTTTTTTAACTCTTTTTTTAACTCTTACTCTCAATCTTATAACCAACGTTGGACTTATCAACCTTACTTTGGTTGTGGATGGGATAACCATTAGAATTACTTCTATGATAGTTTGCAAAACATATAACGATTCCCATATGGACGAGAAGCTTCTTGTCAAAACTCAGGTACATCTATGGAAGAATTGATGAATGTTGTGATTGCTAGAAATCTTCAATTTCAACATGGTATGCAGCAGCTTCAAGAGAGTATACAACAACTTTGATAAAATATCCAATAGTTCCAGTAAGAAATAAGGCATATAACATCTAGAAATTAGAAATTGTTAAGCCAAATGGGTGAAATGGCAGCGATGATCGACTACCTAGAATCACAAATGGAAGAGGAGCAGCTATAATAACCTGAGGAGTACCTAATTGATGTTAGTATAGAGACCTTACAAAATGATGAGGAACTTGAGAATCTTGAGATGACTACTCAAAGAATTACTTGTGTGGAAGATATTGAGGAGGAGCTCGAAGCAGAAAAAGATACATCTTTTAGCTTAGAGGTAAAAACTAAGTTTATAATTATTATTAAGACTGGATCTTTACCTTTACCTAGCATGCTAGAGGAATTAAATGAAGAAGAAAAAAGTAAAGAGACATTCACAATATTTCTAGAGTGTATGAACTCAGTCGAGATTGAGATTTTGAGGATAGGGAAGGCACTGAAGGGGGATGATGATCAACTAAGTCCTTATGTAGAACAACCTTGCGTGGAAGTGGCACTAACTGTAATACCTGAAGATCACAATTTTGTCACGTGAGGAGAAGGAATCAAGCCAGTGACCTTAACCAAAGACGCTTCTTGGGAGGCAACCCAAGGGAAGTAAATTTCTTTTCTTAACATTTCCGCATTACTTTTTATATGCATATGTGTTTTTAAATTTAGTCGTTCTACTTGTTTTAAGTTTTCAATCAAAATGAGAGAAACAATTAAACAACAAAACAAACATTTTCTCTTTTCTGTTGATTCTAGGACTATATAGTTATGATTAGAGTGTGAATTGACTAGAGAATTTGATGGCAACTTTAGCATGTACATTTACTCTTGTGATTAGTCGATGTGCATTATCTTTAAAGGAGTAGTGACCAATGGTAGAAAAAGTCAGTGAGATATTGAGCCTTATTAGACTAACACATTCATACGAGTCTCATTGTCTTTTGATAATGTGTGACCTTAATGACATGTTCATCCTGATTTTGCCTTTAATTTCTATTCAAGACCACATTTTTATCATATACATTAACATGGATATGATAAGGAATTCTTTGCTTTTCTAAACTACATTAGCCAAATAGCCTACCCATTATATGATTATCTTTTTTGATAAGCCCCCTTGAGCTTTATTTGCCTTTTCTTTATGTATTAGCCACATTACATGCTTTAACCTAGCCAAATGTCCTTCCTAAGCCCTGAAGCTAGTGAAACATTTGTCGATTGTTGAGTTTATGGATATGTAAAAGTATAAGTGTGAGGGTATGCATATGTGCAGGTTGGTTATAATGTTGGGATGTTATTTTATGCCTTATCATTGAAATTCCCATGTTGATGTAGTTTATTTTAATTTTATAAGAGAAAAGAAAAAAAGGGAAAGAAAGAAAGAAAATAGAAAAGCAAAAAAAAGAAAGAAAAAGAAAAATGTTTAAATAAACATATCAAAGAGGAAGTGCATAAGTGGTTTTGCAAGGTTATTCATACTTAATGCATCCTCCTAAAGTTGTATTGAATGGGCCATTTAAGTATGATGAATATGAGGTAGATGCTAGCTTGAAAGGTTAACTCCTTTATGGTTTCAATGTATTGTCATCAATTGTATGAGTAATTCCTTCAGATTGGTATGTGCTTTATGTGGTTTGTGTGTGAGAGCTGAATTATGCCCTTTCTCCTACGATTTTAGCAATTCTTTATGAAAATATAAATGCTGCATTCGTCATAGTTGATGGTACCCAGTTTTTGATGAGTGATAACTTGTGCATTTGATGTCACATTGAATGTTAATTTGCTTCATGTTGATTGCAAAACCAATTACTTGTTTTACGCTAAAAACTACAAGTATACCATTCGTTAGTAAAAAGCAGATAATGTCCCATAGAGACTGTGCTTAGGCATCACTTAATTCAGGTTGTACTTTGTTTAAGACTCAAATTCAAATATTGAATTGAAAAGTAAACAATCAAAACAAACCAGCAGCAATCGAAAAAATGTAACAATGGAAATCTGCAATGGAAATTGGGTCAGAAATGTCCTAAATGTCCCTCAAAAACTCAAATCTGAAAGTGACTCCACGTCTGTCTGCATATGGGGGCCCTATGCTTGAGCTTCTGTCACAATCGTGGCATATTTGCCACAATCGTGGCCCTATGTTGGTCCTTTTGTCACAATCGTGTTAGGTCCCCCACGATCGTGGCCTTCTATTTTGGATCCGGTCTCCTCCGAAACTCTTCCGAATGCCCTGAAATACTAACATATTTATCACAACGCCTCATATATATAAAATTAAAGCTTAAAAACATGTTATCACCCAAAGAACACTTAAAATATAAATGTTTATGAACTAACACAATTCTTAAGCTAAACACACACTAAACAATCAGCTTAACCACTAAACACATATTAAATTACCTATAAAAATACAATGCAATCTACACCTATCACTTTATTAGCCTAATGGCTTTCAAGTTACTTGACCCAAATACATCTCACCTTACCTTTACCCACATTACAACCTTGAAAAGTCCTTTGATTCCTGATTTTGCATGTGAATTTTAGTGGTGGAGAAATAAAATGATATGCAAAGTTGCAGATTGTGATGATCATAAATGGTATTGAGTGTATCCATGGATATATTTTAGTTAAACACATTTTTTGAGTCTACCATTAGATTGCTCAGTTTTTAAAGGTACTGAATGTTGATTGATCATGAGTAAAAGCTTGGAATGTTGATTTCTTGCTATGATTTTTAGAAGTCATTCATCTTTATTTATGATTATGTATTCTTAAAACATATGGGAAATGAGTAAATGTTTTGGGTTGATGAGCTTAATTTTAATGGTTTACCTGAGGACGGCCAAAAGCTAAGTGTGGGGGAAATTAATAGGTGCTTAATTAGTTATTTAATTATTTCATAACACTTAGCAATTAAGAACATGAAATTGTTTAAGTTACCCACTTTAACTCATATGTGATTTTAAGCACAATTTAGAAGTAAAGAAGTTAAAGTGAGTCAAAAGTATGATATTTAGACCATTTTTCAAAGATTAATATTCACTTGTCTTCATGGAGCAAGAAGAAGAAAATTAAAAGACAAAGGAAGAAAAGAAAAATGGAACAAAAAGAAGAAGAATCATAGAAAGCATGCATCACGTGCATGTTTTTTCCATGCAAAAACCAATTTAATGGAGTAGTAAAACAGTAGCATGGAGACAGTAAAAGAGGAAGACAAGAGGCTATGGAATGACCAATTTAATAGAGCAATAAAATAGTAGTATGGAGATAGTAAAAGAGGAAGACAAGAGGCTACTGGGAAGAAGCAAAATGCAATGCATAAGGTGAATTAAATGGTGAGCTAATGACCAAAATGGCAGCATTGGATAAAGGAATGAACCAAAATGACGTAGTGTAGGAGACAGTAGAGGAACAAAATATAGACGATGTCTACGTGTCCTTCGTTTCACGCAGACATCCTATGGAAACGCAAACGTTTTCAAGACGTAGGATGCATTTTAAATGAAACCACATAATATCAAAGAGGGGCATGAATAGTAGACATGGATCAAGAAATAAATCATTAAATCAAGAGAGAATAGTAGGAAAGTGAGTGAGAGGTTAGATAGAAACTAAAGGAGGCATAATGAAGAGGAGTGGTAAAGGGGTCTTCAGTTGGGGTTATTCTTGGAAGGGCTTAAGCATCTTTTTGAGAGAGACCTATAAAAGGCTAGATGTCCCGACACCAGTTTAGAGGCAACATCAATGTCGACGACCAGAGTTAAGTATATTTCACCATTTTTGTTGTTTCTTTCTCTCATTAGAAATTGATTGTGTTATCCTATGTTAATTGATTTGGGTTTTATGTATGGATAATTAGATTTTCGTTATTGTTTAGTTATTTATGTATGAACCCATTGGGTATTGTGAAAAGATGATTTTAATGCATTCATTGCGAGAATTTCGATATAATCCATAATTGTTATGTTGAAGTTCATCTGTAGTGACTAATGATTCATAATCATTATAGATAACATAACCTAGGTTAAATGACACATAATATGTGGTTGTTGCGTTGATTAATAAGTTTTTATAATTCGTAATGCTACTGCCTAATTAAATATAGAGATCGTTTCCTAGGTTATTTGGTGGTTAGGTTTAATTAACGATCATATCTTGATTAAGCACTACCTAAGGGAAAAATTAGGTTAATTATTCCACGATTAGTAGTTGTTAGGAGAGGTTAGAGAATAACAGATCAATGAAATGTGTTTAATTAGGGTGTAGGCCAAGATTGAACCAAAGAACTGGGTCCCTACTAAATTCACCACTTTTATCATTTTTAGCATGTTTTCTTTAATTTGTTTTTATTAGTCTAGTTTCATTTTATTTTCTTATTTCCAAAATCCAAAACTCCCTTAACCTAAACACCAATTAATTTTATTTCAACAACTTTACACGTAGCTCTATGGGATTGAGCTAGACTCACCACTACTATAGCAGTAGTCTAGTTATTTTATTTTAATTAGCATTACAATGCGTTGTCAGGGGATTATACTAGACCTCACTTATTGGGATAGAATCTAATATTATTATACCAAGAGTAGAGGCTAATAATTTTAAGAGCAAGCCCAACATGATTTAAATGGTTTAACAAATTATGTAGTTTGATGGCTTGCTATATGAGGATCCAAATGCACACATTGCCAAATTTTTTTAGATTTATGATATAATCAAGATTAATAGAGCTTTAGAGGATGCAATTTGATTGAGGATATTCCTTTTAACACTAAGGGACAAAGCTAAATTATGGTTCAAATCTTTCCCTCCTAAATCTATTACTACTTAAACAGGGCTTGTTGAGAAGATTTCGACCAAATAGTTACCTTTAGTACAAATAATAAGACTTAGAAATGACATCTTTTCCTTTTAACAATTAGCAAGCGAGACATTGTATGAGACATAGGAGAGGTAGAAGGAGCCATTGACAAAGTTACCACACTATAGACTTGATTTGGGATTATAAATGCACATATCAAAATGGATTGAGTTATCCATCTGGGCAATTAATTAGTACATCTCAACGTGGAGCTACTATCTTTAAAACTTCTAAACTATAAGGAATTATTAAATTTTTTTCCATGAATAATTACAAATCAGAGAATCCAAGGATAAAGCCAAAATCAGGTGGCATTTATAATATAGATACAGTGACAACATTAAAGGAAAATTTGAAAGTTTTTAAGTAGAAAGAGTGACAATATAGGATTGGAAGCTCAATCAAAACAAGTGATAAATTGTGTCATTTATAGTGGTGGACATTTGAATCATAAATGTCAAGTTCCTTTCAATATGGGACAACTAACTAGACAAGTTAATTTGTGGGAAACATAGGTTAAAGTAATCCTTATAGTAATAATCTTAGGTGAAGAAAATATTCTAAATTTTTTGGAATAATTAAGGATAAGGATAAGGACAAGGTCTTCTACCTAGATTTCAAAATCAGTAATAATAAATAGGGAATCCAAGCCTTGAAGAGTATATAGAAAAATTAGTTAGTTACTATAAGGCTTGCTCATAGAGTATTAAAGCATCTTTTCAAAATCAATAAGCCTTCATTTACGTTTTTAAAAGTTAGATACGATAGCTTGCTAACTTTGCCTTTGAAAAGCAATAAGGTACATTTTCTGATCATGTCGAGCTCAATTTGAGGGAGCAAGTAAAAGTAGTGATTTTGTGGACTAAAAAAATAGGAAAAAGTTAAAGAGAAAAGGAAAGAGAAAGAAAAGGAGAAGATTGTTGTATAAGAAAAGAAGGTCGAGGAGAAATAAAAGGAGAAAGAGGAGCAATTACAGATGAAAGTAGGCAAGACTTCTAACTAAAAATTCTATAACCAAGTGAACTTGAGATAAATAGAAAAGAAGATAAATATGGTAAGTTTGTAGAGATTTTAAACAATTACATTTTAATATTCCTTTTAATGAATCCTTTTTATAGATGCCAAACTATGTCAAGTTCTTAAATGATCCCTTTTTTAAAAAGAAGAGACTCGAGGATTTATTAATAGTTATTCTAAGTGAAGCATACTTTGTTATCTAAAAAAACCCAAAAAATCAAAGATCCAGGGACTTTAATACTCCTTGTAATATTGGTAGTTTTTCAATTGAAAAGGCATTGACAAATTTAAGAGCTAGTATTATTTTGATTCCATGTGACAAACTTAGATGAACATTTAACTTGTAAATATTCCAATTAAGTATTTTATGGGAATTAAAGAAGATATTTTAGTTAAGATTCACAAATTCATTTTATTTACTGATCTTGTTATTTTAGATATGGAGGATGATAAACAGGTTTCATTGTTCTTAGGATAATCTTTCCTAGCTACTGTTAAGGCTATGATAGATGTGCATGATGGAAAGTTAACCTTAAGAGTAGGAAATGATCAAGTATCTTTTAAGATATTTAAAGCCATGAGACATTCCGCTAACAAAGATGATACTTGTTCTCTACATATGTGATTGATACTACATATTCTCATATTATACAGTAAATAATCACAAAAGATATATTAGAGGGTTATATCATGTAAAGAGAAGAAAAGGAGTTAGATAACCTTGGTATAATAAAGGATGTGGAATATCTGAGAGCTAATGAACCTATAACTAGGGAGAAGAAATGTGAGGAGATCAAAATATCAAAGAATAGTACAATAAAGTCTTCAATTGAGGATCCTAGATTAGAGAAGTTCTTGAGGAAGAAACACTCATAAATAAGCACTTATTAGGAGGCAACATAATGATTTATGTAATTTTGTTCCAATTTGGTGACTTTTAGGATATTTAACATTAGATAAAGATAATATTCTTTTATTATCAAGGAAGTACTTTTATCCTAACTTCCTCCTTCTTACTTTTTAGTTTTTTTTATTATTGTGGATAATGTACAACTTAATTGCATAGGGAATAATTCTAGATAATCTTTGACTTTGAAAGAATATTTATCAAGATAATTCATTATAAGTTTGGTTGTTATATGATTTAAGTTATTTCGGTAAATACTTACGAACACTGATAATTAAGTTAATTTTATTTTGCTTTTTTAATTTTGAAAACAGATACTTAATTTGCACTATGATAATTTTTGTATAATTTTGATATACAATTTAATTTAAAGTGAATTCGTTTTAAGAATTTTTAGCGTTCAATAAAAAATAAAAAAATGTGTGAATAAATGAACATTAAATAAATTCACTCCACTAACTTTAAACCAAGAAAAAATATTAAAGTTAAAGAGTGATGCTAGCAACCATTTAAAATAGCAACCTAACTGAGTAATTAAGAGTATTCATGATAAGGTGTTTATTATCATACCAAAAGTTTAGATGATTTTTCAAATAAGCTTTTAAATTCTCCTATGTTGTTTTAAAGATAGAGTTTTTCTCTTCTATCAATAAGGGTTATGAAAATGTTTGAAAGTTGAAGCATTTTTTTCATATATGTTCACTTTATGCATTATGTTGAATCTTGTGAAATGATTTTTATGGTGTTGTATTGAACTAATTTATGACTTGAAGAAGTAGTTAAATGCCTGGCATATTGATGAACTTCTTCTTTGAAAGGTCAAAGTAAAATTCATTACCAAATTTAGAACACTCTAACATTTACACAAGCTTACAAATTTTCAAACTAACTAGTAAAACAATATGCAATATAGAACACCTTTATCATATAATATTTAAGATCATGGTGCAGGAAGAGTATATAACACAAGCTTACAGATATCTTAACAATAAGTCTTCGAGCTAAAGTAGCTAACCTAATCTTGAGTTTTGCTTAGGTTAGTTTGACTTCCACTTTGTTTTCCCCAAAATTCATATTGTTTTATTATTTCCAAATGTGGTGCATGATATTGCCAAATGCTATTTTAAATAACTTTATGTCGCCTTTAGTTTTGATGTTAACCTAAGAGGCCCAGGCTAATTCATCCATCCTCTACCTAGGCATCTAATATCAAATATTGATGAACTTTATAATTGAACAAATAATGAAGAGTCTTGATTAATCTAATTGATTTGTTAGATTCATTCTTAGAGTTCCTAACTATTTATATTAAGAGTAATGGAATTAATTTTCTTAATGAAAAGCAAATTCTTAAGTGAAGCAGAATTTGATAACAAGATAATTAGGTTATATTTCTAGCGTGATTTTAAGAATATTACTTATGTTTGGATATTTTTATTAGATTTGGAGCTTAATGTAGCTTATTTTTAGTTATAGGTATTATTTTAGCTCCTTAATCAAAAAAAGAAATGAATTAGAGTAAGCTAGATCCAAATTATAAAAGTTTTGGTATAATTTTAGAGGAACACAGGTCAACCGTGCTCTAATCAAATAGGTCATTAGTTCATTCTACTTCTTAGAGAATTTTTCATATGAACAATAAGATCTAAATAGATACTCGTATTTATGAAATTCAGGTCCATGTTTTTAAAATAAACCCTCAGATTGTGATTGAGGAGTTACTATGTAATGAGGGGCTAATATTCGTCTCTGTTAGGGACCCATGTTGCTAATGATGTTTATGTAAAATATAATTTTTTCTAGTTGTGAAGAATAACCAACATGGGTTTATAAGAATAAAAATTATCATTTTTAATTTAGATGAGAGCATATCGAGAGAAGAGTCATAAGCCACCAAACTAAAATGTCTTGTGACAAGAATAGAGAAACTTTGAAGACAAAAAAGGGGATTCCATCAAGATTCAATTAAATAACTTTAAGATTTTAAGATCCAAAAGAATGACCTCATTTGTTTTGTGTTCTTTCTTAATGGTTATTGATCTTCTTATTCTTAGTATGAAATAAATTTGAGATATATCTAAATGTGATGAATCCTTAAAGTATAGGCTTAGATTAAATCTTTGATTTAATAAAAGACTTAAGTATTATTATGAATTATTCATACTTAAGTATTATTACGAATTATTCATACTTATGATTGAATTGAGATTTGCCAATATTTTGATTTAGTTCCACATTTCATATATAAGGATTAAGAAATCATATATATGAATAGAATGTGGCCAGATTTGCATATAATATTATAGATAGGATTGTATAAATCTTCCAGTTTAGAGTCAAATCTACTAAGGGAATTCATCGAATAAGTTAATATATTCTTAGGAGTTTGGATTATAAAGAGATTTAAACCAATTGACTTAAAGATAGAGGTTGTATTTCTTGATAAATAATATGGATGTAAATTAGAATTTCTATAGGTCTAAGATGCCAGGATTAACAATTAAATTAAGATAATTTTAATTATAAAAAGGCTCTAGGGGGATTCTACATCTAAATCTTATTGTATATTAGTAGCTTCAGTCTTACTTATTTCCTTACCTTGATACTTTAGATTAGTTCAATTAATTATTCCCTTTAATTCAATTACTAATTTTGTTAAATTAGATAATAGAAAGGTAATTAGTAATAGTACTTATGGTCCTTATAGAATCAACACTCGTACTCGCTAGGCTCTACTATAAGAACGATATGTATACTTGCCTAGTTGATCTTTAGTATTCTTTTGGGTTAGATACAAATATCACATTGTATCTTGTTTGATTTCTTTATAGCATTATTAAAATTTTTAGGATTTATTAAGATTCATATCAAAGATTTTGAGACCTACACTATGTTGTTTCTTCTTTTAGGCTTTAGCTTTTCTAGTCTTTTTATAATCTACTCATAGTTATTAAGATTCACTCTAATAAGTCCCTTATTTTTCATTTGATCATAGCTTTTCCTTACTATTTTAAATATTTTATCATTATTTATTCCTTATATGATTGACTTATTTATATTTTTTAATTTTTTAGAAAAACTCCTTTTCTTAGACTTCTATTAAAAAATAATAGCAAAACATACATAGTATGAACATTACACATCAACCAATTAATTGTTACTAATATAACAACCAAACTCAGCTCTTAAATTTGTTTTAAACTAATTAAACATAACTCATACTAATGATTTAAGATAATTATAGTAAACTATTAATTTAGATTAAATTTAATTGATTCGGGTTGGGTTCAGGAGTTGGGTTGGATTATCATGTTAGTAATATTTGATTGGTCCATGTGTGATTTTCATGTTGCATATTTTTTTGCTATTAGCTTGTAATAGGAGTTTAAGAAAAAGGCTTTTTAGAAAATTAAAAACTATAAGCAGGTTTTGGTAAAGATTTTAGATGTTAGGGTTTTAAGTTACTTAAATCAGAAAGGATCCTTATGTCTTTTACCTTAATATAAATAATGTTTTCTTAGAATGTATGTTAAAATAATCACTTTGGCGTTAACTCAAGAAAGCTACAATCAAGTGTTCCTTTTCAAAAATTTAATAGGGTAATGGACTTTGATCAAGAAATCCACATTTAAAGTCAAAATTTAAAATTAATTAAAAATATGTTCTTTTTCTTTTTATATATTGTGATTGTTTGAGCTAATAAATGGTATGATTGGAGAGATAGAGCAAACCTGATAAAGAAATTAATAAAATTGTTCTTTTAAAAGCCCAATTTTCCTTTTCAAGTCCAATTTTAGTTTAAAATCACTGAGAATTATATTTATTTAGGCATACATTGCCTTTAGAAATGATTTTCTATTATTTCTTAGATTTGAGTGAGAGTTCTTAAGCATATTTGGTTAGTCTAGTTTTACTTATTTTTTAGGTATTTAAAAACTTTAAGGTCATGTTAAACTAATAAACTTTCAAACCATTTCTTTTTCTTGAAATAATTCAATTCAAATGTTCTACAAACAAGGAAGTTGGACACAACCCTTTTCATTAAAAATAATAATGAAATTTTAATTATTCAAATTTATGTTAACGACATTATTTTTTGTGCAACTAATGAAATTTTATGCAAAGGATTTTTCAAGTTTATAACTAGGGAATTTTAGATAAGCAAGTATAATTTCTTTTTCAGTATTTAAATTAAGCAAATGAAGGAGGTACCTTCATTAACTATGCTAAGCACACTAAGGACATACTTAAATGCATTGGTATGGATTAAGCCAAACCATTAAAAACACCAATAAGTATCACAAATAAGTTTTAAAATGATGAAAAGGACCCACCAATCAAACCATTAAATGAGTATAAGTTTTGCCTAATTAAAAGCAAATTAAAAACTATTGATGCATATTCTTTATGATTAGTTGATTTTTTATTTTTTAAATGTATATAGAATCATTTGAAAACTATTTGATTCAATATCCTATTGTTTAAATTCAATTTTGAGTATCTTTGTTCAGGCTTTTATGTTATGATCTTGTGCATCTTTGGCTAACTTATAAATTAGCATCAACTAACTAAAAGATGGAGCTACAAATATAGAATGCTCCTCTATCCTTCAATGAGTTCGTTGTTTGGGCATTAGCCTTGCCAATTCTTATAAGGAAAAAAGGTTTGACTAGTTGAATGTTTGATAATCTTAAATTTTTAGTTTTATCTAATTTGAAAATTCAACGTTATCCATTTATCCTTGAGTTTTCTTTATAATCCATCATTTCATCTAGCAAGTTTTGAGGTCCATAAGTATTTTATCAGTTTACATTTAGTTTTACTATACATCCTTTTTCTCCTTATTAAATTCAATCTCTTTCTCTCTCTCACTCACTCACGCACACACACACACACACACACACACACAGAGACAAAGAGAGAGAGAAGTTTCTCCTTTATTTGGCAGTTCACTTCATCTTTAATGACTTTTATAGGCTCCCAAAGATTATTATAATCTTCTATAAATGATTTCTATCAACACCCATCAATATTTTGATTTCATTTTAGGGTAAACCTAACCCTTTTTGAATATAGTATTTTCAAAATTTTATGAATTTTTCTTGAAATTATTAATTAATTAACATTGATTTCAGGATTTTTAAAGTGTTTATACTTTCAGTTTCATGAAAACTTATTTAGATTACATCTAATTTTAAATTTTACATGATTAAGTTCACTTGATTTTGTTCAATTACTTATCCATTTGATAAATTTTGACTTTTTAATCAACTTTTCGTAATTAATAACAAATTTTAGAATTATAGCATTTTTATTGAGATTGAAAGAGGAATGTACTTACCAGAGTTAACTTTTCTTTCAAAAGTTATTATATTGCTTTGTTTTCTATGAGTTACATTTAACTATTGATCCCCTCCTAACTTTTACTTTTTGAGCCCTTCGGATCATTTCATTTCGTTTAGTATAGACATAACCAAATCTAATAATACATCTTTTGATTTCAGAGCTTCAAGGAAGCTTAGATCTAAGAGAGCCTCAAAAGCGAGGTCCCTACTACTCCTCCTTCATCTCTCCTACCTCTCACTAGAGCTCACCCTTATTTTATTACCAAGTAACTCAAGTTTCAAGATTATAGAATTATATCTCTTCATGATATTATAGTTATTCATTCAAATTCCCTAAATAATTTTAAACAATTTAACTTAGTTCGATACTTCATTGACTAAGGTTAGGAGCTTATTTTATGTAAGACATGTATGGTTACTCTATGAATTGTCTTTATTATAATACAAGGAATGGGGTAAGAGATGCTAAAATAGTTTTTAAATACCAAGTTTATGATATTGAGATTTTGCTCACATTGTAGATTCTTAATTATATTTTAAGCATTCTTACTCTTAAATATAATTGCTTAACAAAATATTTTATGGAGGATGGACCACATTCCATTTACAACCATTCTAAAGCCTTTCCTTAGTAGCCTCCTACTCATTTTCATTATCCTCTTATTCTTAAGTCATAAGATTCTAGAAATTTTTTAGCTATAGCCAAATTTCACCACCACTTTAATGAAATTTAATTATCTATCCTCAACTAACCATAAGAGTAATGTAAGTTTTGATGATTGATGGTTCTTTTCCACCCTCATAATGGGTGAGAAAATAGCTTTGGGACACTTTATTTTATGCAACATGTTTCGTTTTACTCAAGGTAAGAACAAGGATCAAAATATTACATATGATATAAGATTTGAGGTTGTCAATGGTCAATAGCCTATCCTAGGCAGCAACAGTTGTTTGCAACTGAGCATAGTAATATGGCAGAGGCATTGGCTCTAGAAGATGTAACATTAATGCCAAAATATAGTCATATCAAGGAGCTATACTTTAACGATGAGGATAACAATCATAAGGTAGATCCTTTCAGTAGACCTCCATGACCTACATATGCTTTAATCACTTCTCGATTGGCAAAGCTTGTCAAGAATTAAAGGCTCATATGGGGTGAGTTTACACCCGTCTGTGGTAAGTTAAGACTTATTTCGAGAGCACTTGTACTATTATTAAGTTTCCTTTTATAAGTTTCTCAACCATATCCTAAAGCAACCTTCTCTCCCTACTTTCACTATAAGAAAATTACTAATTAGCGATGGAAAATTACTGACAAAATAATCGTAGTAAATTACCGACAAAACTTCATGTTCTGTAGGTAAAATTGTCCAGAAATTTTCCAGTTTGCGACAGACAAAATATCCACCAATATATGTGGAGAGAAATTATCCCAATAATTTTACGACAGAATATAGTGATAGATGGAAAATTTTCATCGGTAAAATAGGTAGGAATGCTACATAGCATCAATAAATGTCAGAATGTACCAATACAATACATTTCTGTTAATAAAGTACCGATGGAATTGTTATTTTATTGGTAAAATTGAAAGATAAACATTGTTGTTTGCTTCGGCTTCAACGTTTTTAATAAAACAAAAATGACATATTTTAGTTTAACACCAAATGATGTCATTTTCATTTAACCTAAAAGCTACCAAGCCCCCTTCTCCATTGTCATTTTCCTTTTCTCTTTGTCGTTTTCTCCTCTGTCGACTTTCCTCCCTATCGCCACCAACCTTGTCTCTACCATCCTTGTCTTTGTTTCCGTACTCGTAGTTGTCATCATCCTCGTCTCTGTTTAAGGTAGGTTTTATCCTCCCTTATGTTTTATGCTTGTTATATATGTGTGAATGAGTTTTATACCGGTTTTTTGAAATGTTTTTCATGCATTATATATGTTTTGTCTGCATTTTACCATTGTTGTGTGATGAATGACAAATTTGAGCTAAAACCGATTACAAATGGCCCCTGAAATGGAACTTGAAACTCAACTGGTAATGTGTGTTTTGAAAAATGCTTTTCTTCTCTTCTTCATGACTTTTCTGCTTCATTTTAAGAAGATGAAACCTTAACTTTTTGGTAAAACATGGTAATGTAACTTCTAAAAGAATAGTATAATTTTATTTTAATAGAACTTCGAATATGATCTCACCTTTTCCTCAATTATTTTAGAGAAATGATTATTTCCTGAACCAAACAGAGAAAGAGTTGTATAAAACCTAATAATATAGAAGTGAGGTTAGATGGTTACCAAGATTTAAGCATTATTTTAGAGTTAGGGTAATTTCATCTAACATAGATTGTTTAACAATAATTTTTCAATATATATAGTAAATTTCCATACACAATTACATCTAAACATAAGAAACAATCATATTATAAAGAAATTATATATTCCTATACTAATATACAAGATTATTCAAATAATACCTATAATCTTATAATTATGAAATCAATTCCTATAATTACAAAAAAATTATAATTCCAAATCAATTATTAGATGACTCATATCAACATTCTCTCTAAAGTTAAAGTATAAATGTTTATAATACCTAATTTTTCAATGATATCATGAAATTTATAATGTTTAGTGTATAATAAAAATTTAAGATTTCACAATTTTTTGAAAACTTTGCATATTACATATATGAGGTTTTAAACATGTTTCATTTAATTTTATCATTTCATATTTCTTTAAAAAGTTTTAGCTTTATACATTTTGTTAAATTTGGGAAATTTTGTGAATTTTATTAATCTTTTATTAAAAAACACATTTTGGTATTGTATTTTGAAATGAGAGATTTAAGTGAGTTATTGCATTCATCAAATAACCTAACTTTTTCTTAATTATGGAAAATATCAATTGTATGCAATTTTAATCAAACTCGCATACCTTATATATGAATGGCTTATCCTTTAACAAAATTAGTTCTTGAATATTTCTATAGTTTGCATATGCATTAACTTGACTTAAAAAGATCACTCTTTGATTCCTCTATATGAGATTAACTAAGTTATGAATTATACTAGTTATTGGTGTACCAAGTATCTTGCCTAACATAAATCATTATAATTATTGAACAAGTTGCTTGCCTTTCCTAATTAAAAAGATAAAATGATATTTGTCTACTTAGGGATGTGATGTATTGGACATAAAAAAAAAGATAATGATCAGTTTGTTTTAATCGCTTTAAGGAATATGGGCATTATAATACATCTCCCATATGGCCCATCAACTTTATTAATCTATACAAAATGATATGGCATAATTCCACTATTTTCCAATAACGCATGAAAATAATGAGGTTCATTGTCATTGAATGAAAAATGCGAATGAAGCAATCATATATCTCATGATTTCACATCCTCTCTAAACGATGATGGTCCAATAACTTTAGTTTCTCCCTTAAATGTTATTTTGCCAATAATTTCCACAATGAGTGCTTCAACCTTATCTTATTTCTTTATTCTTATATATATATATATATATGATTTTGGATAAGGTTGGAAGGTGATCTTTTATATGTATTTAGACTGATTGGTAAGGGCATCACATGTTATGAATTATGTTACTTAGAATCCTTATGATCAACTTATCATTTAAAAACAAACTCTTCTTGAAGTTTTTATCAAATGGTTATATGTCCTTAATGCTTTTACTTGTATGAGTGAAATTCCTATTTGTTGACAAGTCATTGTGATTAGTTCAAGTCTTTATTTAAATGCTTATATATGAACATCGGTTTGAGTATTGTGTGATTGAGTATTGTGTGTTATAAATAACACATATGTTTATCAAAATCCTTATTGTAGACCAAAATGTCATCAAAACATAAAACAACAAACTTCTAGTGAATGCATGCGAAATATGATTAATTAATCTTATGAAAGTGCTAGGTGTATTTGTGATTTCAAATGGCATTACTAACCATTCATAAAGTTGTTTTTTTTATATATTTTGAATGTAGTTTAACACTCACCCCCTTCTCTCATCCTAATTGACAATATATAGATTTTAAATCAATTTTTATAAAGATATTAAACCTATAAAACTTATCTAGCATATTATCTAACTTAAGAATGGGATGGTGATACTTTAATGTTATATTGATTATAAACCTACAATCAATGCACATTTTCTATTATCCATCTTTCTTATAGAGAAAAAGTACAGTAGATAAGCAACTGCCATACTATTTTATTTTGCATAAAAACTCAATTTTCCTATTTCTTTTCTCTAATTTTTCTTTTTAAATTTATTTTTGAGCTCTTAACCTTTCTAACATTTTCAAAATATGTTACCTGTTAACAAATTGATAAGAGGATATGATTATTTTTTCTAATTATAATCAAACTTTCGTTAGATATAGAACTTAAAAAATTGGAATATAATTGGTTTGGATAGAACAATGTAAGGCTTATATCACTTGAATACACGTCCTACCAATCTAACTTCATCATCACTTCAACGATTAAAACTGAATCTAAAACATCTCTTGATTTCTTTAATTTAATGAAATAATATTAAATTAGTTCATAAAATGGAATTGCCTTAATTCCTAGATTGAAACTAATACATTGTTCTATCTATTGATGCATTCAAATTAATGTAATCTTGTTACACAAATGTAAACTAAATGCTGAAGAAAAAATGTGGACAAATCCTTATCCTTATCATATATTGCATATTGTTTTCATATATGCAACACATATTGGCAATGATTTGAATATTGCCATTGATGCATTCAATACTAGCTGGGTAATTGTATTGTATTTATTTATATTAGCATTGATGCATGAAATAACAGTTTAGATAATTAATTGGAGTTGAATATCTTTTTCTTCATTGTTTCTATTCCGTTCATTTAGAATAAGCATTGGTGGTGTTATTGCATTTCAATAAAATTAATGGAGATTATGATAGTCGACTATAATTATAAGGAAAATGGTATAATGAAGAAATTGTTTGGAGCACTAATGAAGGATGCTATTTGAACTGTATGTCATAATATAAATTCCATTACATTATGCCTAACAAAATATTGGTTAGATATTATAGGCATATGTCTTATGGCAAGTTTTGGTTTATTTCAGTATGGAATACAATGATAAGTTATATGATCCATTTATCCTATCATTTATGTAAGAGAATTCCTAAGGCAATAGCAGAAGCAACAAAATCATTATGTTTATCTCTTTTTAAATGTTTTCTTATTATACATTGTTATTGAGTTGACTTATAGAGATTGGAAATCACTTTGAGTATGTATGCCTATTGATGAATAAAACAACAATGGAATTTACATGTGATATGTGTTAGAATTGTGGTATAAGGAATGGCATCCTGGATCATTTGTTATAGTAGGTTTATATTTATATGTCATATGCGCCTTGTAACATGCAATATATTATTGATAACATATATGACCTGTAATGGAAGAAGTTGACCAAGATTAGGAAGCACTTATGTAATCGTGTGATGTTAAGTGAATTTAATTACTTGTACCATCTATATCTATCTTTTACAACCAAAATTAAGGTAAAATCACATCAATGAACCTATATACGGATTATCGATTTCATACTTTAGGAAAGGATTTTTCTCTTGTAGATACTATTGGTAATTATGTTAGTAAAAGTAATATATCAGTTGCATCTATATAAACTTATATTTCCTTTAATATGACTTTTGCTAACATAGTTAGCTTTTGTAAATTGTGAACTCAAATAAATCATATTTGCCTCAATTGCAATAAAGGTAAAAGGCAAGTAGTGGTTGCAAAATGCCACACAATTTTGTAATAAAATGATAATAATAGTGAGAACTATGCAGAACAAAGATGAAAAGATCTAAAATATAAACACTAGAAGTGAGCTCCTATTACTTTCCTAACATACATTTTTAAAGTTCTTCCATGAAAGTAAAATGGTGGGAAGATGGTTAACTTAACAGTGAATAAAATTAATTTCTCCTCTACTATGCACTTCACAATTAAGGGAATATATATAATGAAATAATATTATTAGGCACCAAATTTCTTGGCCCTATTATATAAGAAGAATAACATTGATAATTTTGTAATTGCATTAGGCTAGTATGGTCTATATTATGATTGTTGCATGCCTTTTTATGTCTTTTTATGTGAATTATAGTTATTTTTGTCGTTAAAGACTTAATGTTTATAATACATGTTGGAAGTGTTCTACTTGTGTTGGTATATATCACATGATTTTGTTGACATTATATCGATAATTGATTGTAAGAGTTTCAATTGTTAATGCATATTGCAAATTTTGGTGTTGTATACAACAAATATAAATACAACAATATTGAGCAAGCATATTATATTAAATATGAAATATTCTTTTTTGCAACCCCTATTTTGTGTTGAAAAGCATCGCTCATCGTTCTTCTTTGTAGCCTGTGGTTATCCGTCCATCAAAGTAAGTCATCCAACTAATGTCTACCATATGTGTTGCTTTAATAGTATGAGTATTTGTGTTTGGGATTTGTGTGAATGCAAAGGACGTCTTGCTTTTGTGTTGTTGTTTAAAATATGCTTATAATCATTGATGATTTTTTATGTTCTACTTTAATAGCCTAAGTATTTATGTTTAGGTTTTGTTTGAATCATTGATGAGTAGATATATGATTACAAAAGTATTTACTGCATTTGGAATGGGTTTGAGATCTTATGGATGATCCAGTGCATAATAAACCTGTAAGATGGTATATAGGCTAGAAACCCATGATGTAGCTCCAATGAGGCTTATTAGTGAAAATTTCCACAAGACTAAGAGTCACAGCGAGAACTTGCTTTCTTGATTCATAGGTGTAAACAATGCCACGCACCATAGTATTAAAATCAATTGTAGGTGATTAATTCAAACATAAATACTTGAACTTTAATGTGATTAATTTAAACTTAGTATTAACATAAGAAATTCATAGGTTTGATAGACATGACAATTCTTTGCATAATAAACTTATAGGACATTATATAGGCTGGAAACCTATAATACAGCTCCTATGATACTTATCGGTGAAAAATTCCAAGAGCCTAGGAGTCAATTCGAGAACTTGTTTTCATGATTCACAGGTATAAACAATGCCACGCACTATAGTGCATATTTAAAATCAAAATTTGGATTTACATGGTGATTTTCCAATCATTATTGTGGAATTGGCTATGTTTGAGTTTTCTAATTGTGAACTTATATGGTAGGATATGTAGGTTTCAATTTGGAGGGAAAATGGTCTGAGACCTGTAAAAACTTAGGTTATGTTATGTAAAGTAAAGATCAAATGTTATGTAAAATTAGGGGAAATAAAGGATACTAACTATGAAATCAATGTTTTAAATAACAGTTTTACATAAATGAGTAATGTTGATAGATCTTGGATGTATAGATGATTAACATGCAATGATTTCTTTAATCCTGAGTTTGTTGAGGGAGTTAAAGATTTTATTCACTATGCATGTTCTCAACCTACATATATAGATGACCCAAAGAACAAGTGTCAATGTAAAAAGTGAAAACATATTCGTTTTCTTCCAATTGATGAAGTGAATCTCCATTTGTTAATAAAAGAGTTTGTTCTAAATTATTTTGAGTGGACACAAAATGGGGAACAATTAATTTGTAGCACCTCAAAGGGTAATGATGTAAAATTATCAATAAATGTGGATGAGTTTGAAAGGGGAACAAGATTTAGAAAAAATAATATGGGTATAACTGAAAATCCTTACATCCAAATGGTTTATGATGAAGCTGATTATACCTTTTAGGAAAATATAGAAAATCTTGAAGAAGAACTAAACCAATATGCAAAACAATTTTTTGACTTACTACAAATAGTTAACTAAGAATTATGACCAAATTGTAAGACCACAACTCAATTATCTTTGATTGATTTAATATTGAACATAAAGTTTGAAGGGCATATTTCTGATAAAAGTTTTGATAACATTCTTGCTTGGTATAACAAATCATTGTCTCCTAATCATACAATGGTCGATAATTTTTACAATATGAAGAAACTTATTAGGGGTCTTGGTTTCCTAGTTGAAAAAATTGATTGTTGCAAATTAGGATGTATGTTGTTTTGGGGAGATGATGTGGAATTACAAGAGTGCAAATTTTATAGTCAATCTAGGTTCAAATCTAGAGAACGTACTATGAAATAGAAATTAGTACCTTAGAAATGAATGTATTATTTCCTACTAACTCCAAGACTTCAAATACTATAAACCTCTAATGCTACTGCATCTCACATAAGATGGCATAATGAACATAAACAGTAAGATGGAATAATGAGTCATCCATCGGATGCAATGGGCGGATGTAATGGAATAGAAACATTTTAATAACACCCATTATGAGTTTATAGCTAAAAGTCGAAATGTTGGGCTGGAATTGTCAACTAATGGATTCCAATCTTTTGGTCAATCAAGCCAACAATATTTACCATGGATAATCATAATTACTCCTTATAATTTACCTCCATGGATGTGTATGAATGAGGCATATATGGGCCTACAAATCTAAAGTATAAAATTGATGTATTCTTACAACCAATGGTATTTGAATTGCATCATCTTTGGGAATATGGTGTGGAGACATATGATGTGCCTCTTAAATAAAATTTTGTATTGAGAGCAACTTTGATGTGGACTATTAGTGATTTCCTGGTGTATGCTATATTGTTTGGATAAAGCACAGCAGGAAATTTGGCTTATCCTTATTGTGGCAATGATTCTGATGCATTTTACCTTCCAAACAAGGACAAAACATCTTGGTTTGACAACCATAGGAAATTTCTTCCTCCAGATCATCCATTTAGAAGTAATAAATAAAATTTCATTAAGAATAGGATGGTACAGACACCTCCTCTGCCTCACAAAGCTGGTAAAGAGATATTATAAGAGATTAATGAATTAGGGTTGCTAAAAGTTACAAAACTTGAAGCTGATGAAGTTAATACAAGCATTAGTAAAAACTTTGGTTGGAGAAAATGAAGCATCTTTTAGGATTTTCCATATTGGAAAACTAATTTAATATGTCATAATCTAGATGTGATGCATATTGAAAAAAATATATTTTTGAAAATTTATTTAATACCATAATGAATATTGAAGGAAGGAAAAAGGGCAACATAATATCATTAGCTAATTTGAAACTTTTTTGTAAAAGGAATGAGTTAGATAAAGATCTTCACACCAGTAAATATTTGAAAGCACGTTACACTTTCGACAAAAAATAAAAAGCAACTTTGTGTGAATGGTTGAAAAGTCTAAAGTCTCTTTATGGATATGTTTTAAACTTAGCAAAGTGTGTGGATATGAGGAAGTACAAATTATTTGAGATGAAAAGTTATGATTTTCATGTGTTTACGTAAAGGCTAATTCTAATTGCATATAGGAAGTTGCTACCGAATAAGGTTTAGGAAGCTATAATAGAATTAAGTTTATTCTTCAAAAGCTTAACATCTTCTAGAAAGGGAAATTTAAGTAATCTTATGCAAATTAGAAGGGATTTTTCCTCCAAACTTCTTTGACTGTATAAAGCATCTACCTGTGCATTTAGCACATAAGGCTAAACTTGCTGGTCCAGTTCAATATCGATGGATTTATCCGTTTGAGAGGTAATTATAGTAAATATTTAAATTTGAGTTATAGCATTTTTTAATCACATAATTATAATAATCCTATTGCTAATGTAGATATTTGCATCACTTAAAAAAAATGTCAAAAACAAGGCTAGAGTTGAAGGTTCAATATGTAATACTTATTTAGTAGAGGAAGCAAATACATTTTATTCATATTATTTTGAGTCGCATATGCACACAAGAGAAAGAGAAGTTCCTCGTAATAACAATGGGGGAGGAATGAGTGATGTTGATGGTAACTTATCCATTTTCACATATCTTGGACGAACATATGAACAATCAATAAGAAGAATGTTAACAAAGGAAGAATAGAGGCTGCCCATGGTTACATCTTATTGAACTATCAAGAGGTTTGATATTTCATGTAGTAAGTTAAAATTGATTTTGAAACTGATTATTTAGGTTTTCAAAGTTAGTTTTGTTCACAACTAAACTACATAATAATGCTTTTAGATTATACGAGGAATGGTTAAGCAAGCTAATGGCTGAAAAAACACAGGATGGTATCAATAAAGAAGTTAAAAGACACTTTCCTCGATGGTTCAAGAAATATGTAAGTTTTCACTTACAATTATTGAAATAGTTGAATTATTAGATCAAAGTGTTTAAATGACATTATACTATTTAATATGATAATTTATTTTTTTGTAGGCCTTAGAAAATCTAATAGAGAACAAGTTCATATGTGATCTTGCGAAAGGACCTTTGGGAACTACTAAATCATATCTGGTGTATTTTGTTAATGGATACAAATTTCATATAGAATATCATGGTCATATCATGGAAACAGTAAAAAGTGAGGTTTGCATAAAGGGAGAATTGATAGATCACTTTGGTAAAATTACTGGGATACCTAAAATTGAGTACCCTAGATTGCCAATAAAGCAGAGTGTGATATTTAAGTGTGACTGATTTGATTCAACTCCTAATGTTGGTATAAAAGTGCGCAGTCGATACAATCTAGTTGGAATCAACCAGCAAACAAGATTTACACAATTTAAACCTTTTGTATTGGTGATGCAAGCGATCCAAGTGTATTATGTCCCTTTTTCTAGCTTACGATGAGATAAGTCATATTTGTTTGTCATTTGCAAAGTTAAACCTATATGTGTTTTTGAATTTCATGTTTTTGAATTTCATGGAAAAGGAGAAAATAAGAGAATTGAAAGTGAAGTGCTTCAAGAAGATGATTATGAAATAAATGCATATGTTATACATGACAAGAATGAACCTTTGAACAATCCCAATATTGGATATATTGAAATTTCATCTGAAGAGGATAAGGAGGCGAGAGATCTGAAGAGGAGTCTGAGTTTGATTTTAATTCTTCAGAAAAAGAAGATGACAATGATTCTAATTTTACAATTAAGTGATCATGATAGCGATTAATTTGTGTTTATAATCAAATATTATATGAAATAGTCTATTATTGCATCAACAATATATTGAATTTATATTGTTCCATTACTGGAATATTCAATAAAATGTGAAAGTTAAAAATATGACACCAAAGAGAACACAGGATATGATGCAGCCAAGGATCAGGTTACCACAATTTCCATTAGCCAGTTCAAATCTAGATGAAGCATCATCTTCTGCAGATGCTACAAAATCCGTATGTCCAGATGAGGCATCACCTTCCCAATCTATAATCCAGATGAGGCATCACCTTCCCAATCTATAATCCTTATATAGTCAACTTCTGTACCTGATGCTGCACCATCCTGCCTTACTACACCATCCACTTTTTTTCCTTCATTCGTCACCCCTATACCGATAGAGATATCAAGGGTAAAAATTGCAAATGAAGGAGGCAGCCTTCATCTTGGAGCTAAGGGAGTTGATGGAAGAACTTACATCACAATTGTCAACAATTTGTGAGTGAAAATACATGAAACACCATAGGTTTATAATGAAGTTATAGTTTTTAATTTGAAAATGATCTAAAAAAATTTGTATATTAGGTTGGTTCCATCTAGAACCTGCTCAAGAAACATGACATCTAAGTTCAAAGAGAAGATTGATCGTGAGGGTTATATATGGAAGAATATCTCCTAGGAGACAAAGAATTTTTATTATTAGGAGTTTGAGGTGAAAAAATATTCTTTTGTATAGTTTTATCTAATTAATTTTATACATCAATTAGATAAATATTGAAGATTATAAGTACTTATGGTATTTTTCCTTTTTTTCAGAAAGAATTTTTTTGGGATTTCAAATTTGATATGGTTATTTATAAAGTATATGAGAGGCAAGCTCGTACATGTCATAGAGACTTTCTTGGTGCAATACACAAGACCAGTGTACAACCTCCTTATATATCTGAAGAAATATGGAGTCGTTCGTAGTAGTATTGAACATCACTCGAGGCAATGTCCATTTCAGAGTGCGATTCTACAAATAGACATAGAGGACTGGAGGGAGAGAGTCTTCTCTTACACACTGGAGGATCTATTACCCACTAGGAGCATATAGAGAAACATATAAGTATCTACATTTTACACTTACATTACGATTTTTTTACTTTCATGTATATAATTTGATTTCAATTTAATTTGATACGTAAGTATCTACATATATGGTTGTATTGTTGAGTTACTTTCTTTGTTCAACAGGGGGTAAATATCATAAAAATAGAGAAAACTCTACTGAAAGTTTTGTAAATTGTAGTTCACTTACAACATTTTATTCTAATGCAGAAAAAGTCTATAGGCAAGAAGCCTATACTCTATCAACTCTTTTTACACACCTATACTAAGAAGTATGATGGTGTGACCTTCATCAACACTCGATGTAGAGAACTTAATGTATATGAAATTTATGCTTTAATATAATTCTTATTAATTACCACTTCTTAACATAAACATTATCTCTTGATATGACCAAATAAAAGAAAGCATTCAACGACAGTCTCAGCACTCTGAAATTGTTGATGAGAGTCAGACATATTTTGATGCAGTGGGTGGTAGGGACTGTCGTAGAAGGATCTTCGTTTTAGGTTCATTTGCGAATACATGCTATTCACAATCCTCCACATCCAATACAATTGCATCTAGTAGACGGTCCGCATCTAATGAGAGAGTCGTTCAGTTTGAGAGCACAATACAAATGCTGGAAACTCAATTGCAATAGTCGATGGAGTATGTAGGCCAGCTATGTAATGAGGTGGATGAGTTGAAGGAGAGGGGCAGCACCCCATCACAGCAATCAGAGCATCTGCATTCACTAACTGCATAGCTTAGTTATAGCTATTCTCAAGTAATTTTGTATGAATTAGATATTTATTGTTGTAGATAATAATTTTTATTATCAATTAAGAAACTTTTTACTTTATATTATCAATTAACTTACTGTTTAGACAAATTAATTGTAGAAAAAAATCAAAATATTATCAACAAATAATTGTATAAATTAATTAGCAATATAAGATTATCAATTAAAATTAAATGTACACATTAAATTTAGGAAAATTTAAAAAAAATAATATTGATGCATTTGTTGACAGAGTAACAATATCCATCGGTAAATTTAGTCGTAAATTTAAAACTGTCTGTAAATTTACCAATGGAATATAACTTACCGTTACTACATTTTCCTATAGGTCTCCAAAACTTGGACCGTCGCTAAATTTACCAATAGACATTCAAATCTGTCGCTAAATTTATTGAAGTACAAAAGTTACCGTCGCTAAATATAATAACAAAATAGAAAATGTCCATCAGTAAATTAACTATAAAATAGATTATCTATGGCTTTTTCTCCGACAACTCATACCATCGGTAATTTCCATCACCAACTTCACTTGTCAACGAAAAAACCTTCACATTCTGTCTGTAATTTCCATCACTAAACCTCATTTTTCTTGTAGTGTTTATGGCCTATTTTGAATTTAATTCCCTTTTGTCTTTTTCATTTTTTCAAAAAGAGAGAGATATGTTTCTTTCGCATATGAGAAACTAAGTTTAAGTGGTAGTTTTATATATTTATTTAACAATATCACTGTATTTTTCATAAAAATAGAAGGATTATTGCACTAAAGGAGGTTATAGTATATTTTTTAGTGATAACAAAAACATATTTTCTACTAATATTTTATTTTTAGTGTTTTAAAGAAAAACAAAGCAATTTATCCATGCGTATGAAATAACTGATCCAAAAGATATGCTATCAAATTCAAGTATCGACTAAGACTTTCATTATTTAAAATCAATATAATCTATCTTGTACCTTTAATTTGGTTATTTTAATTTTGTGGGGATTCTTAATGTATAAACATCTCATTTTTAATTTCAAAGCATGAACGGTTGATTTACCAAAAGCAATTAAGTTTATTTAAATCTCTTTATCTTTAAAAAAATTATAAACTTATAAAAGTTAATAAACTAAAATTTTAATCAAAATGAGGTGTTTTAATTTGTTTAGAAAAAACTATTGAAATTTGATATTTTAAAGGATTTGGATAGGTTAGGTAAACAAGTTTTCAAAAAGTTACAAAATTGATAGACTTCAATCAGCTAGACATTCGGTTACTTGATTGGCTAGTTGACAAATCATCGACTAGCCCATGGTCCTTTTCAAAAGTTATTGAAAAAGTATATTCTATCTGACTAGGGGTCTAACTAACCAATATCCCATTTTGTGGTTTTCTGATAAGTTAAAAGTAAGTAATCAACTAATCGAACATGCCCAAAACTAGTCATTAAAACTACTAGCTTGTGTTTCTAACAAATATGTGGAGCTTTATAAGCTATAAGTACTTGAATATCTAATTGTTTGATAACTTATGATACTTTATTATCACAATAACATATTTGAGAGAATTTTTAATATTTTAAGCGTACATATATTCACTGTGAATTGATTAGTAGAATATTAAAGTGAGTAAGCAAGACTTTTTAAATTTGTAAAGTTCAATTAGGGGTTATTTCTTGTGCTTGATTGATTTAAGAATATTTGCAGTTGCTATTCACTATAAAAGAAGATTGTAAAAAGGGTTCTTTTTACTAAATGCAAGCAAAGATTCTTATAAGAAAGTCCCTCTTTACCTAGTTAAAAAAAAAAGTTTAGTGGAATCCCAAGTGGTTCGTAGGAAGTGAATATGGGTGCGGTTTGTTTGTCAAGCTACTATAAAATCTTTTTTCAATAGCTCTTCCCTGCTCTCTTATCATTATTTTCATTTGCACAGTTGTATTCAACTACTTTATCATCCCATATTATATTTCTACTACAATTTGATCATATTATATTTTGAAGTGTCAAAAAGTTTTTAAATTTACTGACACCCAACTCATCTCCTGTTAAGTGTCACTAGGGACCAACAAATGATATGTCTAAAATGGATCTTGTGCCTTGAAATTTAAAAAAAAGTTTAGTATAAGTTATAGATCTTAAAATCAGAAAAGAAAGCTATATGAATCATAGGTTTTAAAATTAAATAAAAATGCTTAAAGTGGGTCTTTTGGACTTCAAAAAAATATGTAAAATGGATCTTAGTTTTGAAAAATAAAATAAAATGAGAGATTAAAAAATGCCTAAAGTGTGTTAATTTTGAATTTGATTTGAAAGTGGAGAAAGTATAGGAATTAGTGATTTGATACCAAAGGCTTGACTTATGTTTTGAGGTCTTGTGAGCTTATAGTTTTGAGTTAAGCTTGTAGGTTTTGACTTAGATAATTTTCTACTTTGGGCTTAATTTCCCATTAAATTTTCTTTTAATTTTTGCTTATGTTTTAATGATTTGTTTTACTGATTTGATTAATTTTAGAATTGCACATATACTAAGTAATTAGATATTGAGCGTAAGATCTAATTGTTTAGAAAAGTATCACCTAATTTAGACTCTTCAAATCCAGCAAATTTATTTAACTATTTAAAAATGAGATTCTAATTATATTAGACTGAAAGAAAATAAAAAATATAACTTACTTATCACATCAAACCATAAAAGGCATAAAAAGCTAATTTATCATATTTTAAACTTGCTAGTCACTTAAGTTATTATTTATTACATATTTTTATTTTAATAATATATGAATTCCATTTTTCTAATTTTCAATTATTGATTGTATTTATTTATTGTTATTAAGTCCTTAAATCAAAATGATAAAAATGGAAAAATAATATCTTAATTGAAGACAATAACAGAAATTAACAATGGAATCTAAAATGAATAAAGAGAGATGAGACTTTTCACGAACTGTTGCCTTTAATGTATCTTGCCTTGTCATCATGAGGCCACACCAGGGGTAATCCATGGACATTGTGTTTAACTTTTTTCTGTAATAATTATAATCAAGGCAATATGTATAAAATCGATTCCACGGTTGGTATAATTTCTTATATTCCTAAAACAAATTTGAATTGGAAACTATAGAAGTGGAGCATATTCTGATTTGGATACGTCCCCTCATTGTTCTTGTTAGGTTAGCCATGGTTGCATAAATCACATACATGCGAATGCAGTGAAAGTGTTGGAATCAAGATTCTGACACCATGACAACCTGAAAACTACAGAATCTAACATGCATGCATGGATATGTAAAGAACATGAAATATAAAACTTCTTTACCTTATGTTTCTCCTCCTTTCTTGTTTCTTCTCCGTGTTTGGGTTGTTACAGACACCAAGCCCTTCCTTAATCACCCAAGAACACTCAAAGAAGATGAAGAAACAATGTATAAGGGTGATTTGAGCATCAAAATAGATGAGTTCTAGTATATGCTCAAGATGATAGAAGATGGATCAAGAATCTTATTGCATGCACTTTGATTCATGCAACAATTGCATAAATTGCAAGAATCAGAATCAAGACACCTCTCTCTCACTCTAGAACTCTTCTAGAGCCCTTATGCTCTCACTTATGTGTGTAATTGAGCCATGATCGTGGCATGTGCTCATCTTTGGCCATGTTCGAGGCCTATGAGTCACGATACACACTATGTTTTTCATTCGATCTTTTATGCATGTGACCCTTAGGTTCCAGGTTATTTTGGGCACTTGAATTAAAATCATGAAGGGTTTCATGATGTCAATTTGCTGCAATATAAGTGGATTAATACACGAACTCTTCGATTGTTAATTGTCCAACTTATGAATCTTTCCATAGACAATTACCATGCAATTCATCCTTTCACCATATTATACCCCACTTGGTTTGGAGTATGAGCTATGTGTCAACTCCCACTAGACTGACTATGTCACATCTAGTCCAAGTAATGTTAGTTCTTGTCTTGGGATCTTATTACTCTATGTGTTATTGAAGACTCTCTTCATAACACATAATTGCTCTGGCCAGAGACTACTGAATAATGACTTCGACAAAAGGTCGTAGTTATCATCTCCTTCTATTAGGAGTGGTGAAACCTTTATTAGTTACCCAATTACCTTCGAATACAAATAGCTATACCCAATCACCACCCTAAAAGCGACATTGTCATGAGGTAACAAGGAATGATGTCAAAGCACAGGATTCGTATCTAAGATATCCTTTAGTACCTCAAGGATAAGGATATTTGCACCATTGTTATGATGAGATTAATCATTGACATTCAATAAATCATCCATATGATAATCTTATAGCAAGTCATCCGATGTACTCACTACTCTTAGTAAGCATCCACATGTTAATTATAAACAACTCATGCTTACAGTTTGTGAGATCTGCTTCTTGATCAAATCAAGGAGTATAACATGTGCTAGTCTGTCTGGATTTATAATGTCCTATCTTATTAATCCTATGACTAGGGATTATTTAGATACTAACATAATTGCACATGATAGGAATCTCAT